>OZ010787.1:689322254-689729754 GCA_963932465.1 Maratus speciosus
CGGTAAAAAAAATCGAGATAACTGCCATGGGAAATGAAGGGGGAGGCGATCAGGGACGTGCCTAGTGAGGGGGGGGGGTGTTGGGGGTGTAACACCCCCCCCCCACTTATTAGTAAAAGTTGGTAAAATTTAGAATAGTCAGAAAGTTAAAAACACAGCCTGCAAAAAGTCCCCTCTCCCGTTGTCAGTGTCATTTCAATTCTCTGTTGTCCGTCTTTAAAGGGGAAAAGAAAGAACTTCTCATGGAAGATTGTGTATGATTCTGTGTCAGAGAGAGGGGTTGTCAGAGAGCGGAGGTGATAGATAGAGAGAGAGAGAATCGCGTTTCTGAGAATTTGTGACTTTCGTGAAAGGAAGGGGGAGGGGGGGTTGTTGCAATCTCTATTGTAAGTTTTCCCATGTAGCATCTTTAATTGCTCCCTTCTGCTATGGACTGATTCTTAGAATTTGGTGACCTCTTGGCTCTGGATTTGGTGCTAGTTATTTGAGGTTGCTGCATTTAAAATATGAAGTCACAGACACAGAACAAGAGCGATTTGCAAAAGTTTTTTTTGGTCGCATGTTGGCGGATAGTTCAGTGAAAATTTTATGCACACATTGTGACCGCATACACATACATTTCACAGAAAAAATAAATTTATATTGCCATATAAGAAAATTTCATCAGAATGAAAACATCGACCTCCAGAAAGGAAAACTGATTCAATCTACATAGTAGATATTTCTGCATTTCTATTAGAGGTCTGCATAGTCATATTCAAACAGATCATCCAGATGTAAAATTATCTTTTGAAAAGGCTTCTGTATAGTCCCTCTTCCCCCCCCCACCCCCCCCCAAAAAAGCCGGTTTTATTCTTCAAATTGTCATACACACATGAATTTTGTAGACAGGTACATCTAGAATAGTAATCATGCTTAAAGTACGTGTTACTCTTTTTGTGAGTGGATGGGAGCGACCATCTTTAAACCTCATTCGTTGAAAATTCCAAAATCAGAGCATTTAAGCATCATCACTCTTCAGGTTGGTTTTAACTGTGTCCAAAATTTTTAGCGTCTATGATTATTTGAAGACTCAAAGAAAAATATTATTTTTTGTCAGGGAGGGGGGGGGGGGGGGACAGCGTTTCTGTCCCATACCTATAATTTTTATTCAAAATTAATTAAAAACATAATTTTTACTTTTAAAATCGCATTATCCTCCCCCCCTCTTTCTTATGCTGAAATATGTAATTAAATTCATTTCTCAAAACCATTCAGCTTTTATTAAAAGGGTTTTGCTTTCTTCTTTCTAAAAACATCTTTATTTCCAGCCGCAAAGATTCATTCCTTTTTTTTTTTTTTTCTTTTCCTTATCTGTCAGCTACCGCTCCCAGTGCAAAGAAATAAATAGGAATTAAATGGCACATCTGCTAGTATCAAGGTCTGCATTTAATTCCATCAGATTTTTGCGCGCCACATTGATAAGAATTTTTATATCTACTAATACGTGAACGTTGCATATGTATTAACAATTAAAAAGAAAAAATGAACAGATCTTATGGGAAGCATGTATTTATCGTGCTTTGTGGTCGAGCTAAAAGCCAGATGCCTGTGATTTCCAGAATTTTTCTCAGGCAGCGGTCTTCTTTGTAAGATCTGTTGTATAAACAAGTTTCGCTTTTCTGACGCATTTCTCATCGTATTAGAAGCGCTTGCTTGCAATCCCGGCCTCCCCCGTCCGATTGTATCACCACATTTTTGCGGTAATGTTTATCGCCAAGACCCTTTGTTCATTTTCACGCAGTCACCAAAAGTTGTAAATTGGCGATTCTGTGCAACGCCAAGATTTCTTGACTGCTTGCAAAAAACACACTTCTGTTTCAGCTTTCGAGATGTAAAGTTGTCAAAAAGAAGAGGCGCTTCGGCGTCCCATGTATTTATGGGGGTCTCTCTCTCCCATTGTTCTTTAACTGAACCACCTAACGATGCTTTTAAATAAAGAGTAAGTCCAGTAAATTATTAGTTGGAGTTTTTTTTTTAGCATTTAGAACCCGGTCTTCAATCAATGCTATAGGGGGTAGACCATGTTCTCTTGAAATTTTTAATAAAAAAGTACTTAAACTTTGTTGAATCTTTCAAGAAAGGAATAATTTTGCATGATTATTATTTAGCTCTGCTTCCTCTTGAATTGGGTTCAAAATGCCGACTTTGACAGTATTTTCTGACAGCCTTTAACAACAACAACAACAACAAATATATATATATATATATATACATATATATATATATATATATATATAATAGAAAACATATTTCGATTACAAAGTTTCTGAATAAGAACACCTGCCAGTTTCATGAATTTTCGAACAAAAATTAATTAAAAAATGTGTCAGAAAGTAGCTTTGAATTTGAGAACAGCCTTAATAATAGTCTCATTTTTGGGAGAAGGGAAGCAATCAGGGACTAATAATAAATTTTGAGGTTTGTTTACTATACTCATATAGAAGAATTAAGTTACTGAATTCAGGGTTCATACAAAGTTGGGAAGAAAAAATCTAAGGAGTACCAAAAAAATCCAAGGAGTCCAAAAGATGTTAAGGATTTGCCCTTTTTTCTTTTTGTTGTTGTTGTTTTTATGTGCTGTATCGTTATGTGGTATGCACACGCCAATTTTTAAAGCTCAATTTGGAGAGAAAAAAATTTCAAAAACAAATTTTACTCTATTAGAATCTAATTGTTAGTGCTGAAATTGCACAGTATTCACAATATATTGCTAACTGATTTCTTAAGTTTAAATACAAAATAGACAAACAACTTTTTATGCAGCGACCAATGGTCATATAATACACTGCTCAAAACAATTAAAGGATATTGCAGTTTTAGGTGGATTTTGTATCTGGTAAATTGTTTAGCTGATTGATACATGGTCAACAGACATAGTAGGTTATATGAGAATAAATTACACATGTTTGGCAGAAAAAAATGCATTTTATTGCGCATTTGTGTACTAAAGGAAAAAAACACAATTTGTGCATATGAGAAAAAAAGAATAAGAAAAGGTGTTTTCTTCAAAGAAAATCATTTTCAGTAGGGGGTATGGTTTCCACGGGCGGCCAGCAATGTTGAACACCTTTGAGGCATGGACTCAATGAGGCTATTAATGACGAGTTGGGGTATTCTGCCCCATTCTTCCAGAAGAGCTCTTTCCAGTTCTGGGAGAGTTTGTGGGGGTTGTTGGCGGCCAGAAACTCGTCTTCCTAGAGCGTCCCAAACGTGCTCGATTGGATTCATGTCTGGAGAACACGCTGGCCATTCCATTCGAACAATTCCATCCTCGAAAAGGAAATCCTCCATCAGGTTTGTACGATGTGGCCTGCAGTTATCGTCCATTAAAATGAAGTTATCTCTGATTGCTGCAGCGTAAGGGACTACAATAGGTCTGAGGATCTCATCCCTATATCAGCGACCAGTCAGAGCTCCATCTCGAATGATGAAGAGGTCAGTGCGCCCGTCAATGGAGATGCCACCATACACCAACACTCTTCCACCGCCAAATCTGACACTTTCGTGCACGAACGCAGGATTATTCCTACTGCCACAGTCCCTCCAGATGAAAATACGCCTATTATCCGGATGCACAGAAAAACGGGACTCGTCAGAAAACAGAATATTGCTCCATTCATTTCTCCTCCAGTTGACATGCTCGGTTGCCCACTCCCGGCGGTCGCGACGATGCCTTGATGTTAATCTAACACATACCATCAGTCGGCGAGCATACAGACCTATAGCATGGAGCCGGTTTCAGACAGTCTGAGTTGAAATCGTGGTGCCTGTAGCCGAGCGAAGGTGTTGTTGGAGAAGAGTAGCGTTCATGGTTCGGTGTCTCCGAGCTGTTAACGCTAAATACCGATCTTCATTGGGCATTGTTGCCCATCTACGACCTTGCCCTGGTCTTCGGCCTGCACATCCACTCTCCAAAAAACGGTTCCAGATCCTGGAAATGACACTTTGTGACACTCCAATGGCTTGCGCTACTTCGGCTTGAGTTTGGCCCCCTTCTAACCTACCAACAATTCTCAAAGCTTCTGAATCTGTCAAATGACTTCACTGAGACATCGTACTCGTCGAAACAAAGCAATCACTGAATGCCGATCATCCTTGTCTTCATTCTCTTTTATCCAGTTGAAAGTCAAATTTCATTCGCTGCCGCTGAAGCGACGTTTTTGATGTCGAACTCAAAAATTACATACTCCACAGTTTGAAAACCAGAAAAATTTGCATTTGTGATTCTCTTCTTCTATTTTCGGCAAAAAAAATTTCGTTTATATCTTTATTTTATATAAAACTTCAAATATCCTTTAATTGTTTTGAGCAGTGTATAAACAGAGATTAGTCAAGCCCCAAACACTTATTATGTATATCACATACATGATACATCTTAAAGAAAATTTTAAAAGGTTTAAAAAAAGAATGTTAAATGCAACATACAAGAAAAAATATAACAAGTTTTGAATTTATTCTTTTAGAACAGCGGTAATCGATTTCTTTGAAGGTGAAACTTTGACAAAATTCGCATTTTTTTTTTCGCGATCATATATGATGAAATTCGCGTTTTTCGCAATCTTCTGGGGGAAATTTGCGTTTTTTTCCGCGATCTCCTGGGGGAAATTTGCTTTTTTGTGATCTTTCAATGCAATTCGCATTTTATTTCGATTGATTGACAAAGCTGACATTTTTTTCGCGATCCTTTGACGAAATTTGCGTGTTTTTCGCGATCTTTCGAAGAAATTCGCGTTTTTTCACGATCTTCTGGGAGAAACTCGGGTTTTTTTGGCGATATTCTGAGAGAAATTCGCGTTTTTTCGCGAGATTCTGGGAGAAATTCGCGTTTTTTCGCGAGATTCTGGGAGAAATTCGCGTTTTTTCGCGAGATTCTGGGAGAAATTCGCGTTTTTTCGCGAGATTCTGGGAGAAATTCGCGTTTTTTCGCGAGATTCTGGGAGAAATTCGCGTTTTTTCGCGAGATTCTGGGAGAAATTCGCGTTTTTTCGCGAGATTCTGGGAGAAATTCGCGTTTTTTCGCGAGATTCTGGGAGAAATTCGCGTTTTTTCGCGAGATTCTGGGAGAAATTCGCGTTTTTTCGCGAGATTCTGGGAGAAATTCGCGTTTTTTCGCGAGATTCTGGGAGAAATTCGCGTTTTTTCGCGAGATTCTGGGAGAAATTCGCGTTTTTTCGCGAGATTCTGGGAGAAATTCGCGTTTTTTCGCGAGATTCTGGGAGAAATTCGCGTTTTTTCGCGAGATTCTGGGAGAAATTCGCGTTTTTTCGCGAGATTCTGGGAGAAATTCGCGTTTTTTCGCGAGATTCTGGGAGAAATTCGCGTTTTTTCGCGAGATTCTGGGAGAAATTCGCGTTTTTTCGCGAGATTCTGGGAGAAATTCGCGTTTTTTCGCGAGATTCTGGGAGAAATTCGCGTTTTTTCGCGAGATTCTGGGAGAAATTCGCGTTTTTTCGCGAGATTCTGGGAGAAATTCGCGTTTTTTCGCGAGATTCTGGGAGAAATTCGCGTTTTTTCGCGAGATTCTGGGAGAAATTCGCGTTTTTTCGCGAGATTCTGGAAGAAATTTGCGACTTTTCGCAAGATTCTGGGAGAAATTCGCGACTTTTCGAGAGATTCTGGGAGAAATTCGCGACTTTTCGCGATCTTCTGGGAGAAATTCGCGACTCTTCTGGGAGAAATTCGCGATCTTCTGGGAGAAATTCGCGACTCCTCGCGATATTCTGGGAGAAATTCGCGACTCCTCGCGATATTCTGGGAGAAATTCGCGTCTTTTCGCGATATTCTGGGAGAAATTCGCGACTTTTCGCGATATTCTGGGAGAAATTCGCGACTTTTCGCGATCTTCTGGAAGAAATTCGCGACTTTTCGCGATCTTCTGGAAGAAATTCGCGATCTTTTAATGGAATTCGTTTTTCATTTCGATCGTTTGACGAAACAGACATTTTTCTAGCGATCTTTTGAGGAAATTCGTGTGTTTTTCGCAATCTTCTGGGGGAAGTTTGTGTTTTTTACGCGATTTTCTGGGAGAAATTTGCGTTTTTTTCGCGATCTTCTGTAGGAGATTCACGTTTTTTCGCGATCATTTAATAGAATTCGTGTTTTATTTCGATCGTTTGACGAAACTGACGTTTTTCTCGCGATCCTTTGAGGAAATTAGAGTGTTTTTTGCGATCATTCTTGGAAATTCGCGTGTTTTTCACGATTTTTTACGGAAATTCGCATGTGTTTCGCGATCTTTTAAGGAAATTCGTGTGTGTTTCGCGATCTTTTGAGGAAATTCGCGTGTGTTTCGCGATCTTCTGGGGGAAATTCGCGTTTTTTTGTGATCTTATGGGGGAAATTCGCGTTTTTTTGCAATTTTTTTAATGGAATTCGCGTTTTATTTCTATCGTTTGACAAAATTGACTTTTTTTCGCGATCTTTTGAAGGAAACCGCGTGTTTTTCGTGATCATCTGACGAAATTTGCGTGTTTTTTGCGATGCTTTGAGGAAACTCGCGTTTTTTTGCAATCTTCTGGGCGAAATTCCCGTGTGTTTCGCGATCTTTTGAGGAAATTCGCATTTTTTCGCGATCTTCTTGGGGAAATTCGGGTTTTTTTCGCGATCTTATGGGGGAAATTCCATTTTTTTGCGATCTTATGGGGGAAATTTGTATTTTTTCGCAATTTTTTTAATGGAATTCGTGTTTTATTTCTATCGTTTGACGAAATAGACTTTTTTTCGCGATCTTTTGACAGAAACCGCGTGTTTTTCACGATCCTTTGACGGAATTTGCGTGTTTTTCGCGATCCTTTGAGGAAACTCACGTGTTTTTCGCGATCCTTTGAGGAAACTCACGTGTTTTTCGCGATCCTTTGAGGAAACTCACGTGTTTTTCGCGATCCTTTGAGGAAACTCACGTGTTTTTCGCGATCCTTTGAGGAAACTCACGTGTTTTTCGCGATCCTTTGAGGAAACTCACGTGTTTTTCGCGATCCTTTGAGGAAACTCACGTGTTTTTCGCGATCCTTTGAGGAAACTCACGTGTTTTTCGCGATCCTTTGAGGAAACTTGCATGTTTTTCGCGATCCTTTGAGGAAACTCGCGTGTTTTTCGCGATCCTTTGAGGAAACTTGCGTGTTTTTTGCGATCTTCTGGGGGAAATTCGTTTTTTTTTCACGATTTTCTGGGGGAAATTCGCGTTTTTTTTCACGATTTTCTGGGGGAAATTCGCGTTTTTTTTTCACGATCTTATGGGGAAATTCGCGTTTTTTACGTGATCTTATGGGGAAATTTGTGTTTTTCGCGATTTTTTAATGAAATTCGCGTTTTATTTCTATCGTTTGACGAAATTGACTTTTTTTCGCGATTTTTTGAGGAAATTCACGTGTTTTTCCCGATCGTTCTTGGAATTTCGCGTTTTTTAGTGATCCTTTGAGTAAATTCCCGTTTTTTTCGCTGCCTTTTAAGAAATTCGCGTCTTTTTCGCGATCTTTGGAAGAAATTCGATTTTTTTCCTGGATCTGTTGGAGAAATTCGCTTTTTTTCACAATCCTTTGACAAAATTTACGAATTTTTTCCGCGATCGATTGCCGAAATTTGACGGCATATTTTGGGGAAAACTTGATTTTTCCGAGATTCTTGGTTAAATACCAAACATCGATAAATTTTAAAATAAAGATCGGTTAACAGCGCCGAAAAACGGGCTTTACGGACCTAACAATTGCTAAACGGACCTAGTGGGAGCCCTGCTATAAGATTATCCTAGCCAATCAATGCTGTACTTCAGATAAATGATGCGCATAAAGAGTTTACCGTGCATTTTACAATCTCGATTTTTTTTCCTCGGCAGCAATATCGCTTGCGTCCGATACCGCAATACAATTTAAGGAGTTTCTAAGGAGTGGTTTGCTTATCTAAGTAGTTCTAAGTACTACTTGGGAATGTTTTCATTTCTAAGGTGTTTCCAAGGAGTCTAAGGAGTCTGTGCGAACCCTGTGAATTGATATTATTTATTAAAATACGAAAAAATATTGGTAAATTGTTTTAGATATGCTAAGTTTCTTATTATTCGCCAAACTAGCAATATGTAGCCAAATCTTGTTTCGATTGCACACCAGTAGTCCAGGCAATAGAGATTGTATAGGGACTCTACCTAGCAAAATTAATAGTAGTACTGGAAATCGGCTTTCTAGATGTTTTTTGGTCACTGAATCCGAATTTGTAACTTCCCACCAAAATTTTTCCCGGCAACACCCCCAAATTTTGGTAAAAAGCCCTCCAAAAAAGATTTTTATTAAAAAATTCCATTTTCTTATTGTTTTAGAGAAAAAGTAGCTAGAAATTCAGAAAGTAGACAAAATTTGCAACAAATTAGATATATGACATTATGACTTAGGATGAAGGGGAAGGGGGGATCTGCCTCGGAACACGCACCGCAGTGCTGCATGGACTAAGTTCCGCAATTCCACTTAACCACTCACACGTTTACATTAGCCCTCCCATCTTCCCTCCGAACTTTCTCTATAAAGTTTTTTGGGTCGCTGAATCCGAATTTTTAACTTACCTCCAAAATTCCCCCCCCCCCCCAAATAGTTGTGTTTAACTTAAATTTCTTATTGTTTTAGGGGAAAAGCACTACGAAATTCAGAAACTAGACAAAATTTGCAACAAATAGGATATATGACGTTATGACGTAGGATAAACGGGGAGAGAGGGGGCTGCCTCGGAACATTCCCAGCGCGCTTTTCTCAAAAACCAAATTTTTGGGGGGTTGCCGGGTGAAATTTTGGTGGGAAGTTACAAATTCGGATTCAGCGACCCAAAAAACATCTAGAAAGCCAATTTCCAATACTACCATTAATTTTGCTAGGTAAAATTCCCTATTGCCTGGACTTCAGGCAGATTTCTCCATAAGGAGCGAAGCTATATCGAGACGCTAGTATAGTATAGATGCTTCAGAGTTTTCTTTGATCAATTCTGTGTTTGCAATCGTCATTGAGTGAATAAATTAGTATTCTTCATCTGCGCTTTTATTTTTAACCGGATTAAGAATTACAATGAAGGAAAGACAAAACCGTTTTAAAATTAAATATGAGTGTGGAAGCATTTTTTATTATCACTACAGACAACAACACAACAGGAAGTACCATTTGGATGACATTAACAGACAGAAACATGTAAAGCATCAGGCTTTAGATGCTGTTGCTAATCCATTTGAAGTAGCGGCAAAGCGATTTAAAAGAACTGAAGAACAGACAACATCTAAGAATAAGGTTAGTAAGCACCGATATTCAGTAGTCTAAATTTGTTTACTTTTAACCCTTTCCGGCACCGTGCTCCTACTCCGGGCACACCTAATTTTAATTCCAAACTTGCATTCGGACCAAGAATAATGAAGCCAAGCAAAATGATGTTATACGATTTCATTGTTTCTTTACTTGCACTGAAAACAATTATGTTTAAGACCAAGTTAGCAACAGAGCAATTGCAACGTGAAGACCTGAACATTTTAGAGGGAACCGACATAATGCAGAAAACTTATGAAAGCATTCATAAACTCCGGAATGATGACGCAGCGGCAATAATGAACATCCTTAAGGAAGCTGACGCCATCTGTGAGACACATGGAATAAATCAAGATTATGAGTTCAATTTGCGGCACAGGCGACGGAGGCCTCCAATGAAGGTCAACGAAAAACCTGAAACACTGCAGTTCTATTTACACAAGAGAATTATTTTAAAGCAGAAATTTTGAAGGTGGTAGATCGGCTTACAACTGCATTTGGAGACATTCGTAAGTTGGTATTTGAGAAAGTTAACCCACTGGCCTGTCTCCTTCCATCTAGGATCAAGTATAGCTCTACCGAGGACATTTCTAAACTATGTCAATTATTCCCTGATGATCTCAAAAATGTAGATAACTTGGAATGTGAAATTAATCTCATGTCCTCAGAAATAGCTAGTTCTGAATCTGATACAATTGGCGCAGCAGCGCAAAAACTTGTGGGGAAGGCTCATTTGTATCCTAACCTTTCTTTGGCCTACAAGTTGGCCTTATTCAGTAACTGTGGCAAGTAATGAAAGAAGTTTCAGCAGGTTAAAGTTAGTAAAAAATTACTTGTGTACCACCATGTTGGAAGAGTGACTGGACGAACTAATGCTATTAAACAGACATAACTGGAAAATGGGCTATTCTGAAGGATAGGTGGGTGATAATTTAAAAATGTAGAAGGATAATTTTTAGTCTCTTATACTAATATATATCTTATTTTTATATGGTACATCCGTACACATTTCCTTTTAAATCGTAAGCAGAATCCTAATTAATAACAAGATTCTCAACTCTACTTATATAGTAAAATAATTTTAAAAAATTTACACATACTGAATAACAGCATTTAATTTCGACTGTGGATAAGGAGAATGCAGGTGAACACTTAAGACTTTTAGTGATTTTTATAAATTCACAGTATTGTAGAACAGTTGACTCCGTTGCTGACGGGGCTATCACAAAGCCTTTCTCATCCCCGATCTTGCAGTTGGCAAAATTCAGTTCCCCCCTCCCACTAAAACAGCCTTCATCATGCCCCTGGAGGCGATATGTTTTCGACGACTGAAATTTTTGTGCTAAAATATTGATAATTAACTTCAAAAATCACTGACTTATGTGCAACCATTTTTTTCTTTTTACACATCTAAATACTGAGGGAATTCATTTGATTTTCAAACAAGATTATTGCCAGAAAATCTTGTATTCCACCTTCCACTGCCAGGGGCACAATATGTTCTGAATCTAGGGAAAAAAAGTGACCAGAAAAAACATGACACCGAATTAATAAATATTGAACTTATAAATAATTACTAAAAACTAACAAGGTAACAAATGTCTGATTTATATCATTCTCGTAGGCGAAAATTTGCTGTAAATGTTTATGAATGCTATGTAAAAAAGTGAGAATATTCGCATACAAGATGTATTTATCACTACTCTAATTTTGACATTCGTGAATGCAAATAGGATATTCTTCGTCGATGTCTACAAATACAAATATTGAAAAGGGGTGTGAATATTCTCATAGGAGAATGCTCGTTTTAATCCCTACCTGATTTTTGATATTCGCTAACACAATTTGCGGTACACGACATTTTGGCCCCAATGCCATTTCGGTGCCCACCAAATGCTGTATGGTTCAACATCATTTGGGTCCTTTATAATTTTTAATTCCCCCCCCCCCCCTCTCCCAAATGTAAGATGTCATTTCCTACTAAATTTAGAATGCTCTTCAGTTTTGTAATTGACTTTTTTTTTTTTTTGCTATATCTCAGTTTTTGAAATTATATCAATGACTTCCAAATTTTGCTGCTAAAGTTACTCTTTCATGATAGTGCATAACTGTTTTACTATAAGTACATTTGAAAATGTCCAGTGACTTTCGACCATATAAGGTGTGTCCCACCAAAATAAAGGCAAAGTGATTGTGTTTCGTAACTGGACACAAAACCAATAAGAACGAGTCTATATAAAATGCATATTACAAGGAATAACACACTCCCTGTCCCATCAAGGCAGGGATAAAATGAATTTGTAAAAAAAGAGGGGGAAAAGTGTCCCACCAAAATAAAGCCATCAACCCTGTTAGTGACTCCCGACATTTGAGCTGATACAGGTCAACTGGTTTATTACACCAGGAAGTTATCAAATACATGTTCTATGCCAGTCAAAATTTGTGCAAACTTCAGAAGGCTGCATTTTCTATTTCATCACCAATATTGCAATGTGAAAGAGAACCCAGCTATCAAAGTTCAAGAAAGGCCAGATAACAGCTTTTAAGGAACAAGGTCTTTCACGTAGACAAATATCTAAGCAAATCAAACCATAATAGACAATTTTATGAATCGGAGCCGACGAGTGCGTAGCTTCCTTTTTCACTAAGTAGATTCATTAATTAAATACTCACTAATGCTCGTATTCACGAATAACTTCGACCCGGAGTTATGCAGAAAACCCAGGTTGAAAACTCAAATGGCATTCACCATCAACGCCACTGACCCGGTTCGAGGTTAAAATCTAACGCCGGGTTCAGTAACCCAACCTTGGTCTACAGGTGGTTCAACCCAGGATTTTTCAACCGAGCATGCGTATTAACGGAAAACAAGCGGTGAGAGTGAGGAGAGGGAGAGGACCGCCATTTTACAATGGCGTGCTGAAGCTGATAGAATGTGCTGTGTAAAATATAGAAGTTCTACTATTAAATAAAACGGAATAACATTATGCAAAGGTATGTAATCTCATATATATGTAATTATCTTCAATATTTTTATCTGATTTGTTTATATTTATGTATACAGCCTCCATATATTGAATACATGTTGAATTGTTTGTTTACATAAATACGCGTGGTCGCGAAAAATTTATTTGCCTTAAAAATAGCCAATATTACTTAAACAGCCGAATAATTGCTTCTAAAGTAACAACTGTCGCGTTTAAGGTCATTTATTTTTTGCAAAATTTACAAATGTATTTTAACAGGGCCGAAATAAACGCCATACTTGCATAAGTTCTAATTAAAATGCGAGACTCAGGCTAATTTGCATTTTTGTTTAAGTAAAGAAATACACAGCTTATCTTAGAATATCCATAGACTCTCTGTAGATTTTTGATCAGTACTTATAGAATGTTTTAAAATTAAATTTTGGGTCTATTGTGTAAAAGATATATTATTGTTTATGTACAAACTGAGATAAATATAAATCAGATCTATAAATTAGATATTTTAACTTGAAAATTTAAACAATTTGAGTTTTATTTCTTTATTGATTTTTTTTTTTTTACGATTGTTTGTAAGCTTCTACGTATGTTTCCCAATTTTTGTGGAATTTGAAATATTTATTTTTATTGCATTTATTTTTCAACTGTATTTTAATTTCAAAATTATACATAATATAAAATATTGCATTAGTACTGTTTTATACGAAAATAATAGTAGTAATAATAAATCCTAAAATGAATAACTTTTCAATGTTACCTCCTGAAATTGTGACTTTTTTTAGAGATCACTTATAATTTTTGCTTCTTAATTGACAGCTAAATTAAAATAAATTACTAAAAGGTTGAAATACGCTGGTAAAAAAAAAACTTTTTTTAAAATAACCCCACACCAAAAATATTTTTATCAGCCCTTGCATTATGACTATTATGATGACTATTTTTAATGTAAATAAATTCTTCGTGATCATGAGTATTTATGAAAGCAAACAATTCAAGATGTAATGAAGGAGATATAATGTATAAATATAAACAAACCAGTCAAAAAATGTATAGATAACATATATATGTGTGTATGTATGAGATTACATATATTCTTCTATTTTTGGTAATATGTACTTTAAACTTTCTTTTTATTTCTATATCTTACATAGCATCTTGAGAAACGTTTAATTAAAGAATGACACCAAAAAAGAGAAAAAAATAGAGGGAATGGGTAGGGTAGTACAAATGGGAACTTGTTTTTCTCCATTGATTCACAAACAACAGACAGTTATTTTATTTATTAGATAATGTAAAATTATATGAAATTATTAATAATTAATTTGAGTTGTTTTGTTAGATTACAAACTATCATTATTCTGCCTATTTAGTCTAGAAATCTATCAATCAGTCATCCAAAAAAAAAAAAAAAAAAAAAGAATCCCACTTTTAATTTCTATTCTGAATGAGATTCTTATTACATCTAATGAAGTGATATCTAAATGAGTTAAAAATATGAAATTAAGAAGCTGGAAAAAATATAGAAAATAAAATAACATTTTCTAAATAAATACATTTTTTCAAATGCAACACTGCAACCAAAAACAAGTGTCTTCGTGCATGTAATAATATTTCGTAATTATTAGGCTAATTTATCAAAAAATAGTCAAAGATAATCAAGTGAATAGCTTTGATCTTGTAAATGTGATAATAGAAAAATTCTCATACAAATGGCTGGAGGGGAAGAGGTGGGGATAGGTCCTAAAAGCTGGTCGATAAAAATTCAACTTTCTGTAATATTTCACATTTATTTGTCCAGATAGTATTCAGAATACATTTATCATGATTAAAGGCCTTATTTGATTATATGTGTTGAATGGAAATTCATACACTAGTAGTCTTAAAAAGTTTAAAATATTTGTGTTCCTTAAAATAATATCTTATAAAATATCTCCACTGCACACAGTTTAAACTTAAAGGAAGTATAGAGTTTTATTTAGCGACTAGTTAAATGAAAAATGTTTATCAATCGCTCGGAAGTGATAACTATATGCGCCTATGGAGCGCCTCTGCAGCTTGGTACCTGGTGCCAGGGCACCGCTAGGATCACCTGTTCAGCTTTTTCTGCAGTTTTGTTAATATTATTTCACTACTTTTTTCCTGTCAACCTGGAATATTAATTACTATCTAATTTAATTAGAATTAAACATTTTAATTAGCTCGCTGAAAATCCAAACAATAAAATTAATACATCTGGGATATCATCTATACTAATAAAAGAAATAGTATATATAAAGTACAACAGACTACTTTCTTAATTTTTTTTTCCCTTTTTCTCCATTTTAATATTTTCATTATCAGAAATTGTTTAATTGCTAACTAGAGATATTAATAATAGAAATCATCATAATTGCTGTTGAAATAAAATTTTAGTTTTTATTCAAATCAAGTTTCAATAGTTTTGGCCCAAATCAAGTTCCATTTTTTAGCAACTATGCGGAAATTTATTTTGAAAAAGAACCTTTTAACATTTATTTTAGCAGTTGACACGTTTCATATCATTAACCTAATTCATTAATAAATTAAAAAAAAATATTGTTTAAAAAATATTAAAACTTTCAAGAAATTAAATTAAGTTGATCCATATTTAGTGATTACAGGTTTTTATTTTGTCCATACATTTTGTGGGATTTAAAAAAAAAAAAAAAAAAAAAAAAAAAAACTACATTGAATCGTTCATTTCTTTCTTTCTTTCTTTTTTTTTTCTTTTAATCGGCGTTTTTCTTTCAAAACATAAACAAACGAAGTCTCGACGCGAAACCGAACAAGGCATGTGATTTTTTTAACCAATAAACACATTTCGTTCAACCTAGGTCGAGAAACCCCGAGTTGGGTAACTTTTTATCCGAAGTAAACGGTGAATACGAGTTTTCAACTCCCGGTTGAAAATACCAACCTGGGGTTACTGAACTCGCGGTTTAACCCTCGGTCGAAGTTATTCATGAATACGAGTGTAAGTATTTCACTAAGTATTTCATTAATTAAATGATCAAAAAAGTAAAAAGAGCTCGCACTAAGATTTTTTTTCTCTGTATTTCAGATTACTTTCTTAAGACGGTTCTCAAATCCCCTGTTCAACACCGCGAAACTTTCTGACACATTTTTAAACGGAAAGACATAAAATTTGAGGTCATGCATATGGGTATAAAAAAAGCAGGTGTACATGCAGAAAAGTGACTTCCAGACAGGAAAAAGAATGCTGTCTTTCATGAAGTGGTATTTCCATAAGACAATTGGCCAAAGAGGATAACATCCCAGTGACAAAATCAACCCTGTCTCAGATTATAAAATCTAGAAGCAACTTGTGATATAAAAAAAGGAAACTGCAGCTTATGCTGAAAGCTATCCACAAGCACAAGGAGAGTCAATTGGGCCAAACATCATCAAATCTGGAAGGACCAATGGCATTGTGTTATATTCTCAGATTAGAAAAAAAAAAGTTAATTTGGATGGTCCAGATGGCCTTGCTTTCTACTGGCATGACATGAGGAACGAAGGGGAAAATTTTTCAAAAAGACAGAAAGGTTGGGGCTCATTAATGGTGTGAAGAGGCTTTATTCTATGGTGCTAAACTTAACCTGGCTTTTCCTCAGGCTGCATGAATGCTACCAATTACCAAGAAAAACTTAAAATCCATTCACTGCCATTTGCAGAGAGAATTGGTGGCCTAAGTTGGATTTTACAGCAGGACAATGCCCCCATTCATGAAGCAAAATCCTCCTGGGAATGGTTTTTGGATAGTGCATGCCATGGAATGGCCTGCCCTTTCCCCTGGTCTCAATCCCAAAAAAATATATGGGGCATCCTCAATAAGGATGTATATGCCAATGCAGACAGTTTCAGTCTGTTGTTGAATTGAAGTCATCATTGAAACCTGGTATGAATAATATTGATGCCACTGTCCACCAGGGATTGATAAATGGTATGCCACATCGCATATTCCAATATAAGCATGGTGGATATATTGGCTATTAACAGTACTGGCTTTACTTCAATGGGACACTATTTCCCCATTCAAGTGGGGCAGGGAGTGAGTTATGCATTTGTATAGAGATTTTCTTAATATATTTCTTTCTTATTGGTTTGTTTATGGCGCACAATCACGATGGTTTTATTTTGGTGAGACATTATCTAGTAACATAATTTGCATAAGATTTTTTTCTCATATGAATAAATTTTATTAATAGAAATTTCTTTTTAGATTTTACAGATACTATAATAAATTTTGAGCAGATAGTGTAAGTTGAACTATATAGCTGACTTAATTATTTTTACACAAATATGTGTTATTCTTCATAAATGTGCATAAATGTTGTATAGAGCCCACAAAGTCATTTTATTTTACAGGGTCACAAATATTTTTTTAGCTCTTTAATTACCTTCATGTTTCAATCTTCATGAAAATCATGAAGTTTCTGAAAGTTCTTTACATATCAAAGCTCAAAGACATGAAGCATTTTTGTAGATATTTAACAAAACCTCTACATTGTTCATTATTCTTTATATCTGAGCATGAGCATATAACATAATGATGCAATTAATATTTATTTTGTTAAATTTGATAAATTTAATTTTACAATAAAGGGTGTGATAAAATTAACTGTACCACCATTTGCTTTATGGATTTATTAGATTATGATTAACATGCAATTCCTCTTTTTTAATTAAATGATTAATGTATTTAAATATTTTTATTATCAATTAAAATTGTCAGAAAACAATTTTTTTACATACTAGCAATAATTTTAAATGGACTTTTTACAAAAAATTGGACACAATGGCATAAATAAAATCTATAAAAAATACATAAATAGAAAATAGAAAAATTCCTTACTGGTCCAATAAAACCCAACAATCCTGTTCGGATCCAATTTTGATCATTGATTGGCTGCCCATCAGAATACAGAGGTTGCATCTGAAATCAGTTTATCATCAGTATATATCAGTATATTAATCAAAGAGATGAAATGATTGAAAAAAGAAAAATCCATTGAAAGAAACTTACTTTAAATACTGTGTTTGTAAGTCCTTGTAATCCCCAATAAGATGAAGCAGTACCATAAGAACTAACACAAATTTCCCCAACTTCATCAGTTTTGCAAAGAAATGGGGGCCCATTCACAGACACAACAGCAGCTAGGGCTAAAAGAAAAAAAGAAGAAAAATTCACTTTTCAAGAACACTTTCACAAAATAGGGGAACTTTGATTTCAATTTATTTCTGACAGTACATTTCAAGATCTGCATCAGTTTAGTTTAAGTATAGGTTTGATGAATCAAAAGGAAGAGTTATGTTGAGGTCTTATGTCATGAAAACTAATTAACTGAGATTCAATCTGAGTAAACAGAAGCATTTCAAAACTTTTAGACCGTAAAATTGAAGTTTGTACTTTTGCTATATCATAACATAATGAAGGTCTGATTAATAACAGGACATTTTCCCCCCTCCGCACTCTCAATTGGGCAAGAAAACACAACAAAATTTAATAAAAGCATTAACATATACAGTAAAAGATCTTTATAACACAAACCTAAAAATTCCAGCTGGTGCGTTATATGGATCACCTTTCATACAACAATAAATTTACTTTCCAAACATGGCCAAATGTCTCACACATATCAAAATACATTAGAATTAGAGATGGGCATTAATTAACATATTAGGATAAATAACAATGTTATTGTTGTATAGTTCATTATTTAGTAACAGATTAATGAAAAGTCCCTGTTAAATTTATAACGCAATACCAGCAAAGTATTAAAAAAGAGGTGAAACAATTGTTTTTAAGAAGTACACATTAAAATTATAATAAAAATAAAATTTCCGAAATTTGTTTTCTATATTTAAAAAAAAGAGCTTAAAAAATGTACTAAAAAAAGACCTATTTTAAATGCTTATGAACTCTTATTACAACGCGCCAAAGTGAGAATAAAAAACATCTGCTTTTCATGTCTTTGCAAGACTTCAGCAGCTAAACAAGCAGCAGAAAAAAAGTGAATAAAGCTTAATGCCGGGAAGCGATTTCGCAATAAACTTATCACACACCAATTCCTTAGAAAAATCTGGATATTCAAAGGCTGGAAAACAACACATATTTTATTATTCATTTTTCATTATCTGTTAAAGTTTCAGTCAATCATTTATAATTTGACAGTTATTTTATTGCAAGTAATCGGTACGAAGAAAAGATCGTTTTACTCTTCAGAGTTATAAAATCACGGACTGTGGATAAAACTTTAAATAATTGTAATTTGTTGCATAGATAAATACGCTAGTGTGAAATGATTTGAATTGGTAGAGTATTTTGAAATGAAACGGAAAAATACTTCTCACGTTTTTGGAATGGTAAGGAAAAATACTGTGTTGATTGAGTAACGGATATGAGTAGAGGATGGAAGGGTAAAGGTGTTTTTTAATTTCGATTCTTTAGGCGGCGCACATTGACTTGGCAGATGGTGGTTTCTTTGAATTTAAATTGGTGGGAGGAGGTTTCTGATGCTAGATTTTTTTTCGGGTGGGGGGGGGGTGTTTTTATTTTCTTCTTCTTATCTTCTTATTATTATTATTGATTTCTTTTTTTCACTTTCTAATTATTGTGTTATGAATTCAATTTCATTAAAAGATGTATAAATAATATTTACATATTCTTGTGGTATTTGCTTTAAATATGCGTTAATGGATATGGCTGCAATGAAGTCGGGGATCAAATTTAGCTTTTTTAGGGTTTTTAAAACTGTTTATGTTTATACAGGACATCTTTTATTATCGTTTACCAATAGCTAATAATCGTCAGTTTTAGAGGTTTATTTCCAATTACAAAAATCATTTACATTTTGTTCTGCATCATATAAAAAAAACAATTTATGTTAAAATAATAAATTTTTAAATAGTTAAGAAATTCCAAATTTTATACAGTACATGGGTCCCATCATAAGTTTTATTTAGAAAATGTTTCTGCATGTTCTAACAAGTAAAACAGTAAAAATTGATTCTTATATGACCAAAACTTACCGAGTGATGCTACTTTGAAATTTAGGATTTTTTACAATAAATGGAAAAATGTATTTTTAGTGCCAAAAAACACTGAAAATGCATGAAATTCATAGTGGTAAATTTTTGTCAAATTTTTTAACCACAAACTAATTTAATGGTGTGGATTGATTTGAATGGAAAACAGCATCTATACTTATTATTTCAAGCATTTTGTTTAAATACCTTCTAATTAAAACATCCGTTGACATCATACGCAACGATTAGTTATGTTACAAAAATAACAGGTTGTTGGAACCTGTTACCTGTGCAAGAGTGAAACGATGGAACCTGTTAACCAAAATTAACAATATTTCCCATCTCTAATTAGAATATGTTTATATTACATCCTTTGTCATCCAGGAGTTACCAAGATTATAAATATTTGCCTAATATAGATCATTTCACTTATTGTTAAATTTACTTTATAAATGTGGCCCAAATATGTCTGTAGTAAATCATTCATTATATTACTCATTTAAAAATTTATTGTAAGAATAGCAATTTCTTCATTAAAAAGCTCTGAAATAAGGAGATTTCGTTAACAAATGCACCAAATTTAGTCCTCTAGAGAATCAAAAATTTGTACAATGGTGAAATCCAGGTGCTTCTTAATTGCAAAATTCATTGTTTACATCTAAGAAGTTGTGTGTTATATGGAGAATTGCATTATATAGAATTGCGTTATAAAGATCTTCTACTGTATACATAAAATAGTATTTGAGAACCAAATAAGCAATATACTCAGACAGTCCTTGGTTCCTAATATTTAAAAATACAGAAATATATTACTAAAATGGTACTTAAATTGCCTGATTTTATTGACAAATGGCAATAAACATGAAGTAGCATCATTATTATATATTAATGATATGAAAAACATGACAAGATCATTTGAAGGAAAGACTACAACAAATTTATTGGCATAGGTATTATAAGCTGACTTCTACACTAACTTGGCATGCTTAACCAAGCATAGATTTCTCATGTCCAGTTCAATATTTGTTCATTTTAGCTTTACCTGAATTTTGTTTTTACCTGGAAAATGTAAGATACAATTTATTTTAATGATAAAATAAATTTAAGATTGCTCAATATGTCCATCATCGGAACATACTGAGAATACTTAAAATTATTTTTCTTATTCAAAATAAACTGTATTTTGCTTATATGTGTTAATTTTTTTTAGCAAATATGCATCTGCACTTTTGCATGCAATTACCATAATTTCTGGAAGTATCACCAAAAAAAATAAGAAACGGCTGTAAATGGCACAGCCGAAATTTTGGCATATAGGCTGTAATCACAAATGACATACCAACAGAAACACATTAATAAGCTGAATTTAGATATTGTAAAAAGATAAATATGGAATTGTTAGTTTAGAATAAGTAATATAAATACAAATTTCGCAAATTATTAAGGTGATTTAAAAACATACACCCACTAAATACACCCATTAAAATCTGTAAACAAAGCGATATAAGTAAGCGTACAATGTCAATACTGGAATCTGGAGTATATTGACACATCTGTGCCATCTAGTGGACGGAGTGAATAATGCAAATACGCGGGTTTTCAGTATGACGTCATATATGACAGAATATCTACTATCTGCACATCTCTTGCGCATATTTTCTGATTCTTTACTCACTTATGAAGATGAATCTTGTTTCCCAGTTTCATTGCAAAATATTTTTATTACAGTTTGTTTTGATAAAATTATGCACATTTAAAAAAAAAATAATCACATCATTTCAATTTCGGGAGAAAAGCACTAATGCTACGAAAGCATTACTGCCTTTAGGGGCTGTGCATATATAACGTTATCATGTTAGGGGGGAGGGGGAGTCTGGCAAATGATATCGTTAGATATCTCAAGGGGGAGGGAGGTTTGTCTTTTGATATCGTTATCATTTTTGATCCAACCAAAGTTTTCTCTTTTTATTTATAACTTGGCCTTTACATCAAAATAGAATGTTATCTTTTTTTAGTCTGTTATCTATTTTTATGAAAATACAAAATCATTATTAAAATCATTAAATGATTATAAAATTATTTAATTCCAAATTTCCTATTTCTTCTGTCATATGTGTATGCATATATAATTCGCTGTTCGAGAAACCATATGCGAAGTATTTTTCAAATGATACCTGTGTTTACTAGTAAATAAAAGAGAAAGAATGTTGTCTACCTGTTTTGGTGATAAGAAGCTCTGTCTCCCCCCCCCCTCCCCCGTGCGGGGGCAAGTGCAAGAAAACATTATTACTGTTGAATGTATTATGTAACAAAAAGCTATTATAAAATACTTTTAAATAGTAACTTATTCTTTTAAGTGTTATTTGATAAAAAGTTACTTCATATATAAAGTGATATTTTATTGACTTCTCTTCATTTGAATCAATGAAGTATGCAAAAAATAAATGTAACCATATATTTGTATATCACTCAAAGCAAAAGAAAAAAAATTCAAAAATGAAAAGAATTTTTAGACAATGATAACGATATCATTACGGGGGGAGGGGGGGGGGAGTTCGAGGGATGATAACATATGATATCGCAAGGGGGGGAGGGGGTCCAAAATTGCCAAAAAAGTGATAATGTTATATATGCACAGTCCCTTAGCCCTTAAACTAAAATGACATTGCAACTTTTTTAAAAATACATTTTATCAAAACAAGCTGTAACAAAAATATTTTGCAATATATCTGGCAAACAAGATTCATCTTCTGTGAGTAAATAACAATCTGAAATTCGTAATAGAATTTTTAACAGGAATTCTCTAAATGGCTTTGTCTGCTTCAAGGAAAAAAAAAAAAATCTAATCTGGCGATTTTAGGAAAATTTTTGCAGTTATTGTCTGGACTCGCAAAATATTTAAACAAATACTAAATTAACAATACTTGCTCGTTTAATAGTACAACATTTAATGCATGCATTTTAAATTAGAGTGATTCTGAATATAAAATAAAATGAATTTTAAATTAAATAAATGAACTATTTGTAATTTAAATAACATGAATACAATACGATCAAAAGAATATTGGAATAAGTTTTCAATGTATCGTCTGCGCTTGATAAACAAAGAAAAGGACTTAAAATTGAATATTTTATTTATTATTAAATTCTATACATATTCTAAACCTTGATAAACATTCTATTTTCATCTGGAATAGAACCGTGTATATCATTTTTTATAACTTTAGCACTACAAGAATTGAGTAAAAAATAAGACTACAAAATTCAATCTTTACACATTAACTACTTACTAATTTTTATGCGTCATTTTTCATTTCATTAAAAGAAAATAATTAAAATCGAGCGTATTTAAATCAACAACATTTTATAATATATATATATATTTAATAAATTAAAATTAAAATACGTAAGTAACTTGTTTTGCTCTTTGGAAAAGGACATATGAATGCTATAAGAAAAAGAATTTTCTTACAATTTCGAAAAATAGAGTTATTCGATTGCCAACATTTTGCTATTTTAACAAATAATATTAGTTCTAAAAAAGAACCGTTTTCATTTAAATAATTAACTATAATAAATAAGTCAAAAAACATGAATAAAAATTAATAGAACATTACTTTACTGTCAGAATATAAATGCTACAAACAAATGAAAACACGATGTTGGCGCTTGAGCAGTTATTTCATAGATGTGCAATTAATAGATTATCCATAAAGAAGAAAACAGTTAAGCATCTTTCTGTTGTTCACTCCGTCCGCTACGTGGCGTGTGACCCTGATTGATGTGACCCCGTCTTTAATCTTGCGGTTACCTCTCCCATTTAAGATAAGACGCTTACCTATATCGCTTTGTCCGTAAATGCAGCAGCCTAAATAATTTTGGTATATGGGGTCTGCAGATTTATTCTGATACTATGTTGATATATTGCTAATGATACATCAACATAAAAACAGTTAATTAAACTGAATTTAGAAATTACAAATATCTTTACTAATAAAAGAAAATTAGACTCTGTCTGTCTTTGTGTGTGGGGGATAGAGAGGGGGGGGGGGAGGGCAATGGCTAACTAAAATCTATTGCATGTCTGAAAATTTGGATGAGGGCAGTAAATCCTGGAGCACCTGAGGCAAAGATTTTTTATCTTTTGATAATTGGCCAAGATATTAATTAAAAAACAAAATAAAAGTTCTTAGAAAAAACATTTTTCTTCACCTGCACCCATGCAGTTAAGATGCTTCTGCAAGTCTTGCAGCACAGAAAAAAAGAAAGACCAAGTGACCTTTTTTTTCACAGCCTTCTGTGTATATGCAGGTTGATTGAACCATTTGACATGCAGACAAATTAAAAACACACTCTTAAATTTCATACTTTTTACTTTTGAACGTTGCAAACTGCATAAAAAAAAAAAAAAAACAAATTTTAATCCTTTCAAAAACTAAATAAATAAATTTAAAAAGGTTTGATTCTGTGGAAACTCTCTCCTTTTTTTAAGCTCAATTTGGGCTTAATTTTTGAGACAAAAAAACCCCAGAAAAATACTTACTTAATTTGAATACTTACTGCTCTATGGTGGTGCAATTCATTTTCAAAAATATAAATATTAAACCTTTCAACAAAATTCACAAGAAATCCCTTTGTGCCCCCCCCCCCCCGAAGATACTTTTTTTTTTTACTATGCTAAAAGTAATTAAATATCGGTATTTTAACACAAGTTTTTTACAATTTCTTTGGTCACTTGATTTACAACACATATAAAAATCTCGAAGTATTCGGATGATTAAAAGTATTTTTAAAAATTTAAATCTGCAAAATTTTTACCCAGAACATCAATATGCAGGTATTTTTAGTTCATGTTTATACAACTAAATATCTATCGTTTTGCACAAAAATAAGACACCAAAACATGATATTTATAACTCACAAAATTTTTAGAGGGTTCAGACAATAAGAACTAGTTTGTTTTTAATGTTAAGCAACAACAACACGAAAAACAAGTAAGAAAAATCATGCATAGAGCATAGATTATGAAACACTTTCCAACACTCCCTGAAAGCTTTAACGAAACTTTGTTACTTAGAGAAATAAGGTAAATAAGATAACTAAGTAAACATTTAAAAATCTGATTTCAGTAGTTACCGCCCATAGCCAAATATGTATTCCATACTTTTGAACAATCCTGTATTTGATCTGTATGTTGATATATATATACTATATAATGGGAAAATTTAGTTTAGCAAGAAAACGTATAACAGGTTGAAATTTCTCTTTCAGCAACTTATACAATTAATTGAAAAAATACTTGAATACTTTTGTACAGCCCTGTAATTTATCTAGTATCCTTATTACATGCCACTATTTAGCTAAAATTTAATTCAAACTGAAACCTTAAAACTACTGAAACCACATTTCCAGAAATTATCATCCACAGATAATATGTATCCAATTCTTTGCGTGACCCTGTATATTATTTTATCTATATTCTACAAACTTTTTAAAATAAACTAAATGCAGCTCAGCATAAAAATGCATAACTCATTTAAGAAACACCTTTAACCAATTTGTGCATACCCAGTAACCCTTGCGAATTCTTTTGTGTCAATATCAATTATAACATTTATACACACCATATAGTATACATAAATATAGTGAAACATAAAAGCGCATATCATAATTAAAAATGCATTTCCAGCAATCACCGCTAATGTACAGTACTTCTGATACAATATACTATCTGAAAACTTTTGTGTGTCCCTGTAAATGCTATGCACTATGTAATATACATGAAATAACTTATAGTAAACCTCAGCAACATATATCAATTTCATTATATGTGAAATAGTTTAACATAATTAAAATATGCCACAAACAAGTCCCCCTTCCTCCCTATATCATTATATGCACCGGAATTCATTTGTGTGGCCTTGTAAAAGAATAATAACTATTCTTTGCACCTCATATTATACAGAATGCATGTTTTAGTGCACTTTATAAATGCATATCAATATTGTTATGTTTGGATGCGTGTAACATCATTAAAAATCCTTTCAAACAATTTCTTCCCATAGGCCCTAGTGTAATGGAAAACTTTTGACTGCCCCTGTAAATGAACTAAACACGCTAAAAACTTCATTTGAAATAGGGAACGTGCTATGGTAAATGTCAATAACCTCAAAAAATTTCAGGGCAATCCGAGTATATTTACGGGAGTTAGAGTGCGGACAGACGACCATACGGACAGACAAACAGAAGTCATAAACACTTTTCAACTTTATTGGAAAGTGTTAAAAAGATAAGAAAAAGCCTTTTTACAACTAAAAATTAATATTTTTTACACAAGCTGAAAACATAACTGAAAACAATTTCAAAGAGTTTGGAGATTAAGAGCTATTTTTTCTTATATGTCCTGATGTGAAAAAAAAGTTTTACAATTACCGTTATCACTAAATATCAATATATATTTTAAAATTTTTTATGCAGTTTCCAAAACCATTATATTTACGACTCATAAAATTTTCTGAATTTGGAAAACTATTTTTTTTTTGACAATATTAAATCATCAGATAAGAAAAAAAAAATCTACACACTTTTAAATTCTGAATCCACTATTTTTTGTGGAAATAAGGTAAAATATATAGCACTCACTTAAAGAGAGTACACTTTAATTGAAAATGATGTATTCGGCTTAAAAAATATAATTATTGCAGAAGACCTGATTTGGAGGGCATTTGTTCGGAAAAAATTATTGTTTAAAAGTGTAAATTCTTATAAAATCAGGTTAAAAATATAATGTCATACAAAGTTGAGGTTGTTTTTGAATTATTATTCCAGGCTGGCTAACACCGGGCAGGCTAGCTAGTATAAATATGAACTTATTAATTATTAAATTGGTATAAACCAACAAAACTTTCTCAGAAATCATTAGATGTCTGCATGGACTGGAATTTCCAGACCCGGCCTCAACAAAAGCTATCTTGGCCCTTTCAGACTGTTTATATTTTCACAGTTCATAGCCTGGCCCATACAAAAATCAGTGAAAATAGGCCAGGCCTGGCCCAGCCCATGCAAAATTCAAATCATGCCTGGTCTGGCCCAACTCAATTTTTACAAAAAATTCTGATTTTTCTTAACATAAGATTTTAAGATTCTTTTAAAAACTCAGGTTTCATACAGAGTTGGGAAGAAAAAATCCAAGGAGTCCAAAAAGTTTTAAGGATGTCATCTTTTTTTTTTTTTGTCGATGTTTTGATGTGCTGCATCATTATGTGGTTATGCACACTCCAATTTTTAATGCCCAATTTGGAGAGAAAAGCATTTCAAAAACAAATTTTACTGTATTAGAATCTAATTGTTAGTGCAGAAATTGCACAGTATTCACAATATATTGCTTACTGATTTTGTAAGTTTAAATACAAAATGGACAATCAACATTTTTATGCAGTGACCAATGGTCATGTCACAGGGGTGGTTCTGAGTAAAAAAAAAATTCTGGAATTCACAGCAAATCTTTTGAAAAGTTACACCAGAAGGGGGAAATCCACTCCCGACTCTAGATATGCATTTTTTCCGAGACTCTTTGAAAAAATTTTTGGTTTTTCGCAATCTTTCGACGAAATTTGTGGGTTTTTTCACGATCTTTTGATGAAATTTGTGAGTTTTTTCACGATCTTTTGATGAAATTTGGGGGGTTTTTCGAGATCTTTTGACAAAATTTGTGGGTTTTTTCAAGATCTTTTGACAAAATTTGTGGTTTTTTTCTGTGATTTTTTGACAAAATTTCGGGTTTTTTGTGATCTTTTGACAAAATTCGCCGTTCTTTCGCGATCTTTAGGTGAAATTTGTGGTTTTTTCGAGATCTTTTGATGAAATTTGTGTTTTTTTGCGATCTTTTGATGAAATTCACCATTCTTTCGCGATCTTTAGATGAAATTTGTGGCTTTTTTTCGCAATCTTTAGACGAAATTTGCAGGGGTTTTCGCTATTCTATGACAAAATTTGCATTTTCCCCCACGATCATTTGACGAAAATGACGATTTTTCTGCAAACGATAGACAAAATTTATTTTTTTCAGCGACCATATGTCCGAATTTTCGGATTGGTGACCGATTTTTTAAAATTTTCGGAAATGAATGCCTTACATTTTCGGGAAATTCAGATTAGAATCACCCCAAAGTCTAATAGACAGAGATTAGTCAAACCCCAAACACTTATGCATATCATATACATGATACATCTTAAAGAAAATTTTAAAAGGCAAAAAAAAAAAAAGAATGCTAAACGCAACATACAAGAAAAAATATAACAACTTTTGAATTTATTCTTTTGGAACAGCGGTAATCGCTTTCTTTCAAGGTGAAATTTTGACAAATTCGCATATTTTTCGCGATCTTATGATGAAATTCGCATTTTTTTTTGGGATCTTTTGATGGAAACCGCATGTTTTTCGCGATCATTTGACAAAATTAGCAAATGTTTCGCGATCCTTTGACGAAATTTGCATATTTTCGCGATCCTTGGATGAAATTTGCATATTTTCGCGATCCTTGGACGAAATTCGCATATTTTCGCAATCCTTGGACGAAATTCGTATATTTTTCACGATCTTCTGGGGAATTTCTCGTTTTTTTGCAATCTTCTAAAGGAATTCGCATTTTATTTCAATCGTTTGATGAAACTGGTGTTTTTTTCGCAATCCTTTGACGAAATTCGCATTTTTTTCGCGATCCTTTAACGAAATTCGCGTTTTTTTCACGATCTTCTGGGGAATTTCTCATTTTTTCGCGATCTTCTAAAGGAATTCGCATTTTATTTCAATCGTTTGATGAAACTAGCGTTTTTTTCTTGATTCCTTGAAGAAATTTGCGTGTTTTTCGCGATCCTTTGACGAATTTCGCATGTTTTTCGCGATCCTTTGACGAAATTTGCATGTTTTGACGAAATTTGCATGTTTTTCGCAATCCCTTGAGGAAATTTGCGTGTTTTTGTGTGATCTTTTGAGGAAAATTCGTATTTTTCGCGATTTTTGAGGAAATTCATGTTTTATGAGATCTTTTGAGGAAATCTGCTTTTCCTCGATCTTTAACGAAATTCGCGTTTTTTAAGAAATTCGCGTCTTTTGAGGAAATTAGAGTTTTCCCCCAATCTGTTGGAGAAATTAGTGTTTTTTTATGATCCTTTGACAAAATTTATGAATTTTTTCCGTGATCAATTAACGAAATTTGACGGTATTTTTTGGAACATATTTGCGAAAAACACGATTTTTTTCGAGATTCTTGGCTAAATGCCAAATATCAATAAAATTTAAAATAAAGGTCGGCTAACAGTGTCGAAAAACAGACTTTACGGACCTAATAATTGAAAAAAGGACCTAGTGGGAGTCCTGCTATTAAGATTATCTACCCAATCAATGCAGTGCTTCAGATGAATGACGTGCATAAAGGATTTACAATCACGATTTTTTTCCCCTCGGTAGGAATATCGATTGCGTCCGAAGCCGCAATACAATTTAAGGAATTTCTAAGGAGTGGTTTGCTTATCTAAGTAGTTCTAAGTACTACTTGGGAATGTTTTCCTGGGGTGCAGAAAATGTTTCTACTCCCAACATTTCCCCCAATCCACATGAAAATTTCCCCAAAATTTTACGGTATGTTATAGGTAAGTGCTCTATTACCGTAGGTATAGAAAATTTATTTTTCTAATATTTCTCAACTTATGGGCGAGTATATATGGCAGGGGTGATTCTGAGTGAAAAAAAAAATTCCTAAAATTCACAGCAAATTTTCTGAAAGGTTACAGCAGAGTGGGAGAAATCCACTCCCAACACTATGTATTTTTCATGGATCTTTTGACGAAATTTGCGGTAATTTTTCCTTCCTTTTGACGAAATTCGCAGTTGTTTTGCCATCATTTGATGAAGTTCACGGTTGTTTTGCGATCATTTGGCGAAATTCTTTCATGATCTTTTGACAAAATTTGCAGTTTTTTGCAATCTTTTAATGAAATTTGCAATTCTTTCGGGATCTTTTGACGAAATTTGCGATTCTTTCGTGATCTTTTGACGAAATTTGCAGATTTTTTGCGATCATTTAACGAAATTTGCGGTTATTTCACCCCTTTTGACGAAATGCGCGGTTGTTTCACAATCTTCTGACAAAATTTGCGTTTATTTCGCAATCTTTTGAGTAAATTTACGTTCATTTCGCGATCTTTTGAGTAAATTTATGTTCATTTCGCGATCTTTTGATGAAATTTATGGTTTTTATCGCTTTTCTTTGTAGATAGAAATAGAAAGTTATTCGCCCTGTTTTGACAAAAATCGCGGTTATTTCGCCATGTTTTGACAAAAATTGCCATTGTTTTGTGATCTTTTGACAAAATTCGAGGTTGTTTTGTGATCTTTTGATGAAATTTGCTATTGTTTCGCGATCTTTTGGCGAAATGTGCATTTATTTTGCGATCTTTTGACAAAATTTGCGTTAATTTCACGATCTTTTGACGAAACCTGTGGTTATTTCGTGATCTTTTGAAGAAACCTGCAGTTCTTTCCCAATCTTTTGGCAAAATTTGTGGTTCTTTCGTGATCTTCTGATGAAATGTGCGGTTATTTTGTGATCTTGTGACGAAATTCGCGTTTTTTCCGTAATTCTTTGCCAAAATTTGTGGTATTTTTATGTCAGAATTTTCAAATGACTGATATATATATATATATCCACTTATATATACACATTTTTTTCCCCTGGAACCGAATGTCTTAAACTTTCGGAACATAATCACTCCTGATATACGGTACATATTATTCTGCGATCGATTTTGCGAAGGTCGCCATGCGGATATTTTTATTTGTACTGAAATTGTTCTATCTCAGGGAATTATGGAATTCATTGTTAAAATCAAAATCAATTGTATATATGTTTCTGAAAAATTTCCCCAGGGGGTTAAAATTTCCCCTTGATCCTAGATCGCCAGATCGGACATATTTTGCACCCCTGATGTTTTCATTTCTAAGGAGTTTCCAAAGAGTCTAAGGAGTCTGTGCGAACCCTGAGACTACTGCACACATATTTATGGGAAAATTTTATAATATATTTTAGATTACTATCCATTTGCAAGACAGAAAATATACAATAACAACATTAATGATTACTTAGACTCTTCGACTTTTTAACATTCAAATAAAGATTCATTAAAATAATGTAGTTTAACCCATTTATGCCTGAATTTTTGTTTTCCTAAATTTGTTGGTAAAATCATTTTAAAATGTTTCAAAATGAACTGGAAAAATACTAAAAAAAATTACGCTAAAATATTTTTGTATTTATTTGATAAAATGTAAATGCACTAAATATGGGAATATCCATAAGGAGAAAAGCATAATTATATGTTTTGTCTAAATTTATATAAATTAAGCTTTTAAAATGTATATTATATACTATAATTAATATTTTTATGAACTATTAAAAAAATATATATTTATTTCTCTACAGAGACTAATAACTTTATAAGAATAATTAATAATAAATTAAGAATAATCGTATTTGAAGCTGAAAGAAAATTTATTTAAAAAATAAATACTTTACATAAATAACTGTCCGCTAAAGGGCTGTGATGTTCACGCATGCCCTCTCTCCTCTAGCAGCGCCCCCTTTTGTAGAAAGAGGAGAAACACAGCAGAACCTAGGATAGCTTCACCTAAGAAGGTGAACTAAAAATTCTGTGAACAACTGTGGCCACTGCCAGTCGTAAAGAAACAAAATGAAACCCATATAGGAAATGTCGCTAATTATTAGTGTTAAGAGTTATTCTTTGTGCTAGTATGTGTCCATCATGTTGTCCTCTTCATTAAATAAATGTGTCATGTTCCAGAAAGAATTGGCCACTTTTTGATATAAGTCTACATGAACGACCATCTGGTTGTTTACACTGGTGCCAGAATAAATGTGGAATTTGGCCAATACTACTGCTAAGTTAAAGTACATTGTGGAGTTCTTATTGGATTATTATCTTTTTATGGAGGTAAGGCAATTTTGTTCTTTTTAAATATGGTGGACAAATTATCCAAATTAAAAAAGCTCGCAGTGTAACCAAGAGTTCTATAAAATCAATAATTAAAAAAATTGAAGAGATGGTGGGGACCACCAAATTTAGATGAGCTCGAGGAAAATTTAGTTCAGTTAGAACAAAAAGGATTTGATTTGAAACAAGAGGACAGCAAAATTTTATCACTAATCGATGATTATCTGAAGTGGAAAAAGACGTGAAAGCATCCTCCGAGTACCAAGATAAAATAACTGTCTGCAAATTTAGAATTAATAAGAAACTAAAACAGAATGATAAAAAAGAAATTCCCCCCTGTATGTCCCACAAATAATAAGTTTGTAGAAATTTCGAGCACAATAAAATTATTGACACTTAAAATTGAGAAATATTATGGGAATATTAAGCTTTTCCAGAATTTCTGGAATTCCTTTAAAATTGCAGGTGTATAATTCTATATCAGTTTTGTGTTATTTGACAAAAATTACACAGAAACCATAGAGGTACTTAAACAGCAGTTCAGTAGAAAAGATTTAATTATTACTAGTCATATTAGTACACTTTTAACTTTAAGACCAGTAATGAAATCACATGACGTCACGTCATTACATAAATTATATGATATGGTTCAAACTCAAATTCGCAGTCTCAAATCATTAGAAATGGAATAAAACAGTTTTGATTCACCCTTAACCCCCATAATTCTAAAAGCATTATCCAATAACTTGTCTCTGGAATACAATAAACAATGTGTAAAAATTCCAATGAATCCAATTATACTGTTGATAAATTATCATCATTTATTCAAAATGAATTAGAGGGGAGGGAAAAACAGAACCAAATAGTTAATCTGTCTTCTGATTGGGTGAAAAGTGCATGGGATGCAGTAATTGTTAAAACAATTTAATCAGGATTCCGAAAACCGGAACTAATTCATTATGACGAAGACCTTTCTGACAGTGACTCTGAGACTGAAATTTCCTGCTCTGAAAATGATGAATTTCTAAAACTTTTTGTATCTGATTTTGATGGTTTCATATCATAATTAATTGAATGTGTATTTACCGTTTTTTTTTTTTTTTTTTTTTTTTTTTTTGAAATGCAAATAAAAAAGTTTACTTATACATTTCAATTTTATTTTTCTCAGTTGATAGGGAGGGGGGAATTTTCATTTAGATTACCGCCAATGTTTTATTAAATCAAGAGAACAAATTTGCGGCAATCCTTTTTCATACAGTGCTTTATCGATTTGAAGGTAAGTCAAACAATTTTGTATAAATTATAACACTTATTTCATAATTTTACGTTACATTTGCATACTGGTAGTTGTAATTTTTTATTTTATTTTCCTTACTAAAACTAGTAGAATCCGGGCGGTCACCTTGGATTCGGTGCATTATTTTCAAGTCAATTCAAGCTGCTATTTCAAAAATTATTTGAAGTAAAACATTTTTAACAGTTGCTTTAAATAAAAAAGATCTATATTATCAGTTCTTAAAAGCATAAAAATACATTGGAGAAAAAATATTTCTTCATCGGCAAATACGGCAGAAAAAAATCCAAGATGGCCACCACTAGCCCATCAACTTCAGTCATCCTAAGATCTTGCATAAGCCATGGCTTATCTAATGCTACTATTTTTTTTCACAACAATTTAATAAGCTGCGGCTTATATACACGAAATTATGGTAGTTAACAGAAGGTATGTTTACTATATTAAATTTAAATGTTTCATCTATTGGTGTAAGAGATAATGTTATGTTATATATTAAAGTAACTTATTAAAGTTAAGTATGTTAAGTTTTGAACGTATAGGTGTAAATGGCAAATTTTAAAAATCCACCCGTGCACCTTGCTGGCATTCATTTAACACTTACTTGAAATATTTTATTTGTTATCTTTCCCAAACATATTCAGTAACCTGCAGGATTCAATTTAAATTACTTTAGCATTAGAAAATATTTTAAGATTTTTTTCTCACCCTCCGTCCCTTTTAAGCAGAAATTTTAAGTTCGGGCCCCATGCAGGACTCTAGTTCACAGCTGAGCATCAGTCAAAGAGATATAATGATTCTTACTTATTTTATCCTACTGTAATGTTTTATTGCCGAAATGTCAGTGAAGGTGTTGGGGGAGAAAATAATGCAAAAATGCCACATCTCTGTCCAACTGTTATTCCATAGCTCTCTCTCTCTCGCTATATATGGTTAATTCAAGAATCACTGAGTTCATTTGGTAGATGTAAAGAAGATGTGAAGACGAATAGAAACAAAGTTTGAAGAAAAAACTAAGTTCATTTTCTTTGAAGAGTTGAGACATTTAATATGAACATCCTTGTTGTTTTCTAGCATGCAAGAAAAAAAAATGATAAGTTTAATAGACACAAACATTTAAGCAAAAAACACAATCCAAATAAATTCCTCAGCCTCAACATGGCTGTAAACTTACTACTCCACAAATCATACTTGGATCTACTGCTAGCCAGGCAAGTACACACCAAAACACATCTACTGAATCTGTATTTATACTGGCAAACACAGTACAATTACATTATTTATATGCCTTTAAATGTACTTTTTCTCACTTTTAGCATGTTATAACAGTAGTTTAATGACAGTAAGTGATTTTCTTGTGCAATTTTATAGCATCTATTTAGACTAGATATTACATCTATTATAGAAATATTGCTATTTGCATATTATGATAACATGAAATCCCTGTCCTAACTGTTGCTTATCCTAAGAAAATTCAAGATACACTATAACCATTCGCACAATCAATAGGAAATTATGAATTTAAATTTAATAAGACTAACGGGGAGGGGGGAGGGCAGTGCCCCCTTGAAGAAATGTATTTTTTAATTTAACAAATTACCAGAATAAGCAATTCATCAGAATTTCAGAACATCATTGTCACACCATATATAATTTAATGCTTCTAATTTTCAGAAACCTTCCAAGAATTTTATATGTTGCTAAATATTTATATTATTAATTAAAAAATAAGTAAAATGCTGATTGTAGGATGCTGAATATTATGCAATGTGAGATTAAAAGGCAATCACTTTAAGATATGATGTTGATCTGCAGATTTACTAGTTGCCAAAACGTCAGTGAAGGCTTACTGTGGAGATATGAAAAGTTTTGGTTTCCGTTTGTCTGTCTGTTCCGCGATAACTGCCTCAAAAAGCATCCGATTAGCTTGAAATTAAGTGGGTATGTTGGTGAAGTACCCGGATTTAGCTGTATAGTTTTTTGTTATATTTGGTTCATTCTTTCGGAAAATATAGAATATTTTATTTTGCGCAATAATGCTTTTCGATAGCAATTCAAATGATTTTTCCATTTTCATTTGTTGAAAGGAAATGGCTCATATGATTGAAGGATTTAAATGGTAAATTATGGATAATGAAATTTCCTAATTAGAACCATGTATTATTCATATTAGTTTGAAATTTTGTGTATACATTTCTCAGAGTTTTTAAATTCGGTGTATAACTTATGGAGGGATTTTATATATGTGTTCTAATAATATCAAATATTTTCTTTTACAAATTTTCTTTTTTTAACCCTCCGACTGTCTTTGAAAAGGGCAAAATTGTAATGTTGTTTTCTCTGCATTTTGTTTTAAATGCTAAAAAAATGATTCTTTGAACATTTTATAAAAAAAACTTAAGAACGAATATGAATGTAATCCTTGGAAGTGTTAATCATTGTTTAATGTATTAAAAATACATTAAATCAATAGAATTATATTACTTTAAATATTGTTTGTATTGCAGTAAAACCTGGAGCTTAGTGAACGTATTAACACGGGCTTGTCAGTGAGGGGTTAAATGCACATACTTCATTGTTTTAATTTTCTTTCAACTGTTACTTAGCAACAGAACTACACCTAAAAATATCGTAAATGTGAAAGTATGTGTAATTGTTTGAAGTCAAATCAACGTCAAAAGGAATGAATTAATGCCTTTTGCATCTTTACATATAGATGGAATTTACCCCAGAAATAGAGAAAGGCTGTGTTCGATTTATTTTGTTCAAATATTTTTCTTTTAAATTAAAAAGTTCATTACCGTAATTTCTGGAAGAAACGCCGCAGCGGCGTAAACGCCGCATCGCGAAAATTCCCACAAAAAAAAATAAAGAAATGGTCGTAAACGCCGCATCGTCGTAAACGCCGCATCGTCGTAAACGCCGCAGGTGAAATTTCCGCGGTAATCGCGATTGACATGCTAAACAGAATACGGCAGTTCACTCTCCGAAATTATTCACTAGTGTTGCCAAATAAATTTCCTAAAAGCCATTGAATGGAACGAACCGGAATTTGTCTTGGAACTTTTCTATACATTGAAAAGCGTTATATGAACGAGAACATTCCTAAGTCGAAAATCTTAAGATTGGGTTTTAGCAGACTCAACTTTAACTCAAGTATCTTAAAAAACGTGTTTGAACGGAATAAAATGACATTTATTTTCACGTGCCATATATTAAAATTATTTACAAATAGATAATAAACGTATTAATTTTAATATTTACCACTACGTACAAATAAAATAACGTTATCACATCCTATTTCATCAATTGAATAAGATATAAAATTTATCTTTTTAATCATTTCTAAAAGAATCTGTAGATCAGGAATGGAAGCGGGATTTTTTTCTTTTTTTCAAAAAAAAAAAAAGGAATTAAAAAGCAAACTCGCTCAATAAATAATTCATCGAGGTCCGGTAATTTAAAACGGAAAAGCGTGGAATCTGCTGGCATATCTATCAAAGTGATTTGAAATTGAATACGTTTTTCCATTTTCGATAAATGTATTGTAGCTTAAATTATAAGCTATTGCTATTTAATGATGACCTTCCCCGAGCTGTCTCATCCGGAAATTCAGCTCGAAAAATCAACTTTTATCATTTTCTAAATGTTTGTTTTTTCCCTTATCAAAAACTGGAAAACGCTATTCGGTTTCGTAAAAAATTAATAAATGCACCAATAATTTTATGCTACTAATATTAAAAATGATTTATAATGAATGCAGCCGTTATTTATGTGTGTATGCGTGTTTTATAATAAAAACAAAGTTCTCAAAAACAAACTTTTTATTTAATTCCTATCGGTCTATCTGCAAGAAATTTCATGACGACCTACTTTTATTATTTCTCTGCACGTGGAGCGATAAGGATTATAAACATTATGCTAACTGCAACGAAAAGACATCACGTGCGGTCCTAAAACTATCTTCTCCCCCTCCCCACCTTCTTCTATCGCTCTGTTTGGAACATTTTAGTTGTCACAAACTCAAAGGAATAAATATAGATTTCAATTAGAAGATTTTGTTTTAAAAGACACACGAAATGATAACTAAAAAGGAAAAAAATATACTTACCAGCACTGTGCTGTTTCTTAAATGCAAGATACAGTACAAAGTCTAAAATCCGGACATCCGAAATTCTCCAAAATCCGGACGTTTTGCTAACCAACTTCTTTTTTTAATTTTTATATAAAATAAAAGTATTATAAATTTGGAATTCTTAAAACCGGATCGAAAACCTCTCCACTCTTCTAACATTTTTTAAAGAACAAAGATATTCATACTCTTTTCATTCCACTAGTTTCGGCAAAATGATCTTACGATCTGTTTTTCCATAATGCTTTTCCAGATGGCTTTTTAAAAAGCCCTGATGACTCAAAACTATTAATTTTTTTTCTCATTTTTTGCGCGAGAAAAAACTATTCAAATTCTATTCTTTTAAATATAAAAAGGGCTTCTTGAATGTGTCAACAAGTTTGCGTTGCTTAAGTGCAGAAAAAAAATATTGAGATGCAAGCAAATAAAAAAGAAAAAGAATGAAAACCGAAACTCTTATAATCCTTACTGTTAGAAAAAAAAATAATAATAATCCTTATCTCCTATGTAAATTGACCGATTTCTTTCAAATTTTCAGCAAGTTGAAATAATACTAAATTAGGCTGTGTAACAAATTTTTATTAAAATATAACCAGTTATTAGAAAGTTAGAACGGCTGCCCACTTTATAGAAACTGCCCAGAAAAAGTAACATTTGCGGTTTGTTTTCGTTTATTCATTTCGCTCCGTGAAATCAGAATCAATGTTTACACAATCGGATCATCAACGTTAGGTGGATTATGTTTTGCTATGCAGAAAGAAACCGTGAATAGATTTTTCCCCTTTTTAACTAAAGATTAAAAAAATATATATACAAAATACAAAAGCATACCATCCAAAATAAGACGTTTATATTATAATTTACAAAGCTTAGGAAATCAGTAACGAAACTTTCTCGAAAAATGAAATTTGTTGAAAATTGGAGAGGGGGGAGAAAAAGAAAAGGGGGAAATTTGAGAGAAAAAGTGCTCAATTTATTAGATGTTATTATCAGTTTATTAGCAAAGGATTGGAGCAGCGGAACGTCCTTACAGGAGAGGAACCGTTTATGGAATACAGGAGAAGGTTATTGTCGAAAAATCTTAATTGATGAAGCAGCGCAAAATAACGGACATGTTCAGTGAAAAAGCATTGAGAAAAATGCTCAGGCAGGGCCAATATATTTCGTTCGCCTGGGTCTGAAAATTTCGGTTCGTCCACATTATTTTAAAATTTCATTAAAAGGAGATTTCTCATCTTTGGGAGTGAAAAAAAAAAAAAAAAAATGCGCGTAAACGCCGCATCGGTAGAAACGCCGCATCGCTTGAAATTTTAATTTAAAGCACGTAAACGCCGCGGCGTTTCTTCCGAAAATTACGGTATTTTCATAAGGAATAAATTGATATTTTGCTATAAAATTTAGAAATCATTTTTTTTTTTACCGTTGCCAAGAAAATCAGATCAAGGAATAATAATTTATCCTAAACAGTTAATTTTGATTTGAAAGATTTTCATGTGCAAGAGGAAAGTGAAATAAAAAATAGACATGAATACATCTTCATATTGGAAATAAAACTTGAATTGACCTCATATATCAAAAATATTATCATATCTTGGTGAATTTGACCTCATATATCAAAAATAAAATGAATACGCTTTGAGGTTGAAATAAAAGGGCCTTGTGTTATGATATTAATTCTTATTATTAATAACGGTTACCACGGTTTATCATCTGCACACGGCTAACAGAAATGTTTAATTTTTAATCGAAAATTTCAAGGAGTAAAAAAAAACTTTTGAAAAGCAAATCGATAGTAAATGTCAAAATTATGCACAGCAAAATTATCTCTGTCAAAAACGACGTCATTGTATCAGAAATAAATATTTTCTTTCTTAAAAACCAAGCATTAAATAGATTGTCTGAAAAAATATTTTTTGATGAGTGTTACTTCTTAATGCCGCCTCATTTCAGAAAATATGAATGACAATTGTTTTATTTTTAAAAGGAACTTACATATTCGTTCATAAAACCTACATTTTTAATATAATTGCCCCAGTGTAAATCATTTTCTGTCCACCAGTATTGAAAAATAAGGCTCGGAAGTGTAAAAAGAAATCTAAGATTTACAATAACCATTAGCGCAACCAATAAAAAGTTATATATGTAAATTTAATGAGACCATGGGGGGGTTCAGGGGGGTGGAGCCCCCCTGAAGAAATCTACTTTATTATCTAAAAAAATACCAGAATTAGTAGCTCATGAAAATTTCAAAATATCCTTACATAACAACACTTCTAATATCTGAAAACTTCGTATTTTTTATTCTTATAAATAATTAAGTAATTTGAAAACTTTAAATTACAGTTTGCAGGAAATTGGGGGGAGAGGGGGCTGGATTAAAAGTATTTGATACTGGTTTTTGAAAATTTAATACTTGTTTAAGGGTTTAGAGATTTTTATAAAATTATATTGAATTTTTAAGTTAAGAAATTTTTGAGTAGTAATTAAAGTTTTGACTAAAAATTTAAAGTTTTTGCTGGACTTCATGACATCAAATTTTTATGAAGAATAAAGTGAGAGAATATACAAAGTATAATTTTTTTTTAAACTAAAGTTTGATAAAGTAGTTTTTCTGCAAACCCAGTGACGAAAGATGTGCAAAAGAAAAAGCTTAATATGAGTTCAAGTGGTGTTCAAGAATATAAGGAAGCTGTTTTTTTCAAGAATTTTGTGAATATTGATTCCTCCGTATATGTGATCCAACCTCCATTGTTGTGGTTGCATCAGTGGAGCACGCAGAAGCCCGAGAGGTTTATATTTAAAGATTTGTGCTATTTGAACTTTTTATAAAGTGTTTAATACATAACTCTGGACGGTTGAAGTGTTTTGATATTCCCGAACATTGACCTACCATTTTTGATGCCCGATCATCGTTTTAAATATTTTTCCAGCCCGGTGTTTTTTTTAACTTTATGCTGTGTTGTGCTAATGATGCCATGAGGTTGCTGTTATGGTGTTAATGTGTTACCATCTGTTAATCTTGTTTTAAAATTACTTTTAGAAGTATACTTTTAGAAGTGTTACTTTTAGAAGTATGTGATATTTTTGTACATGTTATATTATGATTTGAAAAGTAGAAAAAAATCCCTAGTTTCATCTAAAATTAATTACCTAATCTCAGAGTTTAAAAACTGACATTTAATAGAGGGGGGGTTTCGTGGTCCTTGCTTAGTTTTATGGTGTAAATTTGGTGTTAGAATTTGGATTTTGTGCTTAATTAATTAGGGATTTTTAATCCTGGTTTAGTTTTAAATTAAGCATTTTCCTCTTATATAAAAATGAGATTTAAATGAATTTTAAAGGGTAATCCATGCATGTATTTCTTCTCTTAGCATGTTTTAATGTTTAAGTGAAGATGTTGTCTGGTTAAAATGGGGTTAATTAGGGAAATAACCTGTATCCTTTTTATGGTTTTTGAGATGACCTTTAAGACCTTTATTTCTGAAAAGTAATTTATGGATTTATTTTTAAGAGAAATTAGCTAGAAGTTTGAATATTTAAGCTGTTTTTATTATGGCCTTTACTTTAATGGTTGTCATTAATTAAATTTGGAATTTTAAAGCTTTAATGCAATTAAATGCCTTGGATCCTCTTACTATGATCAACTTGTTAGAAGTTTGTTTTTCACCTGTTTAGCAATTACCTACAAGTTAGTCATTAGTTAGTTCTTTTATAGAACTTAGAATAAAGATTTAATTGCAAAATAAAGTTAAAATTTTTATATATAGTAATTTTTCAAGACCCTAGTTAATCTGAGCTTTGCATCACGGGAGGGTTTCCTTTTCTTATGTAAGGTTATATTAAGATTCCCAACCTGAGTGATTCTGTTTTATATTGGGGTTTTTCATCTAGTAATTGTTTAAAATTTACATAAAATTTAAAGTAAGTTGAATAGTATATTGAAGTGAAAATTTTAAACCATTATTGTGAGGGCACATATTGAAGTAAATTTAAAAGTTTTGTAAAATGTAAAGTAATTAATGAAATATTTGAGTCTGCTAAAGTAGAAAAGTTTCAACTTTGATATAGTGAATCTTGTTGTTTTTTCAAGTTTAATGATACTCAATTATCTTTTGTATAAGAAATAGTCATGGTTATTTGTTATCCAGGGTATGTAGTTGCTTTAACAACAGTTTTGAGATCATGGCTTGATGAAATTTTTATGCGATTCATTGGATCATTTTTCTCATTTTTATACATATTTAAATGATCTGTGCTTTAAACTTTTCAGATTGTTGTCTTGCTTGAACAGATTAATGCTATTTTGAATGTGCATGACATCGTTAAATTTTTTTTTAGACAGATGCACTGTCCAACGCATATCTGTCCATTGGATATCTGTCCAACGCATGTGTTTCAGCCATTTTTGTTTATTAGTTGTTCAGAAACATGGTTTATTTTTGAAGATAGAAAAATTAAAATTAATTTAAAGAATTTAATGTTTTTATTTACAGTATATAGTAATGTTTTCTTTGCACTATGATGGAAAAATCCAATGGATTTTCATTTTTACATTTAGATTCTGAGTCCTGGAGCAAGATAGCGTTTAGCAGGCCGCTGATGCTTATGGATGTGGATGGTTGTTGAATAGGTTGCTATGGTTTTATAGTGCATTGAATAAAAATTGATCTGAATCTTTTTATTTCGTTAATATATATTGTTGAGTTTATTTTTGTATTAAGTTGATTTAAAAGCTTAAATTGAAGGAATTTGATAGAAGTTTTAGCAGTTTAAGTTTTAATGGCTGGCTATACAAAAGGGGAATTGCGAGCAAGTTTGGATTACTGCTAAGGAGTGCTAAAGAAAAGAGGCATTCTGGATGTGATTCTGTGATATTTTTTAAATAAAGTTTTAGATCAATTCATTTTTTGGATTCTAGGTAAATATTTGGAAAGATTAGCTACCTCCTTAAAGGCAAATTGCTTATGTTAAAAGATGAATAATTGACCGCTGGAATAAACCATCATTTTTTAAGGCTGAATTAGAAGATTTCGCCAGGTGGTTAGATCCTGTGGAAGATCAGTATTTTAACTTTTTAACATTAAATAGTCCTTGCCAGAAAGTAGTTATGTGATAGGCTAACTTTCTAGATTGGCTGAGGGACAGTATCTTTTGAGCAATTTGCAGACTGTTTTTGGTATATTGGCATGTTTAACAGGAAAAGTAAAATAATATCCTAGGTTGCTTTTCCTGAAGCTGAATTGTCAAGTATGAAATGTTTAATGGTGGATAATTATTTTTTTAGGCTGTCTTTCCTAATTAGGATGTTTTAGGTTCCTGGAATTTCTATTTTGAATTTAAGAAACAGTTTAAGTTACAGTTTGAGTTTGAGAACCGCTGCGGCGAGCGGCCCATCTTCGTCCGCGGCCCTTTATTGTTCTACTCTACTCCGACTCTTTTGCGGAAGCAAGATTCTTAGGTCCCCAGCCACGTCCCGAGTAAGAGACTCTCTAGCAAAAGTCAGATTGAAAAAAAAAAAAAAAAAAAATTGAAACCGGACAAATTTAAAAGGGAAATTACACAAATTAAAGACACCGAAAACCGGGAAGGGCTCGGGGCGATGAAGCTACCAAACTACCCCTTGCTTCTTCTAGCTTATTATTAGTCTCTTTCTTTCTTTAATGGGTTTCTGTTCTTAAAAGTCAAGTTGTGATAAGGAACTGGTTCTTGAATTAAGAGGAATGTTTCCAGTACTTGGCAGGAAGATACCCTATAAGTAAGATGTAATTGGTCTGTTTCTCTAAGCGTCTGTGTGATATCGACGGAAGCAATGTTGGTCTTTGAAAAATCTAAAGTTAATGTTCAGTAACCCTAACAGTTTAAGAGATGGTTATTCATTCTGTGTCTATGCTTTTGCCTATGTCCTGTTTTGTCTTGAGAGAATGAGTATGAAGTCTTTGGATCCAGAGCAAATGTGAACATAGATTGAATGGGAGCAAAAGGAATGTGACGTTTCCCCAATATCAGTGTCCAGTCTGGATTTTGAGGTAAAGACATAGCCAAACTTATTTTTCCCATATACAGGAAGTTGTTAGTGTGAATTATTTTTAAAAAGATATTAGGGGAGCATTATATGTATTTACATGAATTTTCGACCAGGTTTTTGATTGCTAGACGGATATCATGTGGGTTAGCTTAAGATGATGAGCAAGATCTTTTAGAGACATTTTTAGTCCTGATGTGTTAATGCTGTGGACGGATGTTGCCTAGTCAGAATTATTTCTTGATATTTCATAATCATATTGTGGCTTTTATGGTCAAATTTAAATGAGTGTTTCACAAGATGGGGTATGTATGCGGTATCAAAGGGAGAGAGCTTAGCTTCGTTTTATTTTATATAAGTTCTGTTGTCTCAAAAATGTAAAAGCTCACGTGCAGCCGGTATGATGTATTGTCTACCGTAAAGGCATGGCCAAGCAATGGTCATTATAGTTTTAAAATGATTTCTTCGAAATTTAAAAGATGCTGCTCGTTTACTTAGCCAGTTTAAGAATATGACATAAGCTCTTCAAATGTTTTCATCGTTTCAAGTGATAGAGAAGGAGAATAATTAGTAATTAAGGGGTCGGAGTCGCAGTTCAAATACTTTACCAGTCTTTTCACTTCATGCGTAGTAGAGGTGGTTTAACCCTCATAATAAAGATTTTTTTAATGCATGAACTCCCGAGGAGACATTTTGATAAAGATATTTTTTTCTCTGCACGACTAAAAGTGTGTGTAAATATTGACTGCGTCTCAATTCTATTTTTGGAGAATTTTTCGTGCTTCGCTGATAGTTAGCTGGTTCGCCAGGTTAAAAGTCTTTATGGCATCTCTCCAAATATTTAAAGTTTCGGCGGATATTGCACTGGAGTTTTTCTTTCAAATAAATTGTTTTTGCTTTACTTCTTTTTAAAGTTTAACATTGTAAGTTTAAATTAAATTTTGCTGGTTCTTTTACACTCTATTTCTTTTCTTACTCTGTTTATTACTTAAAGTTAAATATAATGTAAATGTTTTTGAAGTAAATGTGTATTTAATAGTTAATTGTTTCTTAGTTAAAAGCTCTTTTTCAATTAAAAGTAATAGATAATTAAATTTATCTTTGTTTGACTTGTGTCCCCCCCCCCCCCACACACACATATAATTAAGAATTGTTTAAGGAATAGAACCCTTATGGAGTTCTTGTTTGATCTTAATTAGTGGTTGGTGTGTCAATTTAACCCTTTTTAATGAATTTCTCTAAAGTTTTTGTTTTGAGCTTTTTAACTATTTAAATATATTTGATAATTTTTACACCCTCCGGGTTACAATGTCCCGTTTTTCATGTTTTGAGACAACTTGTTTATTGGATACAGGATTAAATTAATCCTTTGTTGAAATTGTCTTTGCTTTAAAATGCTGCATTAAGTATTCAGTCATTTTATTTCCACTTGTTATTTTTGTTTAATAAACGTTATTGTTTTTAAGTAACTTTTAGTCTGTGTTCATTCTACAGACATTGGTTGCACATATTGTTTTTCTTTCAGCTCTTCTCAACCCCTTTTTATGGATTACTAACCTCTTTTTACGCTTTTGGCCTGTTAGGATTTTAGCACCCGTGACGACGCTTCCAATTTGCATTGTAGGAATCTCTGCTAGTTTATTATTTCTTTTCAGACTGTCCGGCATTTCTGTTCATGCTGAGCCATTACGGCTTTATGGGCCTCTTTACGGGTCATGCTGGACATCACGATTTTTCCGTGATGATCGAAAAATTTGTGATTTTTCCATGCCTGATTGACGAAATTTGTGAGTTCTTTTCGCACCTGATTGACAAAATTTGAAATTTTTTTCATGCTTGATCAATGAAATTTGCGATTTTCTTGCATCCGATCAACGAAATTTTCTGATTTTACCGAGCCTAACGACAAAATCGAGTTTTCCATACCCGATCAATGAAATTCGCCGTTTTTCCGAGCCCGATCAACAAAGTTCGAGATTCTTAACTGACTGACGAAATTTGCAATTTTTTCTCGTGCCAAATTCATGAAATTCGTGATTTTTTTTCCTCTCAATAAACTGACGAAACTCATGATTTTGTGCCCAATCAATGAAATTTGCGAGTTTTCTGCACCTGATCGTCGAAATTTATGATTTTTCTTTCCCCGATCAACGAAATTCACCATTTTCTGTGTCCAATCGACGAAACTCGCCATCTTTCCATGTCCGATCAACAAAATTCGTGATTTTACCGAGCCTGATCGACAAAATTCGCAATTTTTCCTTGCTCGATGAACAAAACTTACGGTTTTTCCGAGTCCGATCGACAAAACTCGTGCTGTTTCTGAGTCTGATCAACAAAACTCGCAATTTTTCTGAGCCCGAATGACGAAATTCGCTATTTTTCTTATTCATTTTCTGATCTACAAAATTTAAGATTTTCCTGTGCCCGTTCGATGAAACTCTAATTATTTTTTGACTAGCAACTGATGAAATTTGCAATTTTTTAACGCAAAAAATTGACGGAATTCACCTTTTCTTCATGCAAAAAATTAGATTTTTTCCAGTTATAAATTGACAAAATTCGCGGGTTACAAGTTAACCCATCACGGGCCACGGTTGTGCATCCCTATTGTAGAGTATTAAAAAAAATCATTCAAATAATCGCTATTATGAAAGATTAAGTAGAAAGCCCACCTGAGGGAAATAAAAGGTTAGTTAATCTTTCATAATTTGATCCGAAACATAGGTTTGCATCAAATATGAACGATGTTAGTAACATAACGGTTTTTAATTGAATGTGGATACTATTAAAAGGCTATCCCAAAAAATATTTTTTGGGATAGTGGCAGTGGACACAATGATGAATGATTATCCATTACGTTTAAAAGTCTCCAAACATGCCTATTTTTGGGTGATTTTAGTAAGTTAATGCTTTCAAGATGATTATTAGGTATTTAGATTAGATATAAATACTATAGAACAGCAATCAAAATTATTTTTTCGGAAACAAAAATTGTAAAGATATTAGATTTCTAAATTAGATGAATCAGTTTACATTTCCAAAAGTTCCTTATGATGCAGGTGTTCGTGGTTGGCAGGTAAGTAAATACTGCTACATGGATATTAGGATAATGTAAAATGCTGGTCCAAACTGTTGCTTATCCTTATAAATCACTGTGTAAAATGAAATCTAAGATATATGATAACCATTAGCAAAATCAATAGAAAATTACAAATGTAAATTTAATCACACTACTGGAGATTCAGCAGGGCAGAGCCTCCTGAAGATATCTACTTTATCATCTAAAAATTACCAGAATAAGTAGCTCAAGAGAATTCCAGAATATCATTACAAAACAAAATGTTTAATTTAATGCTTCTAATGTCTGAAACCTTCAAAGTATTTTTTACTTTTATAAATGTTTAGGTAATTTAAAAACTTTAAATTGTATTTTTGTAGGAAGATTAAATTTACTCAAAGTGTGTTAAAAAAAATGAGTTGAAGAGCTGACATAGATCTGCAGATTTACTAGTTACCGTATTTTTCAGCCTATTATCCACGGATAATGTGCTAAAAAAGTCCTAAATTTTTTGCTGCGTATTATAGGCCGGTGCGGATAATCTAACGTTTTTTTCCCGTGAGTTTCTAATCAGAATAATCGTGAGAAGAGTTAATGTTCCTCATATACAACAACAGATTGCGCCAGCAGATTTCAACAATGTATATCTGACATTGTGGTCCTTAATTAAGCAACGACTCTTTCCCAAACTCAAAGCTGCATGCCATAGAGCAGTAACTCAGCATAATCTTGTGACGTGGTGGGAAACATTTGTGATACCTTAACCTCGAACACAAAAGGAGATTAGGGTCAATTTATAATCAACCTCTTTTTATGTTCGTGTAAAAGCATTCTGTGGTGCAGGCTATGAAAAATAAATGTTTAATAAAGTGCTTCAAGTGTGCTTTATCTTATTATTTGTTTCTATTATACTGAAGAATTTTTCAGGTAAGTGAAATTTTAAACTATTTCAAAGTATTCTTGGCATATTTTCTGAATTATCATCAATTTAAAATGAAGAAATAATAAATGAAAGGTAAAAACTTAAAAATATGACTGTTACCAGAAATATGAAAATTTAATGCAAAATGTATTTTTCTTTATTTTTAAATTATTTCGTAATATTTGTTTTCTTAAAAAAAAAATTCCTGAGGATTTGCATATCTACTAAAAATTTTCCATTTCTGTTTATAAATTTATCATTGTTTTATGCATTTGATGAAAGCAAAAAAATATCACTTTTATCAAGCAGTTTAACTAGCGCCATCTATTGACCATATTTGAAATTTCCATTGCCAGTGCGAATAATACGGCAACATTTATTTTAATTAGCGAAAAAATATGCTTGCAGATAATAGGCCGAAAAATACGGTAATAATTTTTGTGTTTAAATTATTTCTATCACTCGATGCAGACATGAGGTCTTGTAAAACCAAATTTTATCAGTTATTATTTTCGAAGTGGTTAAAGTAAATCTGATCATAAACTGGTTCTGCAAAATTTTTTTTAAATACGTGTAAATGCTTATTACCTGAAATTTTAATTTGAAACACACAAACATTTCTTCTGGAAATTACAGTAGTGACACATTTAATCTAGTGATTAGATATAAAAAAAATTATATTTCTAGGGTTTCAAGTTATTTTTTACATGTAAGTCTTCATTTGAGACTAAATTATACTCTACAAATTTGTAATTGACTTTTTTTCTGTATCTTGCACAAATTTTGAGAAAGGAATTTTTCCTCCACTAAGAAGCACTGCAATGTACATGATTGTGAAGTGCCTACCTATATATAGACTAACTCGGTTCACCAGTTATTTGAGGTAAAATTAAATTAAGGAGACATTTTTAAAATGGTACCATTTAAAACATAAAAAGGTTCAAGAATATAAGATTTATCTTTAAACGTTTGGAGCAGTTTGTGTAAAAGTTATTTGTTAGATTGGTGTTGATTGAGCATATTTTATGAAGGTATCAAGAGGTTAATTAGAGTTTTCACATTCAAAGTAAAAAATAGTATGAAAGAATTTTTAATATATTTAGCCAGGGAATTTTATGATATTACATTTGAGGTTTTCCAAAGAAAATTTCATGAAGATGATCATCATCATGATACTGTAAGACACAGATTTTCATAAATCGTATGATTTTTTAAAGTTAAAAGATTATGTCTTTCTCTGAAAAAGATAGTTGTGAAATAATTTAGATTAAGGCATTTTTAAATTATCATAGTGAAATACAGGTAGAACTTCTACAATCTGGAATCGCTCGGGACTCCACAATTCCAGATTTTAGAGACTCAGAAATAACAATTTAAATTCTAAATTAAAGACACACTTAAAAATAAGAAAAACATACTGTAGAGTCTCTAATACTCGATATAAAAAAACTAAATGAGCTGTTACACCAGATGGAGATAAATAAAAATGATTTATTGAATTAGAATACATTCTTTCATTGTGGTAAAAATATTTATGACCACCACAAAACGATTGTGGTATTTATGTTCGCTGATGAAGTAATCTATGAACAGTTTAAATAAACAGTATCTAACTCATACAGTGCTGATAATTAAGTACAAAGGGAAAAAAATTTTAAATAAATTACTAAATAAATTGGAATTAGAAAACACCCCAACAATGTTTTATTTTTAAATTAATTTTTTTAAAACATTTCTGTCAAGGTTTTTGCCTTAGCTTAGGCTTGTTAGAAATTAAAGCCACACTTAAAAATAAGAAACATGTACTGTAGAGTTACACATGCTCTATATATAAAAAAAAAAAATTAAGAGCTGTTGCAACTGATGGAGATAATTAAAAATGATTTATTGAATTAGAATACTTTCTTTTATTGTGGCAAACATAATTTTGACTGCCACAAAACAATGATCGTGGTATTTATGTTCACTAATGGCACCATCTAGGAACAATTTAAATAAACAGTATCTAACTTACACAGTGTTGACAATTAAATACAAAAGCAAAAAAATAAAATAAAATAACTTGGAGTTAGAAAACACCCTAACAATGTTCTATTTAAAAATTAATTTTTTTTTAAACATTTCTGTCAAGGTTTGCCTTACCTTAGGTTTGTTAGAAATTATTTTTTCTCTAATTCTATAAGTCCCATAATTTCATGTTCAGATATCATATACGGCAGACTTTTCAAGTCCATAATTCCTACAAAAAGTATTAACTGGTGTTCCTTTATCAAACGCCTTTAAAAGCGAAACGTTATCCACAATAGAAAGATAAACATGTTTTCTTTTTTTACTGGTGGTTGGCTTTGGCATATCCGTTAAATAAGTTATTTTGGTACTTGTTAGTTATCCCATTGACCAGATTACTGTTGCAAAATTGTAAGATTAAATGCCAATAATGGTTGATCGTAAATGTCACATTCACTTGACAGCATGTGTTTACGTCATCAACTGATTTTTATTTCGACGTTTTATTTATATTTTTATTAATGTTATACTAATTTATTTGTTCTTTTGTTATCTAAAATAAAAATTACATCAATTTGTATAATTTGGCGAAATTGGTCGATGGGATAGCTAACGAGTACGGTTATTTTTATCAAAGTAATAAAAAAATTAAATAATAAATTAAAATGTCAGGAAATATCAGATCAATAGAAAATTAACTCACTGATGTAGCTATAACAGCTTAGAAATTGTATTAGCTAACAGTGGAAAATGCTAAGCTTATAACTATATAAAGTTAATAAAGATTTGAGGGAAAAAAAAAACTGATCTCATTTTCCTTTGACAGATTGGTGCCATCTACCAATCATAAGAAGAAACAAAATTTGGTATTGCTATAAAACTGTTTACATGTATTCCTAACTTTTATGCCTTGGACCATTGTATTAAAGAAAAAGAAAATGCTTTCAAAAAAAGTTTTATAGAAATATACTTAGAATATGAAGCAGCCCTTTTTTTTCATATTCTTTTAGAAGCTAAACTTCAACAGTAATAAAAAGTGTAAGTTTGTTTTTTTTCTTTTCTTGTACTATTGCACTTCATATCAACTTAAAGAATTAATTATTATCACACTATTAAAAGAATTTTAAATTTAAATAAGATTTTAATAATATCTGTAGAAAAAACACTAAGAATCAAATTATTGATCTCACTTTCTCTTTGTTAAAATTGGTGATAATAATAAAGGAGTAAAAGGAAAAAAAAAAAGGTTTCTGGAAGCATTCCGGTTTTTGGAAGTTTCCGGATTTAAGAAGTCCGGACTTTGGAAGTTCTACCTGTATCAAAATTGCATTTCATGTTATAATGCTTAGTAAATCTATACCTCCAGGCATTATTTGACCACAATCTTGCAAAGTTAACGAAGTTAAACTGTTTTCTTGATCAACTCTAATAACACCATAGCTCAAAGCAGACATAGAAAGTACTCCTCGACCACAGGATACAGCACCTAACATTTGACCAGGTCTGAAAAAAATTTGAAAATTAGGCAGTTCAAAATTAAACACATTTTTCAGATGAAAAAAAAAATTGACGTTCATACCTTCGAACAGCTACAGTAAGGCCTTCAGGAGAAGCAGCACAAGGACACACAGCATCAGGTCGAAGACCACGACTATGAAATACACTGATAAACTGATCACATGATGACAGGGACCCTGCAAAATATTCTCTATGGTAAAAGGAAAATAAAATACTAATTTGACAAAACACAATATTTCAATTTTAGAAATACTAGCAGACCTGCCAAACTTTGAAAATGAGAAATAGTAGCACCCAAAATTCAAATTAATCTATCGGTTGGTTGGTTGCAATTTATGCTGCAAATCGGGTTAACTCTGATTGCTTTCAGTTCGGACTGAAGGTTAACCCGATTTTTCATATTCTTTCAGATTAAAAAGTATATGTATCATAATAATAAACACATTTTTGTCTGTGTGTGATGTTTCCTGAAGAGAGCACAGAGCAGAGTGAAAAAAAAATCACAAATTCACAGAAACTTTTCTGAAAGGATTTCTTCACAACGCTAATTCTGGGCTTTTCCGCAACCCTTTCACGAAAATTCGCATTTTTCCCCACGGTGTTTTGGCAAAATTTGCTTTTTTCTACAATTCTTTGACAAAATTCATGTTTTTTCCACAATCCTTTGATTAAATTCATGTTTTTCGCTATCATTTGACCATATTCATGTTTTTTCAATGATACTTTGACGAAATTTGGGGGTTTTTCACAATCCATTGAGGAAGCTTGGATTTTTTTTCCACAACCTTTTGACGAAATTTGCATTTTTTCATGATCTTTTGTGATCCATTGATGAAATTTGGATTTCTTTTCTGCAATACTTTAATGAAATTCGCGTTTTTCTGCGATCTTTTGGCGAAACTAATTTTTTTCCGGCAATCCCTTGACAAAATTTGCATTTTTTTGCAATCTTTTGGAGCAATGCTTTTTTTTCCGATCCTTTGATGAAATTTGCAGGAGTTTTTTGTGATTCTTTTAAGAAATTTGTGGAGTTTTTTCATGAATCTTTGCAGAAATTTGCGGAGTTTTTTCATGAATCTTTGCAGAAATTTGCAGTTTTTTTCGCGATTCTTCAAAGAAATTTGCATTTTTTCACAATTCTTTGAAAAAATTTGCATTTTTTCGTGATTCTTTGAAGAAATTTGCATTTTTTCATGATTCTTTGAAGAAATTTGCATTTTTTCATGATTCTTTGAAGAAATTTGTGTTTTATCGCGATCTTTTGACGAAATTTACGTTTTTTTTTGTGTGTCTTTCATGAAATATGCGCTTTTTCATGATCCTTTGACGAATTTTGCATTTTTCTGCATACAATTGACGAAATTGATTTTTTTTGGCATGTGTGTTTTTTTACAGAGAATCATACTTTTAGATTGATTTTCATAGCATCGTACTTTTTTGCTCCAAATCATAGAAACTATGATTTTTTCGTAGCAGTTGGCAGGTCTGCACTAGGTTACGGGATTCTTTTTAAAAGGAAGGATATGGGAGAAAATTAAAAATAAACAAGTTAGAAATTGCATGTCAAACGTGGCAAATGAAGCACATTCGTACTATAACTAGTTTTATAAATATACAGATCTTGGTGCAATAGCTGTTGCACTCTTATACAAAAATGCATGAATACAAAATTTATTACAATTATATATATTAAATTCAGTAATACAGAAATAATAGGACTCCATCTTAAATATGATGTAATCATCATGGCAACCTAGAGTCATTACCTATCATGGAATATCATTCAAATAATTATGTACGATAGGATTTAATAGAATGAAGAAACTTTTAATAATATCTTTTTAAGTTCGGATTCGATTTTCATAAAATTTGAAGACTCGACAAAATTCTGCAAAGATTATATATTAAATTTCAAAACATTTGTTTCTGTAATTTTTGCGCTATTATATGCAGACAGATGGATGGACCAGATGACGACTATAGGTGATATGTATTTACAGTGGCAGTCAAAAGTGTCTGGCCAATTAGTTTCTTTGATTTGTTTGCCAGAACGTTTCAGTGAAGTAGAAGCACAGTTGCTCCAAAAGTTAGGAATCAGCAAATTACCTCTGACCACGTGATCATTTTGATTGGATACTGAAGATACTTGATGCAAAGGGGGGAAATTCGAAATTCACGTGTGCAAATGTTTCTGGCCATTCGTCATCCGCTAGGTTTTGCTATCGGCAAAGTGTTTTTTTGGCCGTGTTTTTTAATTAATCAACGTGAATAATGTAGTTAAAATTCGAAAATGAAAAGTTCAACAATTATTGTTCATAAACAAATGATTTGCTTGTCGCTAAAGAGCCAATCCTCTCGTGAGATTGCAGTAAAGTTATTGATCAGAAAATTTACTGTGAACGATATTTAAAAAAAATATAAAGATGGCCATGGCCTTCGGGACTTACCACGGTCTGGGGGACCCAGGAGAACAACTTTTCTTGTGGACAGAATTATCAGGTGAAAAGTAGTTGATGATCCGCATAAAAATGCTGCTGCAAATCCCCGTAATTTACGGCATTAAAATATTGCTGAGATAAGTCAGCCTACCATGTCAATACGCTTACGTGATGTAGGACTTTATGGAAAAGTCAGTGTTAAAAAACCTTTCATAAGTAAAAAAATTCTGAAGAACCGACTGGCATTTGCCAAGGAATGCAGAGACTGGTCAAGGGAAAACTGGAAAAAAGTACTATTTTCCGATGAATCAACATTCAATCTTTTTGCGTGTGATGGCAGACACTACAACCGATGACCACAAAACAAAAGATAACATTCAATATATGTTATTCCTAAAATGAAGCATGGCGGAGGACACGTTATGCTGTGGGGAGCATTTTCTGGAAAATGTGTTGGTCCGTTAATTGGAATTTGCTGTAAGATGAATAGTGCAATGCATAAAGATATCTTGCAATATCATTTGCTGCCTTATTGGAGAAAAAACTGTAGTCACAACTATTTGATTCAGCATGATAATGACCCAAAGCAAAGCAAGCTCGTCAAGCAGTGACTTTCACACAAAAAAATTCTGCTTTCGAAATGGACAGCCAAATCACCTGAACTGAATCCAATAGAAAATCTTTAGAATGAACTTGAAAATGTGTTTGGAGTTTTAAATATTCCAATTCAGCAGCATTTTTTCCAAAATTGCAGGAACCGTGGAAAAAACTTACCATAGACAATCTTCAACCGTTCATTGAATCGATGCCACATTGCTGAGCCATAGTACTTATTGCTAAATGTATGAATACAAAATACTAATTGTAAATGTTGTTGATCACTGTTATTTTCTATTATAACATCATTTTTTTTCCAAACTTGTAAGATGGCTGGAAACTTTTAAGAATATGCGTTTTCTTTTGCAATTCATTTTGTCAATTAAATTTATTGATAATTACTTTTTATTCCATAAATAAGTTCCTAACTGCTGTGTCAATAAAGTGCATATGTATCACTTTCAAATAATTCTTCATATGGGTATACTTACAAATTAACCAAAAATTTTATGCTGGCTGGAAACTTTTGACCACCACTGTATATAATTAGACCCCATAGACTGTAATGTAATGGAATACTTTTGAGTGTCTTGGTAAATAAACTATGAATGGTACATACTTTATTTTCAATACCGAACATGGCATAGTAAATCTCAATAACATATATCAATTACAGAGTAATCCTACTATATTAACGCAAGTTAGAGTTCAGACAGACAGACAGTCAGATGGGCAGACAAACCGAATCAACTATGTTGGAAAGTGTAAAAAGTGCATAATAGGTTGAATTTTCACTTTCAGCAATTTAGGCCAATAGACGGAAGCATTACTTGAATACTTTTGTACAGCCCTGTATTTTACTTAATATCTTTATACACATGCCACCATTTAGCTAAAATTTAATTAAGACTAAAACACGCTTAAAACTACTGAAATTACACTTACAGGGATTATCACCCATAGACGGCCATATATCCTATTCTTTGTGTGCCCCTGTAAATGACTAAATGTAGCACAGCGTAAATATGCATAACTCATTTAAAAACCACCTTTAAGCTATCTCCGTTCATACTCAGTAACCCTTACGAATTCTTTTGTGTAGCCCTGTATATGATCTACAGCATTTACACACGGGTCAATCCATTTCAAGTGGTCCAGAAAATCCTTTATTCGTTGCTTGACCGTTTTTTAAAAATCTGAAATTTTTTGTACAACAACCCTAATATGATGGAAGTTCAAAATGACTTATTTTAATTTTATTAATTTTTGTTTGTGCATGGCGGCCATCTTTGTTTCGTCGTCTGCAGCAATTTTCTCACATGAACGGTTTACGGAATTGTAAATAATTCATCGTTTATTTCTCCAATTCAAATGCAGATTAAAGCAATTTGTACAGAATAGATTAGGCTAAAAATTTGGTAATAGAGTAGTTTCCGAAAATAAATCCTTATTGGTGAAATTTAAGCATTAAGTTTCAGTTTTTTCCAAAATTTGTCCGTTTACAAAAGGAAATTTTTATAGCAAGGAAAACTGTGAACATGACTTAATTTTTTTTACAAATAGTTCCGACAGTACTTGTACTCACACGCTAAGTTCCAGATCTGGGACTTGCTTTCTCTTCGCTAAAAAAAATCCCAAAGTTTTCAAAAATGTCAAAAATCGCACTTTTGAGGCTTTGATATCTCTGTTGGGGCACGAGATAAGAATCTGAAGTTCTGGTTTCTGAGAGTATTGTATGGTAGTGTTATGCACAAGAAACTTCAGGATGGAGATTTGATTACAAGCTGAGATATGGCATGGGAAACATGTCAAAACAATACTGCCAAACTATTGTTTTGTTGTAGTCATAGCTAGGTAATTATCTCAGAGTGTCATTTAATTTTTTTTTTTTTTTTTATTATCTTTAAATAATAGTAACAGAAAATACAGACTTTTGCAAAGCTTAGCAATTAATTAAAAAAAATAATTATGCGTAAGGCCATACATTTTGTATGGTTTCAGTAATTTTTGATTTAAGTAATTTTAGTAATTAAAAGAAACCTCAGCAGTTTTACATAAAGAAAACAAAAATATTTTGATACAAGACATAAGACCAAAAACAGAATAGGGAAAGAGAAAAGCTGTTAACGTTGTCATACTTGTTGAGACATGATCAAACGCGTCAAAACACATTCTTGCTTGTTGGTTTACAAACCACAATTTTGATCTTTCTGAAAATTTTATCTTGTCATCTCTTGATAACTTGATTGAAGATCTTGGCCCCTGCTGGCTCATAGAATAAAAACTTTGAAATCACTATGTGCAAGTTTCACTTCACTAATAATTCCTAGCTTACTTATTCAAAAATGTCATTTTTCTGCTATATACATTTTGAAAGGGCTTTGGATATCTTTACTTTCTGAAAATTACTTGAGGCAGATGCATGGTAACATTGTATAATGTTTCATTTACAGGAACATACTTATGGTAGGAACAAGTTTCAGGGACTAGCTAGCAGTATTAAAATCGTGGTTTTTAAACCAACAAGCAGGAATGTGTTTTGACACATTTGATCATGTCTCAACAAGTATGACAACATTAACAGCTTTTCTCTTTCGCTATTCTGTTTTTGTCTCATGTCTTGTATCAAAATATTTTTTTTTCTTTATGCAAAACTGCTGAGGTTTCTTTTAGTTACTAAAATTACTTAAATCAAAAATTACTGAAACCATACAAAATGTATGGGCTTAGGCATAATTATTTTTTTAATTAATTGTTAAGCTTTGCAAAAGTCTTTATTTTCTGTTACTATTATTTAAAGATAATAAAAAAAATAAATTTAAATGACACTCTGAGATAATTACTTAGCTATGACTACAACAAAACAATAGTTTGGCAGCACTGTTTTGACATGTTTCCCTTGCCATATCTCAGCTTATAGTCAAATCTCCATCCTGAAGTTTCTTGTGCGTAACATTAGCATACAATACTCTCAGAAACCAGAACTTCAGATTTTTATCTCATGCCCCACCAGAGATATCAAAACCCCAAAAGTGCAATTTTTGACATTTTTGAAAAATTTGGGATTTTTTTTAGCGAAGAGAAAGCAAGTCCCAGATCTGGAACTTGGCGTGTGAGTACAAGTACTGTCAGAACTATTTGTAAAAAAAATTATGTCATGTTCACAGTTTTTCTTGCTAGAAAAATTTCCTTTTGTAAACGGACAAATTTTGGGAAAAAACTGAAATTTTATGCTTAAATTTCACCAATAAGGATTTATTTTCGGAAACTACTCTATTACCAAATTTTTAGCCCAATGTATTCTGTACAAATTGTTTTAATCCACATTTAAATTGGAGAAATAAATGATGAATTATTTACAATTCCATAAACCCTTCATGTGAGAAAATTGCTGCAGACGACGAAACAAAGATGGCCACCATGCACAAACAAAAAATTAATAAAATTAAAATAATAGTTATTTTGAACTTCCATCATGTTAGGGTTGTACAAAAAATTTCAAATTTTTTAAAAATGGTCGAGCAACCAGTGCTGGACCACTTGAAATGGATTGACCCACACACAATTCAACAATTAGTTTTAAACTTAACTTAAAAACTCATATCATAACTAAAAATGTACTTCCAGCAATCATCACTAATATACAGTACTTTGGATACATATAGTATCTGAAATCCTTTGTGTGTCCCTGTAAATACTATGCACTTATTATTAGACAGGAAGTAACTTATAGTAAACCTCAGAAATGTATATCAATTTCATTAGATGTGAAATAGCTTAACATAATTAAAATACACCACAAACAATGTTTCCCCCTATACCATTATGTAACAGAATTCTTTTGTGTGGCTCTGTAAATGATATTCTTTACACCACATATTGTACAAAATGCATATTTTAGTGAATTTTATAAATGCATATCTATTTCATTATGTTCAAATAGGTGTAAAATCATTAAAATGCACTTGAAACTACTTTTTCCCACTGGCCGTAATGTAATGAAATATTTTTGACTGTCCTTGTAACTGAACTATATATGCGATTTTCATAAAATTTGAAGTGAATCAACAATATTCTGCAACTATTATATATTTTTAATTTCAAACCATTCGGTTGGGTGCAGACAGGCGGACAGACCAGATGACGACTATAGGTGCTACGTATTTATATAATTATGAATGCACCTAAAAATTGTCAATCTATACACATCATTTAGAAGATGAAATCTCTAGAGTGTAAACTCCCTCAAATCCGCAACCATAAAATTTGCACATCATCAAGATGTAAACAATGAAACTTTCAGTTCAGATGTAGAGACAAAACTACAGATTTTTTTATGTATTTATATCTTTCTATTTGTATTTTAATATGTAATTCTCGCTAATATGACTGAACTCATGCTTTATCATGAAAGAAGTATAAATTTATTTCTAAAAAAATTCAATATATTGCTGATATCACTGGTAATTGCAATCTTTTTACCAAATATATTTATGTATTATCAAGCTTTTTTACTTAAGTCTGGCTAAATCTGAAATAGAACTTCCTTATTTTATGATTTTGATGTGAATTACCGTAATTTCGGGTAGATAAGCCGTCCTGGCGTATACGGCATTACATCCGAAAATGGTAAAAAAAAACTGAAATTCCATCATATACGCCGCACTGGTGTATAAGCTGCACTTATTGAAAGTGATGTACGTATTACTATAGACGCCATATTGAAGATTTTTGTGCATTTTTTAAAACCATTTTAAAAATCAGAATTTTAAATTTAATTCAAATAATGAAAATAAATAACTTTTGGTTTGTGAATTTATCCAATTGCATTGCACATTTCAGCCATGGATCAGCAAGTAGAAATATATTTGATGGAATTCTTAATATAAAACATAATGCTAGAATTTACAAATAACACACTATTTTTTATTCGAATCCATCAATTAAATAACATAACAATTAAATAACATAAAATTCCAAAAATAAGTAATGATAAATAATCATTTTGACAACATGAACTATTGGCAAAAGTTGGGAGAGACGTATAAAGAGAATTTTTTTGAAAATCTCTTCAGTACTAACTGTAAACATTAATGTCTATTAACAGAAATTAATTGGTGCTCGATTTGATATATTTTGTAAATATTTAAAATAAAATGTTCTATGAAAGTTTCAAAATAAACAAAAATTAAATACATACGTTCATTATTGAAAATAAAAAATACAACATTCGCAAATGCACACACTTAAAGAAAACAAGAGAATCTACTTTCTTTTCTATTAAAACGCAGTGATTATGCAAAACTGAGCATAAAAAGGATTCCTTAAATGTGTCAGCAACTTCACTTAGCGTAAGTGCAGTAAAAAGAAATTATTGAGCTGCAAGCAAACAGAAAAAATAATTTAAAAGAAAAAAAATGAAAAACAAAACCCATTTTTTCTTAGCTATTAAAAAAAATCTCCATTATTAATTGCCCGATTTTGTTCAAATTTTCAGCAAGTTGCAATAACAGTAAATTAAGCTGTGTAACAAAATTTTATTAAAATATAATAAGTTATTAGAAAATTACAGCACTCCCCAAAACCCCTAGTTTATAAAAAGGAAGAGAGCAATATATCTGCAGTTTGTTTATTCAACTCTGCGGTGTGGAGTCGAGTGGGAAGTTGAACGTTATCGGAATGAGATCATTATCTTTGAGTAATACGTTTCGTTATGCAGAAAGAAACCATGCATAGATTTTTTTTCTTTTTTAATGAAATAAAAAAGAACTTCCTGATATTTTTTTAATGTTTGTTATTTCTAATCCGTGAAGCATTTTTAATATTGTTTTTCAGATTTTCACTCTATAATATTACATGATCTGATTTTTTTTTTTTTTTTGGAAAAAATCTTTATTACTTCATATATGCCACACCGGCAGATAAGCCGCAAAAGGTAAAATTTAACTTTTAAACACGTATAAGCCGCGGCTTATCTACCCGAAATTACAGTAATAGGGTACCTTTATGAGACAAGTTATTTTGAATTATTCATGAAAATAGTATCTCATCTTTATAATGCATATTTAATTATATGTAATAATTTATTTGATAATGTGACTTCGTTTGTCCAGTTATCCTAACTGGGCACATTTTTGGACAAGCTTGGATATGATGTTCTAGTGCATTTTATTTTCTATTTAAATATTTGCCAATATTTTGTATCCTAAAATTTAACTCAAGGGGAAGTAACAGGGTTGAATTCAGAGTGTGGCCTGGAGGGACATCCTCCCGGAGCCACAGAAATGCCTCCCAGAGAAAAGTGCCTGAATTCAACACTAGGAAGTGAGGCCTGAATCTTCCTATACAGTTTGCCATTGACGTGAAGAAATTCAACAAATCCATGAAGGCACAATACATGAAAAATTGAAAAAGAGTGAGAAAGGACAATGCAGATGCGACTTAGAAAAAAGTGAAATAGCCAACTACTCACAAGGATTAGACCCATCAGCAATGAGCAACAATCTCAAAGAGCTTAAGTTCACATCTTTATGATCCTTGGTAGCTAATAAACCCCAGTGAAGGTCTCTTGATTTACATATTGCGACACTAGCTGAAATTCATACAGAAATAAATGTCTTTTTAGAAAATCATCACAATTTGTTAAAGAAAACAGATCAAAATAAGTCCTACCTTTAAATTTAGTTATCATAATTAACCAAGATGCTGGATTGACTTTCATTAGAGCATATGGAATAAATATAACATGCATACCATTTAAGACACTCTGAAAAAAGGACATGAAACATAAAAAATCCAATAGTAAAAAAGTTAAGTAAATATAGTTTTGCACATTTTTCATACACAAACTTTTAGAGAGAAGACTTTGAAGATAAAATTATCGGATTGGATTGAAAAATTATACACCTCTAGTAACTCTTCCACATATCCATTGCAGAAAAATGGGACTGACACTAATCGACTGGTAATAACATCTACTAATGAATGATATACTTGAGTTTTATTTAGGGGTTGTCTACATATAGAAAAAGAAACATTACTAATACCTATTTTAACATTGTATTAGGATTTTTTGGATACCAAATGAGAAGTCATTTGGTCAAGCAGTTCAGGTATGATGAAATTTAAAGTTTGGATAAATAACAGATTTGAATGTGGATGAAATGAGCTATCCTATTTGAAGCTTTTAGATGGAAGGATTTTATTGAACATTGTCTTCCTTTTGAAACGAAAGTGATCAAAAACATTTTCATGATAATAACTATTGGCTGAGTGGTTCTTGAAGCTTTCAGAAATCCATTTCTGTTTGTAAAAAATTAAAGCTTACAATTCACTTTTCAAAAAATATATACTTTTGAAAATTAATTTCGGAAAAAATATATTTTTCAAATTAATTGTAACAGAAATCAATTTCTAGAAGCTTCAAATATCTTACAGCTCATTTTGGGAAGCAGTTTTTGAGTTCTACTTCAAAAATTATCGGGAATTTAACATTGGGAATAAGTTTTAACATTTAAACCTCCATAATTCCTAAACTATTTGTGCCTGCTACTTGGTATCCAATGGTAAAATTGACCGAAGAATCCAAATATTACCAGAATTTCTGGCCACATTGCGAAAAATCCACCAAAAAAAATAAAGAAATGGTCGTAAATGCCACAGGTGAAATTTCCGCGATTATCGTGATAAACAGAAACACATTAATAAGCTGAATTAAGAAATAAAAATGAAATTATTAATTAGAAATAAATAATATAAATACAAAATTCAAAATGTATTAATTTTAATATTTACTGCTATGTACGAATAAAATAATGTTATCACACCCCATTTCATCAATTGAATAAGATATAAAATTTATCATTTTAATCATTTCTAAAAAAATCTGCAGATCAGAATACAGGCGGGGTTTTTTCAAAAAGGAAGGAATTAAAAAGAAAACTCGTGCAATAATTCATCAAATTCGATAATTTTAAACTCATTTTTAAACAGAATAGAATCTGCTGGCATATCTATCAAAGTGATTGGAAATAGAATGTGTTTATCTACCGTATTTTTGGGAGTATGAGCCGTGGCGCATACGAGTTTGAAAGTATAAAATATTCTAAGTGCGGCTCTTATGCTAGGGCGGCAGATACGGTGATTTTTTTTTCTTTTACAGCAATGTCTTATGGCTTTTTTTTTTTTTTTTTTTTTTTGTCGAACCGATATTTTATGACACTATTTTTTCCCCTTTGATCAATAGTTTCATGCTCTCAAATTGGTACCAAAATATCAGAAAATGTCCCTCAATTGCAGATGTCCGAGAAATGTTATTTCTTTTGTTTATTTTTAAACAATCAGCAGGATGAATAACGTTTGTCTCACTGGTTCTCAAGTTAAAAATGATTACATTTTCCGGCCATCCGTCAATAATTACTTTACCCTCTGGATACTGGAATGTACAGCTGTCGCGAGCTATCTTCTAATAAACCCCCTTTCCTTCCACTTGCAAAGCAAAACTGCTCCAGAGTGCTCACTCTGTGAAATTACTGGTCTCTATCTCAAATCCCGGCATAGAACTTTTGTGGAATGGGTCTCCTAACACACAGTAAATACACTGGAGAGCAAGATTTTTTCTTTATTTTTTTTCAGTACCAGACTCTACAAACTCGGCCCCTAAAATAGAGGCTGTACCAGACTCGACCAAACAAAATTAATTCAAACTTTGAAACTGGTCGGGTCAGCAGAATTAGTACAGTTTTTTTTATGAGCCAGGTTGGGCGATAAACAAAATAAACGGTCCTGACCAATATAACAAATTAAGTGGGCCGACTTCTGCAATATAAATATTGGGCTATTTTGCGCACGCAAAAACACCGGCTCATTAATATAAATCCCAAGAAAGAATTTTTTTTTAAGAATATGTCGTTCGCATTCCATTATTTTTAAATGATCTTTTTTACATTGGATAGCTGAGGTCAGTCACTACAAAGAGTATTTTTACTTTTATGATTGTGTTTAGGGTTTTTTTTTTTTTTTTAACTAGAATATTTTCACTTTCGAAACTGATTCCGAAAATCAAAGTATACTACAAAAAACATCTGTAAACAAAATCGAAAAAGGGTCTTTTTAGAGATCAACCTCAGCTATTCGACGCAAAAAAAAAAAAAAAAAAAAAATGCCTATTCAAATGTGAAATATGTATTTTTAAAAAAAAATTCTTCCATAGGATTAACATTAGCGAACGGTCATTTACCCTTGAGTGAAGTAGCTGATCCATAGGGGAAACAAAATCGGCCCGACCCGTACAAAAAAAAAAATTAATTAATGGCCTGGCATAAAAGATAAAAGTTTGGAAAACATTTAAAATCTCAGCCCGACCTGACTGAATTTCCTCAAAACATTGATTTTGACGCTGATATGGTTAAAAATTGTTTCGTACGAAGAGTTCTCAACAAAAATACTTATTTTATCTTTTTTTTTTCATGTTTATAATCTTTATTTTTAAAGAAGCACCTAATAAAATCACTCAAGTACACATTTATAACTAAAAAACAAACGTAATTTTGCTATTTCTTGACTCAACTAAAAGATGAACACACTTGATTTCAAATTCACTCCATCTCCTCGGACCGAACATTCTGTCACATTGCCCTTAGACCTTGATGTGTAGTTTTCTAATAGTTTCAGTTTTGTTCCTTTGAAAAGAACTTTGAATGCAGTAGAAAAAAGAGGTAACAAGTTAAGAGATTTTTTAATGCAAAGTGGATTCGTGCATTTTCTTCCATTTCCTTAAACTTATGATATACATCTTCATAATAATTATCATCATAATAACTTATGATGAAAAGAAAAGTCTAAATTCTGAGCAAGAAATATTTTTAAAACTTACAAAATAGAAAGAAAAAGAAAAAAGGAGCGTTTTTAGTTATCCTAAAGTGGTTTCGGCAGTGTGAGATCTGCATGGGCTGGCTTTTCAGGCTGGGCCATACTCTTTTCTGAAGGTTCTGTCTGAGTTGGGTTAGGGCATTACTTTTTTCCTGAAAGATCGGGCCAGGAAGGACCTAACTTATTTTTTCTGAACAGAGCCTGGACTGGTTTCATTCCTAGTCTTCACAATCCAAAATTTTCAGTCCTAGTTTTGACAAAGCCCGTATGAAAATCATTGTCTCGTCGTGGCCTGGTTTGTTCAAAGGTCAGTAAAATTAGGCCTGGACCAAAAATGTTTGCGAAAAATGCATGCATTTTTAAATTGCCATTATTCTACAATTAAACATTAAAATTTATTCTTTTTAAAGAGTAGTAGATTTCATATGCTTATTAAAATATAGTAAAACGAGTGAAAAGAAACCTGCCTATGACGGAATCCTGTTTTAAACTGAACAACGTGTTGAAGATCTTGTCTATAACGCCTTTTTTTTTCTTTTTTATACAATTCCGTCTTAGCAGATTTTACTGTATAACATTTTTCAGATTTTTAACACTTCAATACATAGAATATGGATTAGCAATAGTAATGATAACTGAAACATTTACAGACAAGAAATAGAGATTCATTAAAAAAAATAAATATCACAGCCTGCAGCACTTCATCAACGTTTTGTAGAAATTCACTCGGGCTGGGCCGAGATTTTAACTTTTTTCCGAGCCAGTCTCGGGCCAATATTTCTTTTGTACAGGCCGGACCGAACTTTTAATTTTTGTATCGGCAGTCCTGGGCCGAATTTTTTTCTACGAGTCGGGTAGTCCCGACCTAGAAATTTTGGGCCGGGCCCGGATATTTCGGCCCGTGCAGACCTCTGTCTCTATACGATATTTCAAGACCTCTAAAATCCGGAAAAGTCGCGGCCGAAACGATTCTGGAATTTAGATTGTACAAATATCAGTTCCTTGGGTGTGGCGCTTACGTCGATAAACTTTTTTTTAAAACAGATTTTCATTGGTGAGTCGCTTAATGTGGGTGCGACGGGTATTCCCAAAAATACAGTATTTTCGATAAATGTATTATATCTTAAGTTACATGCAATTCCTATTTGAGGATGATCTTCTCCGAGCTGTCTCATCTGGAAATTCAGTACAAAAAAATCACTTTTCAGCATTTTCTAAATGTTTTTTCCCTTATCAAAAACTGAAAAACGCTATTTGATTTCACAAAGTATTCATAAATGCACCTATAATTTTATGCAATTAAAATTAAAAATGACTTATAGTGAATGCAGCCGGTTATTTATGTGTGTAAGCGTGTTTTATAATAATAATAAAAGTTCTCAATAACAAAACTCTTTATTTAATTCCTATCGGTCTGTCTGAAAGAAATTTCATGATGACCTATTTTTATTATTTCTCTGCTGGTGGAGCGATTAGGACATATAAACATTATATGATTCATGCTAACTACTACGAAAAGATATCACGTGCGATCCTAAAGCTATCTTCTTTTCCCCTTTTCTATCGCTCTGTTGTCTGTTTGGAACATTTCAGTTGTCACAAACTTAAAGGAATAAATATAGATTTCAATTAGAAGATTTTATTTTAAAAGCATTTGTAGTACTACACAAATGATTACTAAAAGAGAAAATAATAATACTTACCAGCACTGGTGTTGTTTCTTAAATATAAGATACAGTATAAAGTCTGAAATCCAGACGTTTTGCTAACTAAACTTTTTTTTTTTAAATAAAAAAATATTATAAATTTGGAATTCTTAAAATCAGATCAAAAACCTCTCCACCCTTCTAACAATTTTTAAAGAACAAAGATATTCATACTCCTTTCATTCCACATGTCTAGTTTCAGCAAAAATGATCTTAGAATCTGTTTTCCTGTAATGCTTTTCCAGTCCCGGACCGGGCAAAACTTTTTTCTGAAAGCTTAGGCTGGGCTTAGTGACTACTCTTTATTGGCTGGGATGGACCAAACTTATTTTTTCTGTATCTACCATGATTTTAACTTTTTTCCGGGCTGGGCTTGTCTCGGGCCGAACTTTTTTTCTCTGAGTCGGGCCGGACCCGGGCCTGTAAATTTCCGCTCATGCACCTCTAGCCGGAATGGCTTTTTAAAAAGGCGTGATGATTCAAAACTATTATTTTTTTCTCATTTTTTTCATGAGAAAAAAACTATTCAAATTCTATTCTTTTAAATATAAAAAGGACTTTGTGAATGTGTCAACAAATTTGCTTTGCTTAAGTGCAGGAAAAAATTATATTGAGTTGCAAGCAAACAAAAAAAGAAAACGAATGAAAAACGAAATTTTTTTCCTTACTCAAAAAAAAAGAAAATAAATAAATCCATATCTCCTATGTAAATTGACCGACTTCTTTCAAATTTTCAGCAAGTTGAAATAGTAGTAAATTAGGCTGTGTAACAAATTTTTATTAAAATATAATGAGTTGTTAGAAAGTTAGAAAAATGCCCACTTTACAGAAACAGAGAAAAAAAAGTAATCAGTGGTTTGTTTTTGTTTATTCACCTTGCTCCGTGAAATTGGATAACACAATTCGATCATCAACGTTGGATGGATAATATGGTTTGCTATGCCGTGGAGAGATTTTTTTTTTTTCTTTTTAACTAAAGATTTAAGATGTTTATATTTTAATTTACAAGGCTTAGGAAATCAATAATGAAATTTTTTCAAAAATTGGAGGTGTGTGGGGAGAAAATGTTCTCAGTTCATTAGATGATGTTAGCAAAGGATTGGAGCAGCAGAACGTCATTGCAGGATAGGAACTGGTGTTCGTTTATAGAATACAGGAGAAAGTTATTGCCAAAAAATCGAAATTGATGAAAACAGTGCAAATGTGTGTGTAAAAAGCATCGAGAAAAATAGTTAGACAGGGCCAATATATTTCGCTCGCTTGGGTCAGAAAATTTCGGCTTGTCCACATTATTTTAAAATCTCATTAATATTAGATTTCTCATCTTTGGTACTTGAATCTTTGGGAGTGGAAAAAAATGTGTGTAAACGCCGCATTGCTTGAAATTTTTATTTAAAATACGTAAACACTGTAGCGTTTCTTCTGAAAATTATGGTACATCAGAATTAAGTGTTATTTTTAAATATAGACAATCCCTAATCAAAATGAAATGAAAATGAGTAAGTTTTAAGATTTAAACCTCCATAATTCCTAAACTATTTGTGCCTGCCACTTGGTATCCAACAGTAAAAATGACTGAAGAAACCAAATATTACACCAGAATTAAGTGTTTTTTTAAATATAGACAATCCCTAATCAAAATTCAAGAGTAGAATTCACTAGCGGAATCACATTTTCATACAATGATTTGAGGGGATTTTCTTAATTAAACGCATAAATATGTTGTTCGTCTATTTTTTTTTATGAATCAATAAATCATTCAGTGAGACTGTTGCATGGCAGCTTTTCACAGCTGCTGACACATGTTTTTACTTCAAAACTTTGTTTAGCATTAAATAAAACAAAATTACTGATTTCAACATATTAAGTTAACATACATTAACCAAATATATGATGGTGAGAAACTTGTTATTCTTTAATATCAAAATTCTGAATCCCAAAAATATCAGCTTTTGTGTATGTTAATTATTAATAAGGAATTCATGAATGGTTGATGACATTAAAAAAAGTAAACTAACAATACATAGAAAGAAAGATTAATTTCTCACACAGCAAGTAAAACTAAATAAGATGGAATATATGAGTTTTTTTCTGAGAAAGAAATAAAGTGTTATTAAAATCCTATTTTAAAAAACACATTTTAACACACATTTCCTGAAGTCAGAAGAGGTAAAATATTTAGAACATCTTTTACAAGATAAATATCTCAAAAAGATTAAATAAAGTCATGTAAATTTCAATTTTTTATGAAAAGAAAACTGAAATTGTCTAAGTGAACATCAAAGAGAACATTAAGAATGTACATACAGTCACGGTCAAAAGTTTCCAGACAGTTTCTTTGATTTATTTGCCAGAACGTTTTAGCAAAGAAGAAGCAGAATTGGTTTAAAAGTTAGGTGTAAGCAAATGACCTCTGATCACGTGATTATTTTGATTGGATACAGAAGATACTTGATGCAAAGGGGGGAAATTCGAAATCCAGGTGCACAAAAGTTTCCAGCCATTCGTCTTTCGTTAGTTTTTGCTATCAGCAAAGTGTTTTTTTTGGCCGTGTTTGCTAATTAATCAATGTGAATAACGTATCTGAAATACAAAAATTAAAAGTTCAACAATTATAGTTCGTAAACGAGTGGTTTGTTTGTCGCTAAAGGGCTAATCCTCTCATGAGATTGTGGAAAAGCTATCGATCTGAAAATTTACTGTGAACGATATTTTAAAAAATATAAAGATGGCCATGGCCTTCAGGACTTGCCATGGTCCAGGAGACCACGGAAAACGATTATTTGCGTGGACAGATTTATCAGGAGAAAAGCAGTTGATGACCCGCATAAAAATGCCTCGCCAATTCTCCTAGAATTACGGTATTAAAACATTGTTGAAATAAGTCGATCCACCGTGCCCAGACGCTTACGTGACGTAAGACTTTATGGAAGAAAGGTGTTAAAAAGTCTTTCATAAGGAAAAAAAATCAGAGGGCCCGACTGGAGTTTGCCAAGGAACACAAAGACTGGTCAAACATAAACTGGAAAAAAGTACTATTTTTACGTGACGTAAGACTTTATGGAAGAAAGGTGTTAAAAAGTCTTTCATAAGGAAAAAAAATCAGAGGGCCCGACTGGAGTTTGCCAAGGAACACAAAGACTGGTCAAACATAAACTGGGAAAAAGTACTATTTTCCGATGAATCGAAGTTCAACCTTTTTGGGAATGATGGCAGACACTTCATCTGATGACCTAAAAACAAAAGATAAGATTTGGGATAGGTTATTCCTACAATAAAGCATGGCAGAGGACATGTTATGCTGTGGGGAGCCTTTTCTGGAAAATGTGTCGGTCCATTAGTTGAAATTCGCTGCAAGATGAATGATGCAATGTACAAAGATATCTTGGAAGATCATTTGCTAACTTATTGGAGAAATAAATTATGGTCGCAGCTATTTGTTTCAGCATGATAACGACCAAAATCATAGATTCAAGCTTGTCAAGCAGTGACTTTAGCACGAAACAATTCCACTTTTGAAATGGACAGCACAATCACACGATTAGAAAACAATAGAAAATCTTTGGAATGAACTTGAAAACGTGTGCGGAATTATAAATATTCCAATTCAGCAGAACTTTCCCAAAAATTGCAAAAACTGTAGAAAAAACTTAGCATAGACAATTTTCAACCATTCTTTGAATCAATACCTCGTTGCTGTGCCGCAGTACTTATTCTTAAATGTACGAAGACAAAATACTGATTGTAAATATTGTTGATCACTGTCATTTTCTGTTATAACACCATTTTTTTCCAAACTTGTCAAGATGGCCGGGAACTTTTGAGAATATACATTTTCTTTTGCAATTAATTTTGTCAATTAAATTTATTGATATTTATTTTTTATTCCATAAATATGTTCCTAACTATTATGTCAATAAAGTTCGTAAGTATCACTGAGATTCTTCTTCATATGGGTATACTTACAAATTAACCAAAAATTTTATGCTGGCCGGAAACTTTTGACTGCCACTGTACATACCTATGGAACACATGTACATTATATGCACACATACAGATATATAGGGTAAAACCACCAATGATGGCCCATTTAATAATTTGAGGTAAACCACATAACATTCAAAGTGAACGAAAATAAGTGACTAATATAATAGCCCTTCGACTGTTAGATTATGCCTTTGTTTCGGCAAATCATTGCGAGCGAGAGCTCCTTCTATTGAAGCTTGTTTTTTTCTCTGCTTTCAGAAGTGATTTGCTAGCAACACTTTTAATAAGCAAAGTTGGGTTTCATGCAGTTTGCGAAAATTTCAAGAAAGACAAACGAAGAAAGGCGAGTTGAAATGGCTTCTACAAAGTTTAAGGAACATGGAAACATATTGGTATTATCAAAATAAGTTTATTAAGCCAGCTAGTGGGATGGGTCATTGCTGGTGCTGCTTTTTCATAATTGCAGCAGTGAGAGAAATGGCCACATTTATTTTTAATACTTTCTGGCTATGTGTTGACATTAATTGAAAAAATGTTATTGGTACAACAATTTTTTTCGCACATTTGAACTAAATTATTTGAGTACAAATTCATAATAGCCTTTTCCTGTTGTTATTGTTCACATTAAGCCCTACTCTATATACTTGCAACATTCTTTTCTAAACAAATGGCATATTTGACTACTTTTTTTAGCTTAAAAGCATTTGTTTGTATTGAGAAAGGTAAACATTTTCATATGCCGATTGGTTTATGCATTTGCCTACATTGAGAACCGATTTGCATAAAATAACATCGTTTAATTATAATATAAATGTTCAAACAGGCATAGTGAGTGTGTGCATGCTCCTTTTGTTTAAATTCCGACTCTTAAGGTAAAAAAAAACTACCTTTCTTCATGTCGGAACTTTTTATGTGATCACAGCCCAAGGTGAAAGAGCGAAGTCCATTTTTTCCCCACACATGAAGAAACCAATGAAAAGTGCTCAGCCATTTTGGAAGAGCGCAAATACAAAGGAGAAAAAAAAAAGGGGGGGGGGGAGGAAGACAGTGAATACAGTAGACTCCCTGAAATCTGCAAATGCCTAAAATCCACACATCATTGCAGATATGTGACCAATGAAGCTTTCAGTTCAGATGTAGGGACAAAATTACAGAATTTGTTAGTTTTATATAATTCCATACGTATTTTAATATGTAATTCTCGATAATATGACTGAACTCATTTTTTTTTCATGAAGGAAGTACAAATTTATTTCTGAAAAATATTGCAATATTGCTGATATCACTGATAATCACAATCTTTTTACCAAATGTTAATTTATTCATTCCAAATGCAAATTTATGTTTTAATCAAGCACTTTTGGTTATTAACACTGTTTAAAGTTGAAATAAAACTTCTTTACTTTATGATTTTGATATGAATTAATAGAGTACCTTTATGAGGCAAGTTTCATTGAACAATTCATGGAAAATGTATCTCATTTTTATTATGCAAATTTAATTATACATTATAAATTATTTACTTGATCTTTACTTTTAATAAATTAATCATTTTTAAAATATCTACTTTTTATCAATTAAGTTTACTTTATTATTTTAATCTGTTACTATATTGAAGCATTCATTATAATTTTGATTTCATTACTATATTCAAATTACTGTTTAAAAAAATATAAACAAAGCAATGACCAGAAATCTGCAAAATTCTAAAATCCACACAACCTCTGATCCCAAGCTGTGTGGATTTCAGGGAGTGTACTGTGTAAGATTGGGAGCCAAACTTTAGAAAAATTGGGTGTGCTGGACATACCATTAACCAAGCTGTTAGAATTCTTCCATATATGATAAGCTTCCCAGACTTTCTCTTCCAGAATCGCTGAGCACTTTTCATCGGTAAAAATCGACTTCACTGTCATTTTTCAACGCCTTCCACTATTTCGCCTCTGAATGCAGGCTGTGAGATGCACCTATCTAGCTCTCATATTTCTATAGTTTAAACTTTAACTCCCTCACTGACAAGCCCGTGTTAATATGTTCACTAAGCACCAGGTTTCACAGCAATATCAGCAGTATTTAAAGTAATATAATTCTGTTGATTTAATGGATGACATTGAACAATTATTAATACTCTCAAGGATTACATTCATATTTTTAATTAAGTTTTTTTATATAATGTTGAAAGAATAATTTTTTTAGCATTTAAAACAAAATGCAGTGAAAACAACATTACAATTTTGCCCTTTTGCAAGACTGCCAGAGGGTTAAATTTCGCATTGTTGATGGAACTTTAGAAGCTTCAAAACAGCTGTATTTTTTTTTACACACATTTTTACACTTGTGCTATTTAACATTGTCCATTTATTCTTAATTATCTCATTTTAGTAATTTATCTATATAAAATCAAGTTAAGTAGTTTTAAGATGGTTCTCTAAATTCCTGCTCAACAATGTAAATTTTTTTAACTCATTTTTAAACATAAAGGCATACCAGACTGACTATTGAAGAGATTTTGAATTAAATAAGATTTCAAATTTTTTTATAAACAAATTACTTAGGAAACGATTGTTGTTATATGATGACAATGACAGGTTTTTTCAATTCAGTTCAAAGCACCAACTTTGACAGTATTTTCTGACAGATCTGCCTTTATCAAAAAATGGAAAATATTCCATTACATAATTTCTGAATAAGAACACCTGCACACCACACATACATTCTAATCTATTCCAGATATATTTTTACTTGAAATAAATCAGATATTTCCAAACAACAATCTTTGTTAGAGATTTTTATTGCAAGCATAAATATTTATCCCCCCTCCCTGAAATATTTATATATTGTATTTGAGATATGTGATGCCCCTGTGCAGTCTTATTTTACATGCACCTTCCCTCAGTTGTACTCTAATAATCTGTGGAATTTTAAACTAAAACATAGAAACTTAACATGTTGGTGGCGGGTGTCAAAGGGTGTTCGACACTAGCACCCCTCTCCAAATGGCGGCCGTTGACGACCCTTTGACACCTGTTAATGCTGTTTCAATTCATTCTGTATCTGTCTTGCCAACTGGTAACATCTTTAAATTTTTCCCTAGCTTTCTTAAAGAGTTTTGAAACAATTCCAACAAAAAAATTTCAACAATAAATTTCAACAAAAAAAAATTTTCAGCCACAAGGAATGATTTCACCTCATACGGCTTAGCCGCCAACGTGTTAACTGAATAGATAAAGCTACTCAACCTTGCTTCAAAATACAGACAAAAGTAAAAAAGGTCCCGAAACTTTCCTTTAATTTGATGTCATGTAAAAGGGGTTTATAGCATTTCAGGCCATGTGATAAAAATTTTCTACTCCATGGCAGACACATTGCTGTCTTTGTGATGTATCCCTTGATCTTGAAAGTATTTAGTACATCCTCTAGGCTGATGTCAGATATTAGTAATTTAGAAATACTTCCATGCTTTTTTGGAACCATTTTTTTGGTTACATGGATTTATTCAAACTAGGTGAAAGTACTTCAAATTGCGAAAACTATATCTCTGCCTAACACATAGTAAATATAGAAGTAATATTTTTTACCTTACATTTTTTAAAAGAAAATGTAAGCTAAAAATAGTTAAATTCCTTTATACAAACAAAACAAAAACATTTGTTCCACCAGTTTGGATAACAGATGATATCACTAAATAAGTAAATAAATAAATAGAAATGCTTAATTCATCTTTAAAAAGACTACTTAAAAGATGAGACAATATTTAAAAAAGATGTTAAATTACTTTAATATCCTTAGTACTTTCAACTATAAAAACATAGCCTTCGTCAGTGAAATACAAGAAATACTACTGTTATTAACGTCTTATTTTCAAAATCCAAATTTCAGATGTGTCGAAAGGAGTGAAAGCGGAAGCCAATTTTTAGATCTGGAAAACTTTGGGAAAATAAAACATGGATATAGGGAAGTGGAATATTACTCGTTTTATGATTCTTTAAGCACAACAACAGCCCTGTCAAGACTTAACCAGAAGCAGAATATACAAGTTAATTTTGAAGACGCAAAAATATTCCCTTAAAGAATTATCAAGATTTAATTATCCTTGAATCAATAAAAATTATTACTAAAGAAAATACGTATTTTCAGGAATACATGCCACAACCACCGTAAGCGATGCACCAATGAAAATCTGTTTTTTAAAAAAAGTTTATCGACGTAATCGCCACACCATCGTAAGCGCCGCACCCAAGGAACCCAAGGATATTTGTACAATCTAAAATCCAGAATCGTTTCGGCCGCGGCTTTTCCGAATTTTAGAGGTCTTGAAATATCGTATAGAGACACTTAGAGGTCTGCACGGGCCGAAATTTCTGGGCCCGGCCTGAAGTTTCTAGGTTGGGACTGCCCGACCCGTAGAAAAAAATTCGGCCCGGGACTGCCCAACTCGCAGAAAAAATTCGGCATGGACCAGCCCGATACAAAAATTAAAAGTTCGGTCCGGCTCGTACAAAAGAAATATTGGCCCAACCCAGTAAAAAATTTAAAAGTTCGGCCCGAAACTGACTTGGAAAAGTTAAAATCTCGGCCCAGCCCGACTGAATTTCTACAAAACATTGATGAAGTGCTGCAGGCTGCGATATTTATTTTTTTAATGAATCTTTATTTTTTGTATGTAAATGTTTCAGTTATCATTACTTTTGTTAATCCATATTCTATGTATTGAAGTGTTAAAAATCTGAAATATGTTATACAGTAAAATCTGCTAAGACGTAATTGCATTAAAAAAAAAAAAAAAGCGTTATAGACAAGATCCTCAACACGATGTTCAGTTTAAAACAGGATTCCATCATAGGCAGGTTCTTTTCACTCGTTTTACTATATTTTAATTTAGCTATATTTTAATAAACGTATGAAATCTACTACTCTTTAAAAAGAATATAAATTTTAATGTTTAATTGTAGAATAATGGCGATTTAAAAATGTATGCATTTTTTGTCCAGGCCTAATTTTACTGACCTTTGAACGGACCAGGCCACGACAAGACAATGATTTTCATACGGGCTTTGTCAAAACTAGGACTGAAAATTTTGGATTGTGAAGACTAGGAATGAAACCAGTCCAGGCTCTGTTCAGAAAAAATAAGTTAGGTCCTTCCTGGCCCGATCTTTCAGGAAAAAAGTAATGCCCTAACCCGACTCAGACAGAACCTTCAGAAAAGAGTATGGCCCAGCCTGAAAAGCCAGCCCATGCAGATCTCACACTGCCGAAACCACTTTAGGATAACTAAAAACGCTCCTTTTTTCTTTTTCTTTCTATTTTGTAAGTTTTAAAAATATTTCTTGCTCAGAATTTAGACTTTTCTTTTCATCATAAGTTATTATGATGATAATTATTATGAAGATATGTATCATAAGTTTAAGGAAAGGGAAGAAAATCCACGAATCCACTTTGCATTAAAAAATCTCTTAACTTGTTACCTCTTTTTTCTACTGCATTTAAAGTTCTTTTCAAACAAACAAAACAAACTATCAGCCAACTACACGTCAAGGTCATAGAGCAATGTGTCTGAACATTCGATCAGAGAATGAAATGGAGTGAATTTGAAATCAAGTGTGTTCATCTTTTAGTTGAGTCAAGAAATAGCAAAATTACGTTTGATTTTAGTTATAAATGTGTACTTGAGTGATTTTATTAGGTGCTTCTTTAAAAATAAAGATTATAAACATGAAAAAAAAAAAAGATAAAATAAGTATTTTTGTTCAGAACTCTTCGTACGAAACAATTTTGAACCATATCAATGTAAAAACCAATGTTTTTTTAGAAATTCAGTCAGGTTGGGCCGAGATTTTAAGTTTTCCGGGCCAGGACAAACTTTTAGCTTTTATGCCGGGCAATTTTTCTTTTCCCTATGGATTGGCAACTTCACTCAAGGGAAAACACCCACTCACTAATGTTAATCCTATGGAAGAATTTTTTTTTAAATTCATCGTTCACATTTCAATATGCTTAAATGATTTTTTTGCATCAGATAGCTGAGGTCGATCTCTAAAAAGACCCTTTTTCAATTTTGTTTACAGATGTTTTTCATAGTGTGCTTTGATTTTCGGAATCAGTTTCGAAAGTGAAAGTATTCTAGTAAAAAAAAACACTAAACACAATTGAAAAGTAAAAAAGACTCTTTGTAGAGATCGACCTCAGCTATCCAATGCAAAAAAGATCATTTAAAAATAATGAAATGCGAACGACATATTTAAAAAAAAAATTCTTTCTTAGGATTTATATTAACAAGCCAGTGTTTTGTGTGAGTAAATAGCAGCATCGGCTCGTGCAGCACATTTACACTTATTCTTGCAAAGTCATGTGCGATGAAAATGGTTCATATTTTATTGGCTTCTTTTAAATATTTATATCACGGAAGTCAGCCCACTTAATTTTTTATATTGGTCAGGACCGTGTATTTTGTTTATCGCCCGACCCGGCTCATTAAAAAATTTGTCCTAATTCTGCTGACCCGGTGTGTTTCAAAGTTAAGTTTGAATTCATTTTGCCTTGTCGAGTCGGGTACGGGCCTCTATTTTAGGGGCCGGGTTTAAAAAAAGTCTGGTATTGAAAAAAATAAAGAAAAATCTTGCTCTCCAACATTTTTACTGTGTATTAGGAGATCCGAGATTTGAGATTTGAGATTTCTGTAGTTAGAGACCAGTAGTTTCACAGAGTGAGCACTCTGTGAGCAGTTTTGCTTTGCATGTGGAAGGAAAGGAGGTTATTAGAGGAAAAGCTCGCAACAGATGCACATTCCAGTATCCAGAGGGTAAAGTAATTATTGAGGGATGTGCAAAAATGTAATCATTTTTAACTTGAGAACCGGTGAGACAAATATTATTCATCCTGCTGATTGTTTAAAAATAAACAAATAACATTTCTTGGACATCTGCGGTTGAGAGACATTTTCTAATGTTTTGGTACCAATTCGAAACTATTGATCGAAGGGGAAAAAAATGGCATCATAAGATATTAGTATGACAAAAAAAAGATGCCATAAGACATTGCTCTAAAAGGAAAAAAATCACCGTACCCACCGCCCTGGCGTAAGAGCCACACTTAGAATATTTTATACTTTCAAACTGATATGCGCTGCGGCTCATATGCCCAAAAATACGGTACTGTTTCTAATGACGTTTTATCCTACAACATATCCAGAATTTGGCTCAGTTTGCTTAAAGAATCATAAAACGAGTAATATTCCACTTCCCTATATCCATGTTTTACTTTCCCAATGTGTTCCGGATTTAAATATCGACTTCCACTTTCACTCCTTTCGACACCATCTACGTGAATTTTGAAAATAAGATGTTAATAACAGTAGTATTTCTTGTATTTCTTTGACGAAGGCTATGTTTTTATAGCTGAAAGTACTAAGGACATTAAAGTAATTTAACATCTTTTTTAAATATTGTCTCATCTTTTAAGTAGTTTGCACATAGTGTAAGTTTAAGTTTAGATGATATCACATCATTTCATTTTTGTCCTTAACTGGGGTAGAGCAGTTACATTGCTATCAATGTAGAAATAAGATTCAAATCTATAACAGCTCCCTCAAATCTGCAACCCTAATAACCGCACATCAGTGCAGATGTAAACAATGAAAATTTCAGTTCAGGTGTAAGGACAAACAAAATTAGACTTTTTTATATAAAATCCCTATGTATTTTAATATGTAACTGTCGTTACTATTTCTGAATTCATGCTTTTTTATGAAGGAAGAATAAATTTATTTCTGAAAAAAATTCAAGATATCACAGGTAATTGCAATCTTTTTACCTGACTGCCAAGAAGGGTTGTGTGTTTCATGCGCATCTGGGTATGTGGATTTCTTTATACCCTCGAAACATCCAAACAGCTGGATGGATTTTAATGAATGAGATCTCTATGGATTCGTCTCAATCATCCAATGGTTATAGGCTAAATTTTGATTTTATAAATTTAAAATGGTGGCCGTAAAATACAAAATGGCGGTAGACGAAAAAAAAAAATTGCGCACCCTATTGAGTGACATATTATTGGATAGGTCTTTCAAAATGAAGATGATGTTTCATTGACTATTTTATAGTCAGAAGCTCCGTTTAAATATTACACAACCTGGAAGTTATGTAGGTAGGATCCCTAGCTTTATTGCAACTCTAACCACCATAGACATCTATAGGCCTCATCAAAACAGTGTTTATAGATAGGAATTAACAATTAAACAACTTAAAAGTCATCAATACAACTAAATAAAAAATATAGGTAAGTAATATAAAAAAATAGTTTAACATTGATGAGAAATAATTAATTAGTTCGCTTTTTACGCAGTCTGTTTTTTTAATTTTTAAAATTTAATTTTTACTTATTACCAAATATATTTATGTATTAATCAAGCTTTATTAAGTCTGGCTAAACCTGAAATAAAACTTCCTTCTTTTATAATTTTGATGTGAATTAGTAGGGTACCTTTATTAGGCAAGTTTCATTGAATAATATAGGATAAATGTATCTCATCTTTATTATGCATATTTAACTACACATTATTAATTATTTACTTGACCTTTACTTTTTTTTAATATTTAAAATAGTTACTTAAATTTTTATTATTTTACTTTATTACTTTACTTAATTATTTTAATATTTTACTATATTGTAAGCGTTCATTATAATTTTGATTGCATTATTAATTACATTCAAATTAATGTTTAAAAATGTAAAGAAAGCAATCACCAGAAATCCACACAACCTCCGGTCCCAAGCTGTTGGATTTGAGGGGAGTCTACTGTATCTCTGAAATTAATTTTAATTTCCAAAATTCAGTTCCTATCATCCTTGTATTCATCTAAATAACTGACATTAGTTTCATTTCCATATTTTAGAAGGAGGAGTGAAATGCAAATGCACAATCAAATTTTAATATGCTATCTACCCTTAATTATCTAAGTACCACATTTAAAACAAGACTAATAATAATAATAATTCTGAATCGCAGCCAATAAATGAATTTTCCAAAAATTTAACTGCAAAAATCTAATACAGTAAACCCTTCATAACAGACACCTCTATTTAGCAGTCACTTTTTAAAACCCCAAAAACCTATCAATTTGTACATTTTTACCTCTGAACGGCAGAGACTTCCAAATAGCAGACAAATTCCATGCTCCCAAGGAGTCCGTTATTCACAGGTTTTACAGTATTTTCGCAAACACAATTTTAAAATTTGTGGGAAATAACTGATTAAAAAATCATTAGATCTATTTAGGAGAAAGTATGAACAAATGATTCTGGCAAAGACTCTGGATCCTTAAATATCCTACCTGAAAATCAATACTACATGTATTTCATTTTTTTGATTAAATACAGTAAACTCTCCATAACAGACATCCCCGAACAGCAGACATCTCGATTTAGCATCCCCAAAACCTATGAATTTGTACATTTTTACCTCTGAACAGTGAACACTAAAAATCGGCTGAGCACAAAATATATGTTTAGAAATAAAATAGATTTGAATTCTATTATCACGAATTGTGAAAAGATTGCACAGACAGCCCCATCCACTATGAAGCAAGAGGTTTACTGCATAATAATGTTAGAACTTTATTACTTGTGTGTTCGAAAGATCTCAGGATTATATTAACGAATATCTTTATATGTTTTTAGCACCTTTTAAGTAATTATTTTTGTATATTTTAACATTTATAATAACAAAGTGAAAATCCACCATGACACTAGTTTTAGTACAATGTTTTGATTCTATTACTTTTTTTTTTTTTTTTTTTTTGCCAAAGTTTTATTTATTATTTGAGCAGTTTCACATCGTTATTGTTAAAGAAACCTTTCAATCAGCAAAATCCCAAGTTCAGAATTATTAAGTTTGAAATCTAACAAGGACATTACAATTATACAGACAGATAAAACAAATAAATTAGCTGTATTAAATACTAAGGATTATTTGAATAAAATGAAGGTTTATATTGATGATATGGATTGTACTGAGCTAAAAAAGGATCCAAATGATATTTCTAGGAAAGCTAAGATTCTGATTAATAATGGGGATTGGTCTAGAAAAATTAAAGTTAAATTATATTTTAATAAAACTGCCATTACTCCAAGATTAATTGGTCATCTTAAAGCCCACAAAGAAAACACCCCCCTCCAACCCATTTAAACTAAACATTCTGCTCCATCCTACCTTCTACATTGAAAACACCTTTATACCATATTTCAAAACTATTCTCCCACATCTGATTATGTTATTGAGTCAACTGCTGATTTTGTCAAGAAGATAAAAGATATCTCAATTAACCATAATAACATTCTTGCCACCCTGGACATTATTTCCCTTTATCCTTCTATAGATATTAATGAAATTGTTAAGATAATTGAAACATCTATTGACAGTAACCCAAATTTTCATCAGGATATTCATACCACGTTAAAATCAGCAATTAACCTGATACACAATACAGTGTTTTTGTTTTTAACATTAAATATTACAGACAACAAAATGGTGCTTCTATGGAATCGCCCATTTCAGGATATTAAAAATTAGACCCTTAGAAACAGAGATTATGGAAACCATCAATTTGCATTAGATATATAGATGACATTTTCATGATTTGCAGTCTTTAGATAATTTTTTGTTAAAACTTAATGAGTTGGATTCAAAGATAAAGTTTATATTAGGAGGTATTTTACCCTTTCTTGATATTTAATTAATAAAGAACAGTTATGGAAATAAATTGGAGCGTACTGTTTATAGAAAACAATGCATATCTCACAACACTATTTCTTTTGATTGTAACATACTATTTTCATAAAAAATTGCTTCCTACAGGTTTTAGGTTAAACATACCTTCAAAGTTTGTACAGATAAATACCTAAAAAAAGAGATTAGTTTAATTAAAAAGATTGCTATTGAGAATGATTTCCCTCCTCAATACATTAATAGATTAGTTGAACAAGCAAGACAGAAGAATGAATTAAATTTGAGCAAGTTTATTTATTGCATGTTTGAATATATAGCACAGTTTTATGAGAGAATGAGATATGCATTACTAAAGTATAATATTAATTCAATCGCTAAACCTTCAGAAAAACTGAAAGATTGTATTCACAGTAAAAGTGATCCAATTCCAAATTATGAAAAAGCAGGAGTTTACATAATTCCATTCAGCACAGAACATCAAAAAAGTTTATTCTATATTGGTATGAATCTTGAAAATTTAAAGAAAGGCTAAAAGAGCACTTAACTGATACCATGTTTAACAAATCAAGTACAACTTTATCCAGATTGCATCAAAAAGAATATATTAACCCTTAAATGCCTGATTTTTCAAAAATCATTGTAATAATGTTTTTCGGCTTTCATTTTTTAAATAAATCATGGGAAAAATACTTAAAAAAATCATATTTTGTTTTAACTATGGTTTACGGCTAAAAAACAGTTTGTTACTAATCGGCAATACGGGTCTTTAATTGAAACAATAATTTTCCTTGACAAAATTCTATAATATTAAACACACTAGAATTTCAGGAACTATAATAAGAAATAAATTTTACTTGCTCACTGCAGAACAAAATAGGGTATTTCGCAAGCTTCCAAACAAAACAAAAAGTAGCAACAATTGAAGAAATAAATCTACCTTTATTCTTCAACAACACAAGTGTAGCCATATACATGTTGAAAATCGATTTAATAAAATTTTCAGAATGTATTTTATTTGCAACATTAGGCATTATAGCTTCAATATTATTCTAATAGTATTTTAGAGCCTAAATTGGGTATGTTGCCGAAAAGCAACAACCAGCATTTAAGGGTTAAGATAAACTTTGAAAAAGCTAAAATAATCATTTCAACATCTAACCATTTATTTCAATAATCCGTGAATCCATTGACATTTTACTTAGGAGTGATACTGTTTGTAATGATGTCCTTTCTTATAATATTGCTGTGATTTGGTTTAAAATTCTGGGTATTTCAAAAGCTCCTGAAAATATGACTTGATCTTTTCACCTCTCTTCTAAAGCAGTGGACTGAACCTCGCTTGTGCATGCGTAGTACCATATTTTGGGGAGTATGAGCCGTGGCGCATATGAGTTTGAAAGTATAAAATATTCTAAGTGCAGCCCTTACGCCAGGGCGGCAGGTACGATGATTCTTTGTTCCTTTCATAGCAATGTCTTATGGCATCTTTTTTTCATACCGATATTTTATGACACCATTTTTTCCCCCTTAGATCAATAGTTACACGCTCTCAAATTAGTACCAAAACACTAGAAAATGTCTTTCAACTGCAGATGTCCAAGAAATCAGTGGGTTGAATAACGTTTGTCTCACCAGCTCCCAAGTTAAAAATGTTTACATTTTCCGTGCATCCATCAATAATTACTTTACCCTCCGAATACTGGAATGTACAGCTGTCACAAGCTTTTCCTCTAATAATCCCCTTTCCCTCCACTTGCAAAGCAAAAGAGCTCACAGAGTGCTCATTCTGTGAAACTACTGGTCTCTAACTACAGAAATCTCAAATCCTGGCTTAGAACTCTTGTGGAATGGATCTCCTAATACACAGTAAAAACACTGGAGAACAAGATTTTTCTTTATATTTTCAGTACCGGGCTCTTTTAAAACCCGGCCCCTAAAATACCTGTCCATACCAGACTCGATCAGGCAAAATGAATTCAATCTTTGAAACCGGCAGGGTCAGCAGAATTAGGACAATTTTTTTTAATGAGCCAGGCCATGCAATAAACAAAATAAACGGTACTGGCCAATATGAAAAATGAAGTGGGCCGTCTTCCGCGATATAAACATTTAAAAGAAGCCGATAAAATGTGAACCATTTTCAACGCACATGACTTTACAAGAATAAGTACAAATGTGCTGCACGAGCTAATGCTAGCTTGACAACTTTAAGGGCTATTTCACCCACACAAAAACACTGCTTTGTTAATGTTAATCTTAAGAAATAATTTTTTTTAAATATGTCGTTCACATTCCGTTATTTTTAAATGATCTTTTTTGCATTGGATAGCTGAGGTCGATCTCTACAAAGAGCCTTTTTTTATTTTTTGATTGTGTTTAGAGGGTTTTTTTGTACTAGAATAGTTTCACTTTCAAAACTGGTCCCGAAAATCAAAGAATACTACTAAAAACATCTGTAAACAAAATCGAAAAAAGGATCTTTTTAGAGATTGACCTCAGCTAGCCAATGCAAAAAACTCATTTAAGCATATTGAAATGTGAACGATGTATTTAAAAAAATTTCTTCCATAGCATTAACCTTAGCAAGTGGGTGTTTTTGCTTGAGTGAAATAGACGAATCCATAGAAGAAAAAAAAATTGGCCCAGCCCGTACAAAAATTAATGGCCCTAAAAGCTAAAAGTTTGGCCTGGCCCAGAAAACTGTTAAAATCTCGGCCCAAGCCAACTGAATTTCTTCAAAACATTGATTTTTACATTGGTATAGTTAAAAATTGTTTCGTACGAAAAGTTCTGAACAAAAATACTTATTTTATCTTTTATTTTTGTTTATGTTCTTTATTTTTAAAGAAGCGTCTAATAAAATCACTCAAGAAAGTATTTATAATTAAAAAACAAACAAGCAGTTTTGTTATCTCTTGACTCAACTAAAAGAAAAACACACTTGATTTCAAATTCACTCTATCTGCTTCTCGGACACATTGCCCTATGACCTTGACATGTAACTTAGCTGATAGTTTCAGTTTCGATTCTTTGAAAAGAACTTTGAATGCAGTAGAAAAAGAGGTAACAAGATAAGAGATTTTGTTAATGCAAAGTGGATTCGTTGATTTTCTCCTTTTTCCTTAAACTTATGTTATACATCTTCATAATAATTATCATCATAATAACTTACGATGAAAAGGAAAGTCTAAATTCTGAGCAAGAAATATTTTTGAAGCTTAGAAAATTATTTTTATAAATGAATAAGAAAAGATGCGTATGTACCAGATAAAAAATAAACTGATCTGCCACAAACGGAATCAGTTATCAATAGCTGAAATGAAAAAAGAAAAAAAAACAACAAAAAAAAGGAACATTGCTAGTTATACTAAAGTGGTAAAGGAGTCACTCTTTTCGGGCCAGGCCATACACTTTTTTGAAGGTTCTGGCCGGGCCGGGTTCGGGCCTTACTTATTTCCTGAAAGAACAGGCCAGGCCTAACTTATTTTTTCAGTACAGAGCCAGGACTGGTGTCATTCCTAGTCTTCACAACCCAAAATTTTCAGTCCTAGTTTTCAGCGAGGTCATATGAAAATCATTGTCTCGGCGTGGCATGGTCCGTTCGAACGCAAAGGTCAGTAAAATTATGTCAGTAAAATTAAGTCAGTAAAATTAAAGGCTGAAAAATTTTTGCAAAAAATGCATACATTTTTAAATTACCATTATTCTACAATTAAACATTAATTTTTTTTTTTTTTTTTTTTTTTAAAGAGTAGTAGATTTCATACGCTTATTAAAATATAGTAAAATGTGTGGAAAAGTACCTGTCTATGACAGAATCCTGTTTTAAACTGAAAAATGTGTTGATCCATGCAAAATTAATATACTAATAACGTAAGAAAAAATATATAATACATTTACACTTACTAAGAAGGGAACTTGTCTATAACGCATTTTTTTTCCATGTAATTCTGTCTTAGCAGATTTTACTGTATAGCATTTTTCAGATTTTTAACACTTCAATACATAGAATATGGATTAACAATATTAATGAAAACTAAAGCATTTACATACAAGAAATAGAAATTCATTAAAAAGATAAATATCACAACCTGCGGCACTTCTACAAAAATGAAGATTATAAACATGAAAAATAAAAAAGTTAAGATAAATATTTTTGGTCAGAACTCCTCGTACGAGACAATCTTTTAACCAAATCAACGTAAAAATCGATGTTTTCTAGAAATTCACTCCGGCTTGGCTGAGATTTTAACTTTTTTCTGGCTGGCCTCAGGCCAAACTTTTAGCTGTTATATCGGGCTGGGCCAAACTTTTAATTTTTGTATTGGGCCAAATTTTTTTGTTCTATGAGTCAGACCGGGCCCGGGCCTGGAAATTTCGGCCCGTGCAGACCTCTAAGTGTCTCTATACGATATTCCTTTATATTAATATATATATATTTTTTTAGCACTTAAGTAAAAATATTTATGTATAGATTACGATATTTCTTTATATTTAATTGGTAATAGTGAAAATATTTTACATACTGTACAATCTCTAAAATTGTCGATAAATGGGTGCGGCACATACGATGGTGTGACGCTTACGTCAATATACTTTTTTTTTCATTGGTATATTCCCGAAAATATGGTATTTTGTTTTTTTCATCTTTCTCCTTTGAAAATGAACACATGTATGTTCAAAAGATGCTCAAAGTTATACTAACTAATATCTTTATATGTTTTCAGCATTTTTTATGTAATTATTTGTATATTTTAACATTTATATTAATAACAAGATGAAAATTCCTCCATTATACTAGTTTTAGTACAGTGTTTTCATTCTATTCATTTTTTATGCAAAGTTTTATTTATTATTTGAGCAGTTTCATTTCATTATTGTTAAAACAATCTTCGTAAATTTTGTCAAAAAGGCTGGAGACATCCAAAAATTGACAATATTTATGAAAAATATATAATTTTTTGTTTATTGGTAGATGGGAGAAAAAAGAACCTTTTATTCTATAATTTTATGTTCTAAAATTCTTTAATTATATTTTACATGCTTAAATTAATGTATTCTAATATCTCTAAGTATTTTTGAAATAAGGGTTTCAGGGATTAAGAAAAAAATATTAATAAAAAGCATTTCTATCCAATCAAGTTTTAGCTTCAAATGATAATTCGGCTAGAAACGAAGTTTAGAAGCTATGTAATCTGAATTAATATCTCCCAATGGTTATCAAAAGCAGTGATTTTTCAGGATTTTGACTATTGAGGCATTTTATGCATGAACTACAGCCTATCAAAATTGCAGCCACATTTTCACAGAATTTGTGTGTGGTCTTTTAAACTCCATTCATACATCTAACAACAGTTCATAACATTAAAAATAATATTTATCTCAAAAATAAAAAGCATTTACAGTTAATATATTATATCACAACATTTCTAAAAGATTAGCAAAATTTTTAGGAAGAACAAAAAGTATTTACAGTTAATATACTATGCCACAGGCCAACATCTCTCTTGAAATCTAGCACGCAAACCATAACTTCACCTAAAAAGTAAAAGAGGTGCACTATTAAAAAGTTATTTTTAAATACAATACTTCAAAAATGAAATTATGTTAGTTTGAGATAGAAAATGGCCAAAAAATCCTGGGATGATTATTTGTCATCTTCAAATGCATTCACACATCCATAACTGTGCTGCTTGTTTTTTCCAAACATTCATGGAATTAATGTTCATTTATAATTTGAGGAGAAAATCTTTCCAAAAAATTTCGAGAGGCACACAACACACACCCAGCCATGCTACACAAGATCAGCAGCTCACACCCACTTTTTCCAAACAAAAATGAAATTTGTATGATTTCACATGTTTCTTTTTTCCGTTGCGTCAGGGGTCGCATATATTGCCCGTCATATGCATGCTTTAGTTTACCTTTGCAAATCAATCTCAAATTTGTGCGAGTTAAATATTTGTAAAGAAACAGTGTTGGGGTGTGTGCTAGATTGTCCTGTAAGGGTCCCCATTATAGTGATTGGCAATTTAATTTTTGACACTTTCAATTCTGACTAACACTTCCTCTAGAGAATACCTAAATATTTTTTTTAAGCACCCATTTGAACCTTAGTTTCATCTGTTTTAACTGTGATATAATCATTTATTTTAACTTTAAATGTAACATTAATACATGTTTACCTTTATTTTATTTTCAGTTATAGTCTTTTTAACTTATTCTTTTTCTATTTTATGAATTACTGTTACTGGTTTTCATATGTGGCATTCTGAAGAATCATGGCAATTAACTTTCGATATATGAATACTGAAGACGGAGACTGTTGTGGGATATTTATACTGCCCACTAGTTAGCTTTGTTTTTGTTGTCTGTGCCTATAGTTATGTTGAGATAAAGCAACTTTTTAGGATAATCCACTTTTAAAAGAATGGTGGAATGATGTTTTTACAGGCTTTCTACACAATTCTGATAAATTTCCAGGTTTTCCCTGACCTTTCTCGATAAATATTTCTCTTATATATTGTTGTAAATGGACAACTTTAATCTAGATAAATGCTAAGAAAAAAGTATGTGCTATTTGAATTTCTGATTTTTAATTATTTTTCATATTATGCTATTGTTATATAATTTGCTTAAAAATTTTAGGTTGGATGAATAGTTAATTCAAAATTTCGTCATTTACAATAACCGAGATTCTAATGGAAAGTAATATATCAAAACCTTGACTTTTCCTTGACCACTTCAAATATTTCAAATTTTCCCTGACTTTTTGCCTAAATTTTCAAATTACCTGACCTGTAGGAACCCTGTTTTAGTTTCAGATAATTGTTTTTAATATAATTAGAAGGCTTAATTAACTGTGTTGCAAGAAATGTCTGTTGATGTTTTTAGAGAATTAATTTTCTATTTCTATGAAACTATGTTTAAGATATCCTCTTGGTATCTTAATACCTTCTACATATCGCTCACCCGCAAGAAAAGTGACACATCTCGACAAAAGTTAATTTTACATGATAGAACTTAACTCTGCATGCAGTTGTAAAATATGTAAAACCTTTAAGAATCAAGACATAAAAAAGATAGGGTGAATTTACTAAATTTATGCCCCCCACCCTAATAAATGTAACCTCTTGTTGAGTTGTGATACTTTTCTTGTTACACAATTTGTGAAATTCTAGTCGCCTATCAAAATAGTACGTGCAAACACTGTGGATTTTTAACACTTTTCACCAAAGTTGAAAGTGTTTATGAATTCGGCCTGTCGGTCTGCCTGTTTGTGCTCTAACTCATGTAAATATAGCCCATTTGCCATGAAATTCTTAGATTTTATTGGATATCACTATGGCATAATTTCTATTGTAAATGAAGTCTATAGCATTTATGGTACATTTATAGAGACGCCCAAAAGAATTCAGTTACATTACGGTATATGGGAAAAAAATCGTTTGCGGTGTATTTTAATGACATCATACTATTTTAAACATACATAAGTTTATATATATCACTGAGGTGTACTACAGCATTTACTGTAGAATATAATGCGCACAGAAGTTATCGTTCATTTACAGGGATACATAAAAGAATTTGGCTGAAGAAGAAATTTAACTATTGGGGTCTTTGAACAATAATTGCTGGAAGTGCGTTTGCAGTTGTGATACACGTTTTTACATTGAAGTATTTATCTAAATATTACTTGGTTTGCATAAATTCTATAGACCATATACAGGGCTGCACAAAAGTTTTCAAGTACATTTCCGTTTATTCACAGAAATGACTGAATGGAAATTTTCAACTGTGCTATGCGTTTTACTGAACTGAAACTTTTAGCATACTATGTAGTATACATACAAATCCATAGATCATATACATGGCTGCACAAAAAAAGATATTTTGTAATAGCAGAAATTGGATTTTCAAATTGCTTATTTAGACCTTAATAAACTGAAGTTTTGTTACAGTATACATATTGTGTTTGAAGGTGTTACATAATCTATGCTGGATGCATGATTTTTCGTTCTTCTTTTAAATCCCAATGTTTTAACTTTAATATATTATTATTAATTACCAAAAATATTAGTTTGCATCAATATAAGAATGAACCAGAGATTCATAATAAGGTTTCTAGGAAAATAAATTAAAAGAAAAAGCATATTTCAAAACCTTTTTAGAATTATTATTCAACTATAATCTTACAATTGCATTTCAGTGAAACAAAATTATAGTTACTACAAAATAATTGTACAAAATAAGTATACAAAAACTGATTAGAAAATTCAGAAATCACATAAGCGTAATTACGTCATTATAATATTTTCTATAAAATTGAAAAATAAAAGAAGGGCTATTCCATGTTACGTGTGTGACATTTTCAACAAAAAAAATTTCTAATTAATCTAGGATTTTTAAATATATTTCTTATTTAAAAATCCAAACAAAAGTTCTTTAAAATATATACACTTTACCGTATTGTTTTATGCAAAAAACTATCATTTTGATATAATAGTTATTTTTTAAATAGCTTTTTAAAAATGTTATGTGTGTGACTTAGAAAAAAAGCAAATTTTGAGTAATGAAATTAAATGATATATTTCTGAGAGTTTTATTTCCACACATTTAAATTAAAAAATTGGTAATAACTTATTTACCATACCACCTAAAATCACAATTAAAATTTAATAAATAATCGAATAAATGAAAATTAAAGCATGCGTTATGTGTGTGACTCTCTGCACAGAATTGCCCAGAAATAGGTAAGCTATTTTTCATGCTTCAATAGTAATAACTATTTATTAGTTAGAAACATTTCTATATATTTATAAACTACACTATTATAAAAAGGAACCTTACTTAGGAGAGCAAAAATACAATATTTATTGGTGGTTGTTTAGCAATAAGTCAAACACAAATATATTTTTTTAGTTTTCAGAGTTATTTTCACCAAAAGTATGAACAGATTACTACATTTGTTTTGTAGCTTCGTCAAGCTTTTGAAAAAGAAAACAAATATATTCAAATCAGAAATATAACAGATAATTATCACAGATTTTTAAAAAATACTTAATTTGAAATGAAAAACTCAAAAAGTTGTTTTATCTTTTCTTTTTTAAATTTGCTATTCTTATAAAAGTAAATATTGCAGCATTTAAGGATTTTCTCAAACTAGAACTTTATTTTTAAAAGTTCTGTATGGATGCTACACAGTAGGGTGGGCCCGAAAAAAACTTTTTTTCGATTTTCGATAATGGGTAGTGCGGAAAAGTTGCCACTGGTGGCACTAAGTTAACACAAAAAATTTGAGATTTTTTGGACAATTCTTTCATTTGCCGCAAATGGCTTGAAGTTTTGCTCAAATCCTGATTTTTTAACTTTCTTACCAAAAATTTTAAAAATGTTAAATTAAATTTATTTTAGCTTAATTTACTTGAAATGTCATGTTTAGTGTATGAAATGTTTAAATAAGCTCTGATTATGTATTATTTAATAGTTAAGTTTATTTTGAATTAGGCGATTTTTATAGCCTTTTCGCGTGTAAGTAAACAAAAATTGTAAGTATTGTTTTGTTCGTTCGTCGGTTTTTCTCTTTTGTCTTTATTATGTTCTTCGCTTTTCCTTCTGTTTTTCAATGCGTTCAGAGTCACATATTTGTATGACAGACCACAATTCTGGAAGGAGAGGAGAATGTGGAGCTGAAATCAATGAAAACGCAATCAGTCATCATAAGGATAAGGGAGGAAATATGAGATGGGAGAAACTGCAAAATGGGAAGTTGATTATTTTTCTGCTCTATATTGTGAGAAGATTCAAATAGTGGGAACTTTGAAGCAGGCAGTTCGTCTGAATCAGAATTTGAACCGGGGCATTCAAAAGCAGACACTCCAAAACACATATTCCTTTCTCACACAGCATTCGCTGTATTTAGAATTGGTATAATATATAGATAAATTGCGTTAAGAGCTTCATCTGTGCTTCAGTATGCAGGAAATGCGACAACTGGGAATAAGGATCTTGTTATCAATAAAGTAAAGGTCAGGAGACCGAAAAAGAAACTTTGAAAGAAGATACACAGGAGAAGGAAGATCTTGGAAGAAGAAAAATTACAAGCATTATTTTTTTGATAGTAGAAAAAATAAAACGAACTTCATAGAAAAAAAGGGGACAAGTGGCACCGTCGAGAGAAAGACAAAACAACTATCCCATTTTGTCTGAACGTGGTTCAGAATATTTGGGTCACTTGACACCCTCTTCTGGTCACTGCGGAGAAATAGCAAAATCGTTAAATAATTTTTTAAGCCAGAATAAAGCCTGCTTTGGAAAAATTTAAGAAGAGAACTGCAGCATTTGATATGTATTCTTCATACGACCGATCTTCCACTCTGACACCAACTGTCTAAACTAGATGGTAGAAACATTTGACCTAAGACCTTTGCCAACCCAGTCGGAGCTAGATTACTAGAGTACTCAAATCTTCAGCCTTTTGCATTTCTGATGTCCATGAAACAGAAATAAGCTCATAGAAAGCGACACATACATTTTCGCATGCCATTAGTGATATGTGCTTCGTCTTTCTCTCGATGGTGTTGCTTCTCAATTTTTTTCTATAAAGATCGTCTTACCTGTTCTACCATCAAAGAATATGCTTGTAATTTTTTATCCTCTAAGATATTCCTACTCCTGTATCTTCTTTCAAAGTTTCCTTTTTCTGTCACCTAACCTTGTCTTTATCGATGACGCGATTCTTCTCCTCTGCTGTCACAATTCCTGCATCTTGAAGCATGGATGAAGCTCTTAATGCAATTTCCTTTTCTCATATACCAGTTCTAAATGCGTGAGAAAGGGATATGCGTTTGGGAGTGTCTTCTTTTGAAGCCCCTGGTTCAAATTATGATTCAGATTAACTGCCTGCTTCAAAGTTCCCACTATTTAAATCTTCTGAGAATATCTGTAATTTAGAGCAGAAAAATAATTAACATCCCATCTCACAGTTTCTCCCATCTACTATTTCATAATTCTCCCCTACTTCCAGAATTGCTGTCAAGACATGCTGTGGTCCATCATCCAAATATGGGACTCTGAACACATCGAAAAACAGAAGGAAGAGCAAGAAATATAATAAAGACAAAAAAGAGAAATCGATGAACAAACCAAACAATACTTACAATTTTTGCTTACTTATACACGTAAAGGCTATAAAATTCCCCTAATTCAAATACCCATAATTATTAAATAATACATAATTAGAGCTTATTTAAACATTTCGTACACCAGGCATGACATTTTAAGTAAATTCAGCTAAAATAAATTTAACATTTTAAAAACTTTTGCTAAAAAAGTTCAAAAATTAGCGTATGAGCAAAACTTCAAGCCATTTGGGGCAAATGAAGGAATTGTCCAAAAAACCTCAAATTTTTTCTGTGAACTTAATGCCACCAATGGCAACTTTTCTGCACTACCCATCACCAAAAATCAAAAAAAAGTTTTTTTCGGCTCACCCTACTACACAGTCCTTTATCTTCAATGTGAATGTTCTAATGTAGAATAAAAGGGATATAAGTTTGAGAAATATGTTTGAAAGCACTTAAAGGACAAGCAATCTTGTTTCCTTTGTTTATTCAAATGAAAGGATTTTGAATACATTTTTTGTAAAGGTAAAAGCTCTCTCTTACCTCTAGCTTTAATTTCAAACTCAGAAAAATCATCTAGGTCATCAGAATATTTTACATTAAATGAAAAAGGTTTTGATTCTGGAATACTGAAGAACATTACCTTTGAAATAATTTCTAAGCACACCCCATTCATTTTAAACCTAAGAAATCTCATCAATGTCACGTACTGTTGAGGGGTGGAAATTGTTTGTTTGCATCTTCATTTTACATGTGCCCACAGATCAAGGACTTTATTGTTATTTTATACATTTTTAGTGTCTTAACAGCATGCATGAATAATGAAATAATATATTTATTTTCATTTTGTCCGTCACAGTTATCATAGTAAAAAGTTAAATTCCACATTTTCACCATCAATATGTGAAGCATTGTCTTGTAAATACATCCACAAATAAGTACCTATTTTATTTGCTCCGTGTTGACCCTCATATTCATTTCAAAAATGGCATTCAACAACATCACTACTTACCTGACAAATTGTGAAGTTAACTATTAATCTATGGATTAACTATTAATCAATTGACAATATATTAATCACCAACAGAACGATATTTTGATAAATAAGGAAATTTTTGTATTTTTATTACTATGGCAATAAAGAGTTTTATACATTGCTCGAAAAAATAATCAGTAAAGTTACTAAAATTTTTCGAGGAAACTGGAATTCCTAGAACTTTTTATGTAACAGCGACAGCAAAAATTCATGTAACATATACACTTTTGCACAGTAAATCAAAAAATCTGTAAGGATACTCAGAATTTTTTAGGAAACCAGGATGCCTTGAACTTTTTATGCAAGTGCAACCAAAGTTAGATTATTTTTAGTAAGATTACAGTAATTTTAGTTCATTCTTTTGTAAAGCTACAGATTTCTGTAGCTTTACAAAAACTAGTTTTGTAGATTTACATCTTTTTGTACAGATAAAATTTTAGGGTACTTTTCAGTTAACCGGGCACCAGTGTTATGTACTGTATTTCCGGGAATAACACCGCAGCGTTAAACTAGATTTTTCTGGTTTGAAAACAAAAATGCGGCCAATAACTAGGTGCAGCTTGTAAATAGTACCAAATTTACTGCCGATCTTTATTTAAAAATTTGAAAATCTGGTTAAAAAAAAGTAATAATCCATGATCTTATGTTGTACTTCTGAAAAGAAAAAACAATGTCTCGCACGGCGGAAAGGTATCCACGTGTTTGCAAACAATGCAATTTTCATGAGCAAAAAATTGCACTTTATGCGGGCATCGCATCCAATCACAATGATTCTCCTCACATGCGCTTAGCATCTTGCATGCTGTATAAGGAATAACTCCTCCCACTTTCTCCCTCGTTCATTCTTCACCAGCTCCGATAAAGCTACAAGAAAACTCTCTGTGTTCGTAATTAGATTCAGCATTAAAAAGATATGTATACTCACGTTTGGCAACAGCTCGATTAATCTTAAACACAATCGAGTGTGCACGTGTGTATGCCCGATCCAAAACAAAACATACGAGATCCGATCTGCTGGCTCGTTTTTTTGATAATTTCACGAATGATGCAGATGATTTCATAGACACAGATCAAAGTTTCTCACCTGAAATTTAAAAATTATTCCACATTGATACTGAGGACAAAGATTTTGATGGATTTTTAACATTAATTATTCGTTGCTGCTGTATTATTATTTTTTTCCGTTTGTTAAAATACATAACATTGATAATGGAATTAATTGTTCAATTAATTAAAAGATAAATTGTTTATTTAAGTTCAAAATGTTTAATTTTATGTCTGCCAATTAATAATTTTAATTAATTGCACTTGGTATGTTTTTTATAACGAATGTGACGTTACACACAGTGCGGCGATATACCTGATGCGGCGTTATACTGGGTGCGGCATTAAACTAGGTTTTTTTTGTTTTGTTTTTCAAGTAACTGCAGCATTATTCTCAGAAAATACAGTATATATATTTATATACATACATATATATACATATATTGTATATATACACATATATGTATATATACATTATATGCATATATATATATATATATATATATATGTATATATACATAACACTGGTGCCCGGGTAACCAAAAATTACCAATTTTAGTAAGCATATAGATTTCTGTAACTTTACATCTGTAGAATTACAGATTTTTTTACAGTGTATGAGCTTATAGAAAACTTTTTGTGAGATGTGTCGTTTTTCTTGTTTCATCACTGCGCATTTTCCGTAATGGAAAAGTGACACATAATGTAATATAGAGGTTTTCCGTATAACGACATGAATAATAATTTGCCTATAGCAAGACGAATCTACAACACGCCTATTTATGGAATAAAACACAAAATGAATTTTTGCAAGATGTGTCACTTTTGTTGCGGGTGAGCGATATGTACTGAAGAATTAAAAGTTTGGCTTGAGAGATGTTTTTTCATTTCCATGTAGTTTATGAAGTGGTAGGTTGTAACACATTCTAACTAAACAAAATCTGTGGCTGTACGATCCATGAAAGATCTGGTATGCCCAACCCTGTTTACTTGACCCTGGGTCCTGAGGTGCTATATACAGCATATGTCCCGGTTAAATGGTTAGCCTAACACGAGAACCTCAGTGTAACACATTCTAATAGTTTTTATTTAGTGTTTTTTTTTTTTTCTCTTTTTATTGGCTTAGCTTTTCCCCTTCCATGGATCTTTTATCTTGGTGTTGAATGTTCATGGTTGTCTGGAGAGATAATTAACTTTTAATCTGGCAACAGTTTATTTTTGACACTTGCTTGATGTTTCCAATTGCTGTTTAGAGTGTTTTGATAGATTAAGATATTTTAGATTTGTTATTTGTGAAATTAAAAACTGAATCGTTGTGTAGAAATTTGTTAGTATATTATGACTTAGAGAGTTCAAACTTTTTCATTCTTGGGGCTCCAGCCTATTCTACTGGGTGAATGCTGATATTAAGAGTCCTTCACCCACAAATGTCAGATGAAGATTTATTGTGCATGATATGCATTTGTCTATACAGTAGATGCTCAATTTTACAAACTCAAACAGACTCCTATAATATGTTCATAAAATCGAAAGTTCATAAATAGGAGCATACAAGGGAAAAAAAATAAAGAACTGTCTCACCTTTATTCACTTATGTTAAAAAATTCTCATTTGTTTTTGTTGTCTCATTGAAACACTGCCATAAACATATGATTCAAGGTTATCAATATGCGAAAGTATCTCAATATTGTCATCCGATTGGAAATAACGATGGAGTCCCAAAAGCCATTCAGTAGCTTCTTTCAGAGTAGGCCTTGAGATGGTTTGCTCATGTTCTGGCCTTCCTTCCGCATCCGAATATTCTCCAGTGTGATTGTTCAATATTTCTCCAATGTTTCATCATCTAAAACGTCTTCAGTGCAGGTTACATTTGTATCTAGAGCCAAAAAAATCTCTGAAAGTTAGATCTTCAGGAACTTTGGAATCCCTCGTATGAAAATCTCGCATCAATAATTCATCTGAGGAGACATTAGTATTGCTTCTGGTTTCTTCGATTGTTTCTTACCTTGTGAAACCTGCATGCTGAAATATTTTTGCAATTATTTTTTGTGAAACATCCTTCCAAGTGGTCACTGATAAATATATTGCACCAAGTACATCAACATCTTAATGTTTTTCAAGTTCTAAATTAAGTATGATTATTTTCAAAAGCCTGTAATTCCTTTTGAAGGCATGAATCACTCCTTGCAAAACTGAGGTGGCATTTGGTGGATGGAACACCTCTCGAATCACATGGAGCATAGGAACTTAATAAGTATACTATATGGAGCATAGTATACTATCAGGAGAATTTTGAAGTTCTTTTTTTGAAAATGCTGGTCCAACTCTTTCAACCACTTCTCGTATATTTCTCCACTCATCCATGCTTCCTTGTTAGCAAAGTATGATGATGGTAGCTTTTAACCTTCTTGAAACATCTAGGTGTTTTACATTTATCAAGGAACAGATGCAGAATTTTCTCCAAGCTAGCCATATTAGCACCAAGCAATATCATTAGTCTTTGTTTTGCCCTTTTCCCACAATTACATATGTCACCTTTAAAAGCTACTGTTTTTTTCTGGAAGAAGTTTTTAAAATAATCCAGTTTCTTCTGCATTGAAAACATTTTTCGGTGCATATTCTGCAATCAGAGACTTCAGCTTTCCTTCTTTCCAATCCTTTGTGATATCCACAGCAACACTTTCACCACTAATTTTCAGAAACTCCAACCATGTCTTAAATTTTTACAACGAGGTATCTAGAACCATCTGAACCTTTAAAATCCTTCATGTCTAGCTTAGAGGCAAAAATGACAGCTTGCTCTTTCAAAAGGTTTGTCAATGGGGATATTTTTGCTTCTCATCTTCCGAAGCCAAGCAGCAAGAGTCTTCTCAAGATCAGGAAATTTTGCCTTCCAAAAATATTTTCGGAAAAGTGCAACATCATCAGATGCATTTGGGCAATTCTACGCAAATAGGCCATTTTCATCATAGTGATGAAGAAAAAATAAATCATGTCAGAAATTTCTAATTTTTTGTAACAAGACACTAGAAAAGCTCCTTATTAGGAATAAAATAGCCGTCAGGCTTAATATTAAGAAATTAGATATAATTTTTAGATTTTTATTAGAATGAAGGGATGATTACAATGTGAGGAAATGACAATTTTGTGAAAAGCAATTTCAAATAATATTTTTAAGAAAGCTTTTGTCCAGAAAGATTAAATCTACATTTTCTGCTATTAAGAGGCTCTAGAGGTTCAATTTTTTTTAAAACAAAGTCACATGTCATAAATATCCTCTTTCATATGCCACTTAAACTTTCCATTGCCTGTAGGTTCAACAGAATTTACTTTGACTGATTTGTCATCAATTTCCATTCCGATCGCAAGGCATAACAAAAGGCTCGGTGACTGAAGTCGTCTATAAAAGTCAAGAGGTACCGATGTCCATTTCGAGATCCTACATCACTGTGAATAAGATCCAAAATGGCTTTGGACCGAATATGTGTTAGTCTGGGATGGGTGGCTCTGGTGCTTTTACTTATAATGCATGGCTCACATTTTTCTTCAGAACCTTGTAGTTTTTCGCAACCCTCAATGAGCTTGTTCTTGACCATTTGTTTTATGATTTTAAGATTACTATGATCGAGTCTCTCATGCCACAACATGATGTTCCTATCTGCTGCATAAGCTTGAATGAAATTAAGCCTATTATGAATGGGTAGTTTGCTTCTGTTATACGTTTGCGATTCAATTCTGTCAGGGACCACATTGGTTCTCAATTTAACTTCTAATTTAGTTGACTGAAATATTTCAGACTTAGGTGTAATCCTAGTTGGATCTTTCCCGGCTGCATTTGATACCAACTGGGGAGTTCCAACCTGATTAACGTATGAAGTATGACTGTGTTTAGGTGAAGCTGGGATATTCGGAACTTTATTCTTGAACTAGCAAACCCCGCGGCTTTGCTCACGTAATATTTGAAATAAGCCAAGTGATATTTATATGTCTAATTTTTATTAAAAGGTACTAACTAAATTTTTACTTATTACTTTTAAGAATAATTCAAAAATTACTATTTAAAACACAGTTTGATTAAACATCATTGTTACACTGCATTAGGCAGAAATGAGACTTAAATTAATAAAACTAAATAAATGATAATTTAGAAAATATTTTGAAACCTTTATGCTCATTTAATATGCTCATTTCAGTATTCATTTAAAGTTTTGAATTTTTTAGAAACCATCTTCTTATATCTTAAAATTAACTATCATGTCAAATTCCAAGTCCTACCATCTCTCTCAACAGAAAGGGCTATGTTGAATTAGGAAATATCACCATTAATTTGCCAACATTAATTTTGAAATTGGTTTGTTATTTTTAATATTCCACAGAAACGCAATTTAGATAGCTTTTAAAGGCCTTTTATAGAACGTTTGTTGTTCCTGTAAACCCCAGGTGGTAGAATCATCCGCCTGTGTAGGATCAGAGACTGTTACCATTGATTCGCAACTATTACTTTTACAATCGGTTTATATTCCCTGAAATTGCATAGATATCGTAATTTAGGACTTTTTTAGAATGCTTTTCTCACCTCCCCTTCACTTCACCCCTTTTTAATTAGAATTTATTTTTGACAGTCCTTCGAGGGCATTTATATTTTATAAGTAACTACCATGCCATATTTAAAGTTTCTAGCCTTTTCAGTATTACAGCAATCGCAATTTAGAAAGTTTTTAGCTCCTGCAGCCCTCTGGTGGTAGTGGCACAGATATAAAATATAGCTTATGTTTGAGCAGGTTCTAACACCAACAATTTGTCATCATTATTTTTTTTTAATCGGTTTAGTATTTGATAAGATTGCATAAAAATTGTAATTTATAACGCTTTTCGCTTACTTCATCTTTTTAAATTTGGAATTTTCTTTCAACTGTTCTTAAATATCATTTATGTCTAATAAATATGTACCTTGCCTAATTTTAAGTTGCTAGCCCGTACCGATCACAAAAATCAAAATTCAGAACGCTTTTTTGCTCCTGCAACGTCTAGGTGATAGTGATACTGACATAAAATAGCGTCTATGTTAGAGCAGAGTCTGTCAGCATCAATTTCCTACCATTTCTTTTGAAATCAGTTTGATTCTTCCTGAGATATCGCTGACAAATAGGCATTTAGAACGTTTTTAGAACGCTTTTCACGCATTTTGCTCCTGCATCTCCTCTGGGGTAGTGGAAACAGATATAAAATACAGTGGAACCCGGTTAAGACGCTCACGGTTAATACGCGATCCCGCTTATATGCGGATCTTTTCCACTCCCTTGAACATCGCCCATAAAGCTAATGCAAAAATATCACGTTTAATACGCGAACGGTTATTACGCGATCCCGCTTAATGCGCGATAAATTTTTTATTCTTTGAGGGAAAAAAATCACGTTTAAGACGCGATTTTGTTGATCAATCTTCCTCTCTTCTCGAGTGTTGCCAATTTAGCGGAATTTTTTTAAAATTCAGATAAGAAACAAAGTTCCTGAATAGTATTATTTACTTTAATAACATATTAATAAAGGCATAAATTAGTAATCGAAAATAGTGGTGGATGTTTGAAGAAAACAAAATCCGCTAAGCTAGCAAAACTGCAATTCTTCTTTGATCCCGCCTCGTAGCATTCTTTGTGTCTCCCTTCGTGTATGATTTTACTGTATTAGAGAGATATAGGTGAATTCAGGATACTCATACATGTTATAACTAGTCTAGTTGGATGTGGCAATCTCAAAATTTTCTTCTATCTTATACATGTTAATACTTCCTGAAAAATGCAGCATATCAGCGCTACCGGTTAGGTGATTTACACCAAAATCAAATCATCAACAACTTATGTCAACTTCTAACTGAATCTGAAGTTTGATGAAAATCCGTGCATTAGTTTTTGAGATAGAGCTATTGCGGAAATTGTAAAAGATTCTGCATAGCAGCGCAGCCAGTTGGGCGATTTACACCAAAAGCTAATTAGGACCAATTTATACCAGGAAGTAACTGAATCTAAAGCTTGATGAAAATTCATGCATTAGTTCTTGAGATACAGCTATTGTGGAAATCTTGAAAAAAGCAGCATAGAAGCGCTACCTGTCGAGCGATTTGCACCAAAAGTTAAACAGAACTAATTTATAACAGGGACTAACTGAATCTGAAGTTTGATGAAAATTCGTGCATTTGTTCTTGAGATAGAGCTATTGATATAATCATGAATAATGTGGTATAGCAGCGCCACCTGTTGGGCGATTTTCACTAAAGAGTAATAAGCATCAAATTATATCATGAACTAACTGAATCTGAAGTTTTATGAAAATCCGTGCAATAGTTCTTGAGATATAGCTATTGCGGAAATCGTGAAAAATGCATCATAGCAGCGCCACATGTCTGGCGATTTTCACCAAAAAGTAATCAGAACCAGTTTATATGAAGGTCTAACTGAATCTAAAGTTTTGTGAAATTCCGAGCATCAGCTCTTGAGATAGAGCGCCCACAACATTTTTGTCACCTACAGACTCACAGACAGACATTTTCTAAAAACCATCAAATTGTGTTCAGGACATTCTAAAACGTATAAATCCATCAAAAACTGGATATCGAAATTTTTCACGAATCGACTTACTTTCATCTTGTAAAGATAGAAGAAAGTAAAAATTATTATGATTAGACATGATCATACCAGTTGTAAGGAATAAGCAAATATGATTGCCGTTGGATAATTCTTTTATATTTTCTTTACTTTTTGCTATACTAACATTGCTTTTTACACAAAGATTAATAAGGATAGTTTTCTTATATTAAAAAGGACACAGATTATAATGGTATTTATTACAAGCACTAAATAGGATTTTTAAAACTGGGTTGTGCTTCAAAGATTTAATATTTTTTTTCTTTCTGTTAAAAAATAGTCATGTAGGAAAATTACTTTTGTTGTTTTATTTTTACTTGCAATGTATTAATCGACAATAAAGCCATGTTTGAATCCATATTTATTTTCCGTTGTTATTCCAGTTGGCCCTATAAAAAGAAACAATCAGTTAAAATGGAATACAATTAAATCTAAATCTAAATATACGTAAAAGATGCAATTTTTTACCGTAAACGTATAAATGAAAGCTCTAAAGTTCATTTAGACGATTAAATGTGTAAATAAGACCAGTTCCTGTAACATTATGCAAATCACGTTTAATACGCGATCCCGCTTAATACGCGAGTTTAGTCCACTCCCTTGAAACGAGTCTTAACCGGGTTCCACTGTATAGCCTTACTTGGAGCGAGATCTATCAGCATAATTTTTTACACCATTATATTTGAAATCAGTTCAGTACTTCCTAATTGCATAGAAATCGCAATTTAGAACATTTTTTTACAACGCTCTTTGTGCATTTTGACTCCTTTTTAAATTTTGATTTTTTTAGGAAATGCCCTTAGAGATCATTGATATCTTATAACTAACTACCATTCCAAATCTCATGATTCTAGGCCCTTCCGTAACGCAAAAACCGCAATTTAGAATGTTTTTCCCCTGCACCCCCTTTAGGGTAGTGTCACCAACATAAAACATAGCCTATGTTGGAGCAAGGGTTGTCACCGTCATTTTCACACTATTATTTTTTTTAATTGGTTTAGTATTTCCTGAGATTGTGTAGAAAGCACCATTTAGAATGTTTTTTAGAACGCTTTTCATGCATTTTCACCCCTTTTAAATTTCGAATCGTTTAAGAACTGTTCTTAGAAATCCTTTATACCTAATAAGTAACTAATATTTCAAATTTCATATTTCTAGGCCCTTCAGTAACACATAAATCACATTTTTAGAACGTTTTTTGATCCTGCACCCCCTTTGGGGTAGTGGCACCGACATAAAACATAGCCTATCTTGGAGCAAGCGTTGTCACCACCATTTTGACACCAATATTTTTTAAATCGGTTTGGTATTTCTTGAGATTATATAGAAACTACCATTTAGAACATTTTTTAGAATACTTTTTGTGCATTTTCACCCCTTTTAAATCTCGAATTGTTTAAGAACTGTTCTTAGACATTTATATTTTATAAGTAACTAATATTCCAAATTTCATATTTCTAGGCCCTTCAGTAATGCAAAAATCGTGTTTTTAGAACGTTTTTTGCTCCTGCACCCCCTTTGGGGTAGTGGCACCGACATAAAATATAGCCTATGTTCTAATTTGGACTAACACCATCATTTTGATACCATTACTTTTGGAATCGGTTTGGTAGTTCCTCCTACAAATAAACAATTTTTACCTCTTTATAATATGAATATAGATAGATTTAGATTTAATTGAGGATTTATCCTGAAATTTAACTTTTGTTTCTTTACCTGCTTCCCCATCATCAGACTTAACCTATTTAGACCTCAGAGATTTGGATTTTGTTTGCTTATTAGAAAATGAAGTGGTTGTTTCCCTGGATTTTATTTTTAAGGCCTTCAATACATAAAAGTTATTTTTACGTTGAGCCGTGTACAAATAATTCCAATTATTGTCATAAATTTTGAAACCATTGTCAAGTTTGGCATGTAAACCAGCCTTGTCCATTTTGCTCATACTTATGAGGTTCCGGTGTTTATTTGGGACGTACATGACATCAGTAAGCTCAAGTGTATGAGTTTGGTCCTTATCTTTAATTCGGAAAGAAGCTTTCCCTACACCTCTCACTAGATGTGGAGTCGCCCCCATTCAGACAATGGCCACAGGAGGGGGAGGATTAAGTGACTCAAAAAAGTTTTTATTCTGGCAAACATGTGCCGTACTCGCCGAGTTAAGTGTCCATTCCCAACATGGGGGTAAAAATTCTGAAGAAAAACAATCGTTTGTTTCTAATTCAGTAAAAAATATGTTAGTAGGTTTGTTGCTTTTTGATTTTAAACTTAAGTTTTTATTTCTCTAAGTTTTATTTCATTGATAAATATTTGAAATAAGCAGATAAGCAAATAATAAGCAGAAATTAGCAGATAATCTATTGGACTGATCTCTGATGTTTCAATTCAAGACTGCGAACTACACCCTTAGACACACGTGTTCACTACAGTGTGGTTACACCCAAGAACAATAAGGTTGCTAAAATCATTCAATAAAGCATTTGTTACATATTCGACAGTGCTATTAGATATATCAAGACTACATCCACTTTCAGGTGTAATATGTTCCATGTATGTAGAACCAGGTTGCGATACAATACAGTAATGCGTTTCTACAATTGTTCTTTGGAACTGTATGTCCTCAAGTGTTTCTGATGTTACAATTTTATCATGCCGTCCATCAAAATACAGGCCAGATAGAGTGAACAATTTTCTTTTTATTTTGAGACCAATATTGGTAAATTCTCAATTTTTCTCTTCATATTTTATTTTTGTCTGTGACGAGGCGTGCATGTGATTCTGATATTTAACCCAAATCTTGCATAAAACTCGATGCAATAACAGCTGTGTCTCTGTTCGATACACCATATCTTTTACCAACAAGAACTATGAAATGACAAGTTATCCAGTTTTAAACACATTTGAACACTCCTTGCTGACTGCTGAAGAGATGTTGTATAAGACCTGTGTGCCCACCTTTTCCCCTATCTCCACTTCCATCATATCTTCTATTTCATTTTCCCTTTCGTTCTTCACTGAATAGCTTGAAGCAGAAGACGCCTGTTTTACAAATCGAATAGTATCCTATTCCTTTCGCATTTGAAGTTTCTAGAGTCGCTTTGTTTCTGGAACATCAACACTTCCAATGAACATTTTCTTTCTGTTCTTTGTCAATGAGGAACACCTGTACATTTAAACTTTTCTTTCTTTCGGACAGTTACACTCCTTAAAAATCGCGCATTTACAATCAGATATGTCAAAAAATGCTTTTGATTCCATTTTAAAGTTCTCAATATTTTTTAAAGTAGTCTTGCTTTTTCTAAGACGTTTTATATTTTTCATGATTGATCAATATTTTCCATGGTATGCGTGTATCATATCACTAACACGTTTATGTAAAACTGAAGCAATGGATGAATCAATGTATAAATTTTCCATCTTCAAACCAACAATTTCTGAAATAACTGAAAAATGTTTTTTTTTTTTTTCCACCAGTTTTGAAACCAATACGCATCAGTTTCACAAACATCTCTTGTCAGCGCAACATCTTATGATGTCTTCATGTGTTGGCAGCATGCATAAAAAATCCATTGGTGTTCCAAAAATAGGACATTGCAACATTTGCTGACTTGAAAACTTTGACTGCAATGATTTTGGCATTTCAAACAGTTAACAATATCTCATATTAGAAAATGATGACAAAATGCACAAAAATAAAAGGCAAATTCCTTTAAAAACGACTGCAGTGCAAGTAACTATAAATACCACATACTAATTAAAAGTATACTACTTTAAACGAGTTAAAATCGGTTGCTACTTGCAGATGCTTGTAGTGCCTGCCTACTAGGGTAGATCGTAGAAAAACTTTTTTTTAATTCAAATTCGGCCCGGTGTACGAAAGTTGCATATTGTATTGCTTATTATGTAAAAAAAAATTTCGCCCCCTGAATTGATATCTTCATGCGCCCCAAGGGGCACGAAATCCTCGAGTTAACGCTAATTTTCCTGAATTTTATTAGCTATTAAAAAATTATTCTGTTATTGGCCCATTGTGGATACAATGCTATTATGTCCCCTTACCATATGTAAAAAGTTTCAAATCCCTTGAACATCATTTTCATGCACCCCAAGGGGGGCAAAATCCCACAATTTTCGCTAAATTATGCTAATTTTCCTGAATTTAATAGCTATTAAAAGAAACTAATTTTCTATTGGCTCATTGTGGATATAATGCTATTATGCCTCCTTTCCTTACCATATGTAAAATGTTTCAAATCCCTACATCATCATCTTCACGTACCCCAACTGGGTTAAAACATTATGAAATCTGACAAAATTTGACTTATTTTAGGTTTGTATGAAGATACTGTTACATAATAAAAATCAAGAATTACCCAAATTTTTATTAATTTCGGCTATATATGTTCTTGTTCCATATTTACATTTAACTCCTCAGTTTTAATAAGCATCAAATAATTATAACAGGTAAGAGCGCCCCTTGGGGCACATGAAGATGATGTTCAAGGGCTTTGAAACTATTTACATATGATGAGGGGACATAATAGAATTGTATTCACAATGGGCCAATAACAAATTATTTTTTTTAATAGCTATTAAAATTCAGGAAAATTAGCGTAATTTAGCTAAAATTCGAGGATTTTGCACCTCTTAGGGCGCATGAAGATATCAATTCAGGGGGTGGAATTTTTTTTTACATAATAAGCAACACAATACGCAACTTTCGCACACCGGGCTGATTTTGAATTAAAAAATTTTTATTCTATGATCCACACTACTGCCTACTGTGCTTAGCTGGACAAAAGAGAATGGACAGGTGATTTACTGGTCACTGTGATTTGTTCCTCGGCATGAAAATAGGGGTCTTCCACTTTTTTGGCAGTGTGCCAAACCGAGTCTGTCTGGATTGTACATTGAGCAAGCAATAAAACATTATGCATAAAAGTACCAAAATGTGTCAAAATTTATAAAATTCAATGCCAAAGAGGTGGCAGAAGATATTAACCCATAATTCAAAAAAAAATTTTTGGTTGTTGTTGTTCAAACATAGTACCGTTTAAGTACTATCCTAAACCAATCAGCGACATCTGGGATCATTTATTCATTTTTTTATTTTAATCATTTTTAGTCCAATTTTCGGATCTTTCGGCATACTGAGGCAACAGAAGATATCAAACCATGGTTATAAGATTCCTCAAACATTTTAATGAAGGGAGTTCACAAATTTTCCGCACTACCGCTAAAAGATTTGAGAAATTTCGATTTTTTTGATACGCCCTAATGTGCAGTGCTTGGGCATTTGCATATGAAAATTAAAGCTTGACTTAAATTTATTGTTAAATTATGACTTTATATTTATGATAGACTAAAATACGATGAGCTTCTATAAAGAATCCACAGAACTCTCCCTTCCCCCACTTCTGAAAATGATTACTTCTACCATATGGAATTTGCATGGGGTGCTACAATTTGGATCCAAGTTATAAGTGTTTGTGGTCTTCGAGCCCTTATATTCAAGGTTATACTAAAATTTAGAGGGCTCAGTTAAAAAACCCAATAATGTCCCTCCTTTTATAAAGATTATGTTTACCATACAAAATATGAGTTCTTTATGATAATTATAGCTCTAGTTATAAATGTTTTAATTTATCAGGATCTTATAGTTACGATACACTAAAATATAGAAAAAATCAACAGAGTCTCCCCCCCCCCTCCCCCCTCTCTTGCTTTTTAAAAGGATTACGATTACCATACAAAATTTGTGTGGACTTCAACAACTTGGATCTGATTATTCGGGTTATACTAAAATTTAGGGGGTTCTGTGTTAAAAAATCCGATAATGTGCCTGCTTTTATAAATATTATGTTTGCCATACAAAATATGAGTGTTTTACACTAATTATAGCTCGAGTTATAAATGTTTTAATTTATCTGGATCTTATACTTATGATACACTTTTAAATTTTTAAGGGCCGGGCTCCTTTATGTTTTTATGCACTAAATATTTAATAACTTGCCTCCTTTCTATCTAATCTTCTTCATTTTTAGGGACCTTCCTCCATTTAGTTATTCTTGCCTTTCTACTTTCGAGTTATGACCCCAGTCCCTTGAAGTTTTTGTGCATATAAATTGTTAATAAATTACTTTCTTTTAATCCAATTTTCATTTTTGGGATCCCTTTTCCATTTAGTTATTCTCACGGTAAGTAAAACACTCGGTAGGGTTCACGAAAAGATGCGCGGTAGTATGTGATGTCACTGGCACCCAACGTCCAGCACTTCCTGTATCCCGGCATTCACTTTCACTCCTCTCTTATCTGTTTCTCTTTTCGCGATAATGAGTACTATTTTTTTTCATTAGTGCAATCATTTTATGCTTTATGCTATGTCGAATTTTTTTCAAACGGTGTTTAATTAATTAAAATAATTAGATTGCCTTGTTGTGCTGTTTCTGGTTGTACCAATCATACCAGAAATTCCAAAGTCTATGGAATTACATTTCATTGATTCCCAATAAATGACGTAGTGCGAAAACAATGGCTACAAGCATGTAAAAGAGCTGACAATTTCTGCATTGATAATGCAAGAGTCTGTTCAATTCACTTTGAAGAAGCAGATTTTGAAAGGGATTTGAAGTCAGAACTGCTTGATTTGAAGCCTACACAAAATTTAAAGCTTAAATCGGTTCCCCACTTAAAAATACCCAGCTTTTCATCAAATAATAAAAATACTGGAAGAAGGGAACGAGGTGAAAAACGAGATACCAGAAAGACAACAAACTTCTTGTTAAATGCGAAAGAATATGATCCTGACTTATTTTCGCTCTCCTCAGAACACGAAAATAATGATAAATCTCTAAGAAATCCATCAGACATTGAATTAGATTCAATAAAAAGAGAAAGTCAACAATTAAAGGAATTGAATAAAGAAATTTTGTGCAAAATGAAAAATGTAAAATTAGAAAACTCCCATTTAAAAGAAATTTTAAAGCAGTATGAGTCGCAATTTTCATCTTCACACCAGCAGATTATTTTGAAAGGTAAATGCGTTACTTGGAACAAAGAAGATATTTCGAGAGCCACAGCCTTAAGATGCATATCAAAAAAAGCTTTTAAGTATGTAAAAGAAGAGTATAAATATCCTCTGCCTAGTGAAAGTACACTAAAATGCCGTCTTCAACATTGCATTATAAAACCCGGATTTATAGATCTCAGTCTCCTGAAAGCTCAAGCAATGGTTTTTACTGATATGGAAAAGGACGTTGTAGTAAGCTAGTGAAAGCTGATCGATGCTACGAACCCATACAAGACAAAGTTTTAGGACCTCATTCCGCTGTGCAAGTTGTGATGGAAAATGGAAACAACCCATATACTATGAATTTGACAAAGATTTATTTTTTAATATCGTGGGACAGGTTGAATTGACAGGACTTCAAGTACGGGCATTTGTAAGTGATATGGGGTCTTCAAATCAAAAACTGATATCAGATTTAGGTATCAAACCAGGTTGCACACATTTTAAAATCAGTTGCATCTGCCATTGAATATGTCCTGCCAGGAAACAGTCATGTGGCAGAATTTATAAAAATAGTGAATGATGGTTTCGATATATGAAATTCTAGAGTACCTCATCACCGCATCAATAAACTAAAAAGTGCATATGGAACAAATATAAATGAGCAGAATACAGCTTTTAAAAAATTATATGATCTATTTGTATCATCGGAAAAAAAAAAAAAAAAATGTTGCCGTTCCAGAAAGGCCTTTTGATTTCAATTTGTAGCCTTCAAGGACTATATGCAGAATTAAAATCTGAAGGTTATTCATATCTCAATGCTTCAAGGTGTAACCAAGATGTTTTGGAATTCTTTTTTTCTTTTATAAGAGGTTTTAGTAAATTTCATGATCATCCTCTACCAACAGCTGTCAGCCAAAGAGTTGGGTTGATTTTTGACGGCCAATTATCTACACGAGGGATATGGGCCCGGGGGAAGTGCCCTCTGTGGGGGTCTTTCTAAAGGAACCTAATCCGTATTAACGCATGGAAGATCCACGGCTTGAAGAAAACCACGAAAACTCTGAATGATTAGGCCGATGGGCGCAATTGGGATCGAACCCAGCACCTCCCGTCTACCAGCTTCGAGAGCAGAACCTCTCGGCCACTGGTGGGGTCAGCCAAAGAATAAAGTTTCTGCTTCTGAGTTGAAGCTCAAAAGCTATCATTTCTAATGGAAATTGTTCTGAAGAAGAAGATACGACCACATTAAGTGCCAACATCATATTAAATTTAGAAAATGATAACCTAATGAACCTGAAGAACAATCAGCAGTAAGCGCCTTGGAAGATGACATGTCAGATGAAGATGATTCATTATTAGAAGTTTACGAATCAAAAACTAATAATAATGAAAATCATATTTATCCATCACCAGGAGAAAACCCAGATTTAATAAAAAGGCTGGCAGGATACACTGTCTTTAGAATCAAAAAGAAAAATATCCTTAAAATATTTGATTATGGTAATCCAACCAATCAATTACCAACTCCGAATAAGGACTGGCTCTCTTAAATTTCAAGAGGATATTTAATAGAACCGACAGAAAAATGGCTTCAAATTGTTTTTAAAATGGAAGAGGAATTTCAAAAATTCCATGGTAATGATTAAAGGAAAGAATGTGGTGTGATGAGAAAATTGACAAACATTTTAAAAAGCTTATTTTCCGAAATAGATGATTTTGCAATTTCATGCTATGTTCATACAAGAACTTCCATCAGATTAAAATCACTCAATAAAAAGAGATCACTAAAGAGACATTATAAAATTCTCCAGTTCTGATGAATCAAGAAAAAAATCTAAGAAATTATCTAAAGTGCAATAATAATTCATTATGGTGAGTGGCAAATTTTTATCAATGAAATAATAGCACAGCTATTTCTTTTTAACTGATATTTTTACTTTCTTCATACTGAAGCATGTAATTTAGAGCAACAGTTGAAAAAAATATATAGTTTTTTTATTGTGACGTTTATGCTCTCTATAAAGACTACTCTAATAATTTTCAATAATTTTATAATTTAAATTTCTGTATTAGTGTATGTAAACAAATTTAGGGAGAGGTTTCTAAAAATTATCTAAAGTTTATTGCTATTGTTTAAAAAATTGTTACTCTTTTTTCTTTAAAATATTTATGGATTTGAAAAAATCCTAAGTTAAAAAAAAAAAAAAAAAAAAAAAAAAAAAAAAGGTTTTCTTATATTTATCCAAAGTTGCTTTGAAAATTGTATAGTATTTTTTAAATTGTGTTACAAGTATATAGTAAATATAGTATTAAAGTATATTGTAATGTTTTGAAAAATTATAAAAATTATAACTTTGAAAACCGTTATTACATCAGTTCTGTGTTTTTAGGATGTTAAATCATGAGCTTGTAAATATATAAAATTTCATAATATATATTAATTTATGAATAAATAATATATATATTTGAAAATATATAACATAATTATAAGTGCATTTTTCTCAAAGATTTATGATTAAAGCGAAAGATTTCCGATTTTTCTCAAAGTATTTTGAATTAAAGCTAAATTGTAAAATATTATATTGAAAAGATTGTATCTAAAATAATGAAATAGAACCGAGAAAGTAGGAAAATTTTTGCTTTTTGCTCAAACGTGTTTAAATAAATGATTAATAATGTGTCGAAAGATAATACTTCCAAAAACTAAATGTAAACAGAAGATTGATCCTTTAAAAAATTGTAAATGATAAAAAGATATAAATATATTAACTCTGATTTGCCAAATATATATTAAGTAAGTATATATTACTTTTTTATGCAAAAAAATATGTTACCCAAGATTGGAGATGCGTTCCAGTGACGTCATAGGAGAAAACGAGTGGTTATTCTCATGTTTCTACATTCCATGTAAGGCACTAGGGCCCCCTAAAGAACCGTAGGATCTATTTCAGCGCCCCTTGAACTTCTTGAGCACCAAGCATTTTTCAATTTTCTCACCTACTCAGTGCATATTTTTAAATTTGAGTCTTGGATTCTTCTTCCTGGACGAACACCCACATATTTTTATTTAAATATTTACCCAATCCTTTGTACATTTCTTTAAAATATTATTCTAAGAAATAATTCATCTCCTATGCTTAATTTTGACTAATTGAAGATCTAAGGCACTAAGTACTGTGACATTTTAAGATGTTTTCATGTTAGGGCCCTGTTTTTAACTGTCAGTTAATCTTACTTTTGGGCCCCCTATTATAGCTCCCTTAAAAATGGTCCAATTCACTAGCTGCTTTTTTTTTTTCTAACAACTCCTTAGATCCTCCGGCTACTATGTGAATGACAAAAAAATTTCTCAGACTTCAGCTACCACCAATTTTGAATATTAATTGCCTTCTTGGGGCCTTTGGTGCAGCTTCTTAAAAAATCATCCAAATTGCTTACAATTTTCTTTAACATAGTTCTAGCATTCACCGATAATTTAAAAAATTAACACATATCTTCATACCCAACTACATGACAGTTAAGTCCCTGGCCTCTTGGGACCATAAATTGCTATTAAATTGTCCCCTCTTAATCCGATCTTCATTTTTGGAATCCTTTTTCCATTTAGTTACTCTCCCGTTTCTAGATTCCAGTTAAAATCCTGAGGCACTCTAGAATATATACCACAGAAACATAGGGCCTGATCCGGGGCCCCTTAAACTTTTTGTGCAACATGAATTTTTCATCTCCTAATTTTCTCGCATTCTCAATGCAAAATTTCAAAGTTGAGTTTTGGATTCCTCTCTCCAGACCAACACCCTTATATTTTTACTGGGATCCAAGGTCCCTGTTAGCATTTCCCTCCATTATTTGCGCATTTCTTTAAAATTTTATTCTAATGATTAATTCATACCTACACTTAGATCTAGAGACTAATTGAATAAGTAAAATGCTAAGAACTAAGGCAATTTAACATGTTTTCATGTTAGGACCCTAATCTTAACTATCAGTTGGCCCCCTTTGGGTTCTTTGTTATAATAACTCCTTTAAAAATGGTCCAATTCACTAATTTTTTTTTTCTAACTATTTCTTAGGTCCTCCAGCTACCACATGAATGACAAAAATATTTCTCAGAATTCAGCTACCACTAATTTTGAATATTAATCTCCTTCTTGGGATCTTTATTGCAGCTTGAAAATGATTCGATTTTATTACAATTTTCTGTAACATAGTTTTAGTGTCCTCCAGCTACTTTAAAACTACAAACTATGTTCCAGTTAAGATCCTGACCTCCTGGACCCGGCCCTTCTTTTTACCTCAACTACGACCTTTTCTGAACATTAATCTCCTTTTTCGGCAAAAACTTACGTTTACTCACTACAGCCATAAATTAAAAATCGTGTTACTTTAAAGGTAACTTTAGATAAGGGATTTCATCCATTTATTAAATATCATGTTAATGTTGAAATTTACAGGAGGAAGCACATTCTACTGCTTGGGGGAGCATTCATTTCTCGAGTTCTAAGGGCCTAATTTCAATGGGATTTGGTTCATTCAACTTAGATGAGAATTCAGCTACTTTCTGTATTATGAAATTTTATCTTAGACTTTAGTTAACAACATTTTCGAACATTAATGATGCATTCTTTTTTTGGGTTCTATGGACTTGATAACTATGAGGTTTGGCACACTCAACTTGGTTTTTGACTGTCTCCAGCACATGCTGCTGTAGGCAGTAGGAACCAAGGTTTGTTTGGGAACACACTAGATGCTGTGGAAGTCAGTGGGGCCCCTGAAACTAGGTTCATTTTAAAGATTTTCAAAAGATATAAAATCATACAAACTTGAGTTTTGTTTAAGGTAAGCATAATATTATTTGCAGTGGAAAGTTTAAAAATTTGATGAAAAAAACAGTTGCTGAAGCAAAGCTTATAGTATACAAATGTCAATTAAATATTGATATGAGCTTTTACAAGACATCAATAAAAACAATCCTGAATGAGAAACAGAGTTTAATGATCAACATGAACAATGATAAGTGAAAAAGACACAGCAATCTTTCTTTTAAAAATTTATGAATATTGAGCATAATGTATTTAAAAAGTGAAAGAATACACACCTTCAGTATAATTACAAGCAGCAGTTAATGTTCTACAGTGATTAGCAGTTGCAATCCTAGTGATTGCTACTCCTTTCATAGCACCATCTTTATCAACAGTGTACTAAAAAAATGTAATAAATATTTCTATAATATTTTTTAAGTAAAACTTGTCAAGACAGAAAATATTCACTTTAGAGAGATTTTAATAAAAAAAATAAGGTAGGATTTCTTCAGGCATGATTCTGAGTAAAAAAATTCTTTTTCAAATTCATGGCAAATTTTCTAAAAGGTTACAGCAGAAGGAGAAACCCCCTCCTAGCGCTAATTATTTTTGTTGCAAGTTGAGTTAACTGTTTTTGTTTCGGGCCGATTTTAGGCTGAGTGTAGGTTCCTGCAAGTTGGATTAGGTTAAGCCAATTTTTCAAAAGTTAGTTCAGTATATTATTTCAGTTTAAAAACTAAACATATAATAAAAAACAGATGTTTGCATGTGTGTGTTTTTTTTAAAGAGACCACTGTGTTTTTTCTGTGACCCTTTGATGACATTCACATTTTTAATCACGACCCCTTGACGAAATTAGCCTTTTTCCACAATGCATTGACAAAATTTGCGTTTTTTTATCGATCCTTTGATTAAATTTGTGTTTTTTTGCAATCCTTTGTCGAAATTTGAATTTTTTCCACGACTTTTTAACGAAATTCACATTTATTCTATGGCTCCTTGATGAAATTCGTATTTTCTCTATGGCAGTTTGATGAAATTTGTATTTTTTTTTGCTCTCCTTTGAAGAAATTCACATCTATTCAACGATCCTTTGATGAAATTCCCGTTCTTTCAGCGATCATTTGACAAAATTAGTGTTTTCTCTGTGATCCTTCTATGAAATTAGAGTTTTTTTCATGATTCTTTGATGAAATTCACATTTTATTAGTGGCTCTTTGACAAAATTCCTGTTTTATCCGCAGCCCTTTGACAAAATTTGTATTTTGTCTGTGGCTCTTTGATAAAATTCACATTTGAATTTTTTTCAGTGAACAATAGACAAAAGTGATCTTTTTCGGTGACCATTTGTCAAAAAACCCTATATGTTTTTTATGTTCGAATTTTTGGTCTGATGACAGGTTTTTAAAAATTTTCAGAAAATTTGGAACAGAATCACACCTAGATTTCTTTCTAGACAGGTTTTAATAATGTGCATAAATCTGACACTAAAACTTGAACAAAGTTCATGTCATCCTACTGTCAGGAATAATCATGAGATACAAAGCAAGATAAGTGCTGCAGGGATTTAAGGAAATAGAATGCAACTATACTTGCAAACCTGTCTAAAGTGAGGTTCAACAATATAAAATCTAGCAATGGACTAAACTTAGAAATATTCTATCCAATCTAAGGGCATGAATTATTCCTTAAATTAAACAGCAGAAAAGAGATACACTCTGTAAGGCTCCCATATCTAGTTCCAGTTTCATAGACATTCATTAGAGAGGTCCAGAGAAATATCTTGAATGTTAGGGCATATACTTCAGGCCAAAAATCTAGTTTCAACAGAGAACATATATGTCATGTTTATCAGTGTTGTGTTGGTAAATGGAAAAGTGTCAGATAAGAGAAATTCTATGAGTGCATGTGTGAGTGTAACTCTGCCAAGTGTATCAGCCTCAATTTAAAAGAAAAGGGGTTTTCATTAATTTAAATCATTGCTAAGAATTATTCTTTACAAATTTCTAACATTTTAAAGTGGTAAATGGACTTCTGTCTTTTGTGTCATCAAGTTATTTGCCATTAAGTTTGCCAAATGCGAATACATCGTGAAAATGGCGAATAAAATATTGTGGCAAAAAGACAGGTGAACGATTTTTCGATAACCTTTTGTTGTTGTAATAATCTTATAAAGTGCAGACCAAACATTTATTTTTTAAAGTTTTCAGTGAAAAAGATGTATTTTATGGAGAAAATAATATGAAATAAACAATAATGAAACAATCACAAAAAATGATATTGTGCCAAAAATGCAGTTATGTCTATCAATCTCCCATATACACATCTCATTGACTTGATGAGAAAGAGAGGAGTGAATATTTTATCTCTCTCCTTACCTCAGGCATGAAAGTGGGAAATGTGAAAAAAGGTGGAAATTTTTTTCCATCTATACAATAAGGCCAAATTTGTATAATTTAGACACATTTTATCGGTTACAATAATATGATATAATAATAAAAAGTACAATAAAATGAATTATAACTGTACATATGATTGTCATTTTCTTTTTTTAACTTAGAAAGTATTAAAAGAAAAAAAAAAAAACAAATGTATAAATTCATTAAATCAAAAAAGAAAGTTGGAAACAGTTTTTGCTATGAAAAGTGTAAATCCATCCAAATGTATCTGATGAGCTTATGTGAAGTACAGAGATAGTAGAGCAATTCAGAAACAAACTCCAAGGATTTGAGTAGACAAAATGTCTAATTATAAAGTTTTCTAGACCCCCCCCCCCCCCGCCTCCTATATGCTTCTAATATTTTCTTTGCATTTTTGCATCAATCCAGAGAATATCCAAATTTGCTTTTAAAAAGGTGGAATTCCTCCTTTAGGAGGAACTCTTTCATGCCTGTTATCTGCACTCTGATGTTGCATGCAGCGTGTAAAGCAGAGCTTCTGAAAAAGACCCATTTCAAATTTCTGTTTTTACGCCATTGCATCATCTACACAGATCAAAATACGGAAGGAAAAAAAATATGGCTACATACCGGGTACCTTCACCTCACTAAAACACCAATAGGTTACCCAAAATTCAAATTCTAACCCCTTCAAGGAAAAAAAAATGTAAAGGTCCATTTTTCGTGTTTTTCTTGCGTTTTGAATCCATCACTTCTATCCAAATGCACATCGCCTGTACTTTTCGAAATATGGATTGCAGATTCATAAAGTAGAAGATTCCACCTTTCAGAAACTGCATTTGGTTTTAAAATATTTTAATATTAACCATTTAAAAAAAATGTTGAAAAACTTCAACAAACATGCTTTTTAAAACTTATCAGAATGCACATGGCAAAAGCTATTCCATTCTAGGATGATTCATAGCCATGGGGAACAACCGGACGCAACTACATTTTCCCTCCAAACATCAGAGAGTTCCAAGATAGCGTTTTTGAGCTGTTCCAAGCATCTTTGTTCATATTAGAAGTGGCATTTTCTCCCAGAATCGGCACATGGGAAAAACTTTTACGTTCTTAGAAAATGGTGAAATGAGTGGCATGCCTGGCTATGAGATAAAATCTAACTGTATTTAGTCAATGCGGAAATGGGGCACTTTTTCTGTGGGTGTGCTTTACACACCCACACAATAAAAACTGGACAGCAAGGGGAAGGACTAGCCCTAGGATACATGAGCTATGAAGATTTGTTTATGCTATGTTTCCCCATCTTTTCTCTCCACTCTCAGATTTCCCATGAATGCTTCTTGCATTCCTTAATTGTAGGCACCATACACAGACAAGTCATTACAAAGATAAAACTAGGACATACAAAAGTTGGCTTGCTTTTAAAATTCCGTACTGAACAATCTGACCCAATGATTCCAGAGAGCAGAGGAGAGGTTGATTATACTTTTGCCACCAATGAGAGCCTTCAAATTTTGAGTAGTATTTTCCTGTGTATAATCTGTAGATTATCTGTTAAAAAACCCTGAAAAATTTTAAGTGAGGATTATCTACCGGTACAGATTATCTGCCGAAATTCTTTTTAAGATTTTCTTTTTCACATCAGATATCCAGTTTCTATCAACAGCCAGAATAAAATAAAAATGTAAACAGCTATCACATGATTGTCTGCTATCGACTGTTCATAGAGTTGCTTGTGATTGGTTCACATATTAGACATGTACATGCTAGTGGGAGTGGCTTCCGATTTTAATATTACATTTTTTTAGCCTTTTGGCAACATGCTTCTATAAAGAGCAAAGCATTTCTCAACTCACCATTTAGCTGAATGAAATAAAGAACTTTGAAAACATCATGTATTGTCATCACAATCACGTTGAAAGTTATAATAATGTCTAAAAGAAAACGTATTAGTTAACACTCCAGAATTTAAACTGAACGTTATTAAAAAAGTAGAAGGGGACTTAAAAACAGCAATTTTTCAACTTATAATTATTTTTATTTTACTTGCAATTATTCTATTATAATCATTTAAATAGAGCAATTAAATAAATAGGGAAGTGGTTAAGCGAAAGATTGTTTAAAAACAGCAATTATTATTGAATTATTTGTATTCACAATAAATTCTATGTTTTAGATATATGATTCAATAAAAAAAAAGTATTTGTATTTTTTAACTTATTATTTTATTACAATATTTAAATAGAACAATTAAATAAATAGGGAGGTGGTTTATTAGTAGTACTTTAGAATGTTGAAACAATGAGTAACCCTCATATTGTCCAGCATATAATCTGCGGATTATATGACGGTGTGGATTAACTGATGAAATTTTTTTTCAAGGGCAAAAGATTGCAGCTGTGGATTATATGCTGCCGCAGATTATACGCAGGAAAATACTGTACCTTTTTCATTCCATGTTAGGTTGTTGTATTAGAAATTTACAATTGTTGTCAAGACTATTTAACTATTAACTTCAGCTTGTCCAAAACTTTTCAAAGTTAGAAATTTTATTAGGAGTTTTTGTTGAATATAATTCTTTTTATTTATTCTGAAGTTATAATGCACAAATAAGAGATGAAAATGCATCTTTTTTTAAGTTATGATTTGTCAAACTAATCATGCTTGAAAGTTAATATTAACATTTTTATTTTTGAATAGAATAATTCAAAATTAAAAAAATAAATAAAAGGTAGTAATGCAGTATTCTGACATGCAGCAAATGTAATGCTTTTTGAGCCATTAAAAAAATATAAGTACACTTTTGGCAAATAATAGATAAATTTTGCTAATAATTTTTTAATTTGGCTAATTTACTGGCTAGTATTTTAAAAATCCTCCCGCAGCCTCTAAAATAGATAGTAAATGCCAGTAATATGCATTGCAAAATTATCCATGTCTAAAATGACATCACGATTAGCTGAACATAGTTATTTTTATTTATAAACTAAAAAATTTATTCAATTTCCTGAAAAAAAGAATTTTAATGTTAATTCTTAAAGCCATTCATTTCAAAAAGTAAGAATAAAAATTACTTTTTTCTAAACTAGTTGGATGTGCCAATCCCAAAACTTTCTTCTATCTCAATATTTCAAAAAGTAGTTACAGATGTTAATACTTCAATATTATTAGTTCAATACTACAGCAACTTTGATTTTCATCTTAAATCTCTGCTTAAAAGTCAATTAATACAAGTAAAAATGAGTTAATCTCGATCATATTTATTAAAATTAATAGTTTTCCATTATTCTGTTGCACATCAGCTGTTTGTAATTAGTCGGCATAGCAAGACATGAGTTCCCATCACAGCATGAGCCGTGGATAAAAATAGAACTACAAAGAAAAAGACGATAAAATTATACAAAAATTGCTATCACAGAGCTCCTTTCTGATGGAATATTTTCCAATTCAAGGAGAAACTGCTGTCCATAGCCAAAAATATACACAAAAAATTTGGTTCAATTCGATGCATAACTTTATACATTTATGAAAATGGCACAAAAATCTCTATTACAGTGGCTTCTACCATCAGAATATTTCCAAATTCAGGGAGGACCTGCTTGCCATAGCCAAAAAACATATACAGTAGACTCCCTTAAATCCGCGACCCTAAAATCTGCATATTTTTTCAGATATAAACAACGAAATCTACAGTTAAGTTGCAGGAACAAAATTCAAGATGGCGCCAAAATCAGTGACTACCGCAATATGTTTTTTACTAAATTTTTTGTTAATCATTCTCTTTTGGCTATTACAGCTGATTTATTATTAAATAAATTTATATTACTTTTGATTTTGATATAAAGTACCATATCTATATAAAAAATTCCAGGGTTCGAAATGGAAAAATCCACGAACCGGAACGCTATTTTAAAATTACTGTTCGAGGAATTTTTTTTTAAATTATAGACAAATTTATTTCTAAACAAAGCAGTATAAGAAAAGCATTCAAGATTCTAATTAACAGTGAAAAAAGTTACTAAAGTTATAAGTGGAAGAACGAATAACAACGTATTGATCTTACGATCGCTTTACCACTAGATGGCAGCATAGGACTGTTAGAATCGAATTAAATCGATTTCATCGGTAATAATTTAATATTTTTGTTGTCATGTTAACTTAATGTTAGTTTTTATTAGAATAAGTTTAGCTTTGTTAACATGACTTACTTTGTTTTTACCCTTTCCAAGTCAACGGTGAAATACATGAAAAACGCCATTGCTTCTTGTGGAAGAACCACACTTTTTATTAAGTTTTTTTTTTCCATCATTTTTCAACTTCATTTCTTGTATTAAGTGTTTTATTTAAAAAGGTACCTTTTACTATATTTCAATGATAAAAACTACTAACTTACTAACAAAACTAACCCTAACACTTAACATCTACAGCATGCTGGCATCCATATTGTTTACATTTTGTTTTTATGGTTTCAGTTAAATTCATAGTTAATTGATTGAATGGTTGGTTGGTTACCAACAAGGTATCAGTTAAACTTTGTTGACATGTTTTTCAGGTTGCACAGTGTTACTCAACTTTCTGTTGTTTATGCAAAAGAGTTCCAGCATGTGCTGGCTAGTTGTGATTGGTTGCAAACCATTATAAAATGAGAGAGTTTCTCATTCATGTCATCTAGTTCTTGCTTTGGTGTTACAAGTGTATAAATTGAAGATGTTTCCTGATATGCCTAAATAAAAAGATGTTAGTTTTTATTTAATGAAGTCTTCATTTCTAGTATGTATCATTGTGAGTCATCTATCTCATTTCTGCTACAAGTCTCTTCAAATTTGTAAGTAGACATTTTATTTTCTACTAAGAAGATGGGAGTTAATAGGTATTGTGTTAAGAAATTAAAGACAGTTAGAATTCATTAATTTTTAAAGTAATTGCACTCTGCTATATAGTACTTAATCAGAACAAAGGGTTATGGAACCCAGTATTGCACCATTTTAAAGGCAGAATTTGATGAGTTTTAACTTAGAAATATTTCAGTGTTTGTAAACAAACATGGCTGCTAGCCCTAACCCTCAATTACTATTGACAAGACATAATTACCATTCTTGGGTAACAAATATAAAGAGGATACTAGAGTCAGAGGGTTTAATAATTTGGATAGATAAGTGTAAATGGCCAAAAGTAGATGACTTAGGTGAAATTGATAAATTTAAATTGAATCAAAGTAAAAGCAAGGCCGCTGGTCTATTGAAAACATATTGTAGCAGAGAAGTTGAGCTTCAAATAAATCATTTAAGTGATCCTTCAGTTATATGGGATACACTTAAAACAAATTTAGAAATTGAGTGTAGGTCCTTGAAAGCATATAGGCTTGCAGAGTTTAAAAATTTAAGAATTCTTCCTGATGAAGAGTTACCTACATTTATAGCTAGGTTTGAGGATTGTTATAGAAAGTTAAGTGATTCTGGGGAATCTATTACTGAAGATCATAGGTGTTATCAATTGTTACAGTGCCTGCCAGAGGAATATGATTACCTTGCAAGGGAATTTGAAAATTGTGTCGAGTCTAAATTTAAGTTTGACAATTTAAAGGCAGAAATTTTAAAGGAACATAATCGGCGAAATTTCCGTGATCTTCAAAAACAAGAATGTTCATTAACTGTTGAAAGTAAAGATAAATTAAATCCTAGTAAACCAATTACAATTAAGCCAGGCATAAGGAAAAAGTTAACTTGTTTTTTATGTGGTAAAAGTGATCATTTTGCTAAATTTTGTAAAAACAAAACTTTAGTTTCTAGAACTAAACCTGGAGTCGGTTCTTTCGTCTCTGAATTTATGGTAGATAAGTGTTATGCAAATGAACTTTTTCCTGCAAATAGAGAATGGACTTTAGATAGTGCATCATCGGCACATGTATGCCAAAATAAAGAATTTTTTACAGAATTAAGGAAGCCTCCAGCAGGTGCAGTAGTACGTATGGGAACCACTCCCCACACAGTACAGGGTATTGGTGAAGTTGAATTTAATATTAAAGACCGAAATAAAATAATGACTGTAAATTTACATGATGTTTTATACGTTCCTTCTATTCATAGAAATTTAATTAGTATGTCTAAAATGGATAAGGCGAAAATGCATGCCCGACTAAATAAAGGTTTTCAAATTTTTTCACCTAGATGGAAATACTTATGGAGTGCTAAATTAAAGGGTAATTTTTACACTATAAAAGGCTGGCCTACTAAAGAGAACTTTCAATTTAAAGGAAAAAATGAAACACTTAAGACACAACATAAAGTAAACTTAAATAAAGAGAACAATTATAATAGTTCATATGCTTTAGACAGGAATAACATCATGCTCTGGCATGAGCGACTGGCACATGTAAACTTAAGCACTTTGAAAGATATGTTTAATAAAAATCTCGTACAAAATCCTGGAAAACTTAAAGGTGATGAAACACGATGTGAATCATGTGTAATAGGGAAAAGTACTAGAGCTGTCCACCCAAAATTACCACAAATTAGATCTAGAGAGCTATTAGAACTTATACACAGCGATGTGTGGGGTCCGGCTCCAGTTACAACAAAACAAGGCTATAGATATGTTTTAACATTTATTGATGATTATAGCCGCAGGGCTTTCTGTTACCCACTACGAAATAAGGATGAAGTTTATAGTAAATTTAAAGATTTTATAGCTATGGTAGAAAGGCAAACTGGAAAGAAAGTTAAAACTGTCAGAACAGATAATGGGCTAGAATACTGTAACCGACCATTAGAAAAATTTTTAGAAAATCTTGGAATCAAACACGAACACACCACGATTTACTCGCCGCAAATGAACGGCTGTGCAGAGCGATACAATCGAGTGCTGTTTGATGGAATGAGAACATTAATACATTCAGCTAATTTAACAGATGATTTTTGGCTAGAAGCCATGATGACAGTTAATTACATAAGAAATAGAACATTTCACACTACCATAAATGACATCCCCTTCAGGCGGTGGTATAATAAAAAGCCATCAATAAATCATCTTAAGAGATATGGCTGTACAGCCTATGTTCATCAACCCCCACAGAAAAGAAATAAATTTCAGCCTCGTGCCAAGAAAGGCATTTTTGTAGGATATGGGTATGGGACGTGTGGTTATAGAATATGGATCCCTGATGAAAATACCATTGTAGAAAGTAAACATGTGACTTTTGACGAAGCAAGGCTAGGAAAAGCAAAAGAGGGTCATAATATTTCCTCGGAATTTGACGATGATGATGATTTGGGGGGCAACATAAGAAACAGTGTTTTAAGTCCCGAATTACAAGTTGATCCAAAATCAGTGCCTTTACCCCAACCAACCAAAGATGAGTTAGAAAAAGCGATTGAATTAAAAGAAGAACCTCGATCACTCACCCCAAGTCCTGAACCAGAATCGAATACAGTTAAATTTCATAGGATAAAAACAATAAGAAGTAAAGGGGCCTCAAAGGGAAAAGTTGACATTTATATTTTTACACCTGATGGGAAGACTTTAAGAAGCCAAAGAGAAATGCAAGAGTATTGTCAGAAAAATAAAATAATTTATGACAAAGATCTAATAAGCTTTTCATATAAAGATGAATATGAGGGTCCTATTATCTTAAAAATGGAAAGTAACACTAATGTACCAGATAGTGAGGAAACCTGCTGTGCAGAAATCATAATACCAAGATCTCCGAATCAAGCAAAAACGCTCCCTGAAGCTAAGTTTTGGAAAGAGGCAATGGATGCAGAAATTAAAACTATGATCGACCGAAATGTATGGACATTAGTTCCACAACCAGAAAACTGTAAAATTTTAGGTACTAAGTGGGTATATACTCTTAAAAGAAAAGCCAGCGATGGGTTTGGAAACTTTAAAGCAAGATTAGTAGCCTTGGGGAATAACCAGAGAGAAGGACTGGATTATGAAGAAACATTCAGTCCAGTGGTTAACTTTCTATTAATCAGACTTTTTATAGCTTTATTCATATGTATTTTGGGGTGGAAGCATTGTCTTCTAGATGTACGATGTGCATATTTATATGGAACCATAGATAAAGATATATACATAAAACAACCTGCAGATTACATAACACTTGGAAAGGAAAACCATGTCTTAAAATTACATAAAGCATTATATGGCCTTCATCAGTCGGGAAGGTGTTGGTATGAAGAATTGCACAACAAACTCACAAGTAATGGTTTTAATGAAATACCAGGACTTACTTGTGCTTATTCTTATAAAAGAAAAGCAGTGGTACTAGTATATGTGGACGACCTGCCGATATTTGCTGAAAATGAAATAATTTTAAAAGAAGTAGTTTCTCTTATAAAAAGTTTATATGAAGTCGAGAATATGGGGCCCATTTCTAAACTTTTGGGTATTGAATTTGATATGACAGGAGACTCCATGAAAATTCATTGTAAAGAGTACATTGAGAAATGTCTTGAAAAATTTAATTTTAAAAACTTTACTAAAATCTCTCTTCCTCTCCAACCTGGAGTTGTTCCTTCTAGGAAAGATATGCCGACTGATGACAACCAGATGGAAGATGTTCCATACAGAAATTTACTGGGATGCCTGCTCTACATTTCCGGACGTTGCAGACCCGATATCAGCTATGGAGTAGCAGCTCTTTCGCAATTTGTTGAAAATCCTGGACCTATCCATTGGAAATGCCTTCAACAAATCCTGTGCTACCTTGGAACTACGAAGGAATTAGGAATCCAAATGCACCCTCAAGACCCTCCCACTCAGCTCTCTGCCTATGTTGATGCTAGCTGGGCTAGTGACCCGAGTGACCGCCGATCCTGGACTGGCTACTCTATTTTCTTAAATGGTCTCCCGATAACATGGCGTGTGGTGAAACAAACCTGTGTAGCTATGTCTCCGATGGAATCGGAATTTATTGCAGCCTCAGAAGCTGCTAAAGAACTGAAGTACTTGAATTCAACCTTAGAGCAACTGTATTCTACTTTTAACCTTGATTCAAATATTATTGGTAACCAAAAACCAATACTGAAGTGTGACAATGCTGCAGCTATACAGTTCATTAAGAACAGAGCTGAGAATATCAGGAATAGATACATAGATTTAAAATACATGTTCGTAAGAGACCTATATCTACAAAATGTGTTTGACATTATTCATGTTAAGTCTAAAGACAATTTAGCTGATCTCCTTACAAAGTCTCTGTGCAAGGACTTATTTATGAAACTTAGATCTGCTTACTTATGCTGAAGAAGAAAAAAAAAAAAAAAAAAAAAAAAAAAAAAAAAAAAAAAAAAAAACTTTTTTGAACTTGAAATCATGAACTGATGAACTTTTTTGAAAATAAATATTTAAATATTTTCAATTATGTATTGTATATATGTATTTTGCATAATATATTTACATCTATTTTTGAAAGTGTTTAGTAAATGAAAAATGCTGGAAAAGGGGGGCATTTTGTGGAAGAACCACACTTTTTATTAAGTTTTTTTTTTCCATCATTTTTCAACTTCATTTCTTGTATTAAGTGTTTTATTTAAAAAGGTACCTTTTACTATATTTCAATGATAAAAACTACTAACTTACTAACAAAACTAACCCTAACACTTAACATCTACAGCATGCTGGCATCCATATTGTTTACATTTTGTTTTTATGGTTTCAGTTAAATTCATAGTTAATTGATTGAATGGTTGGTTGGTTACCAACAAGGTATCAGTTAAACTTTGTTGACATGTTTTTCAGGTTGCACAGTGTTACTCAACTTTCTGTTGTTTATGCAAAAGAGTTCCAGCATGTGCTGGCTAGTTGTGATTGGTTGCAAACCATTATAAAATGAGAGAGTTTCTCATTCATGTCATCTAGTTCTTGCTTTGGTGTTACAAGTGTATAAATTGAAGATGTTTCCTGATATGCCTAAATAAAAAGATGTTAGTTTTTATTTAATGAAGTCTTCATTTCTAGTATGTATCATTGTGAGTCATCTATCTCATTTCTGCTACAAGTCTCTTCAAATTTGTAAGTAGACATTTTATTTTCTACTAAGAAGATGGGAGTTAATAGGTATTGTGTTAAGAAATTAAAGACAGTTAGAATTCATTAATTTTTAAAGTAATTGCACTCTGCTATATAGTACTTAATCAGAACACTTCTCACTACCGGCATGCTGTTTTTCCATAATACGTGACATCGTAGCGATCCGGAACTGTGATTCGCTGTTCACGGCTGTCATTTGTACGTTTGACGTCATGGCGCTGGGCATGAGGTAAGAAGCATTTGACTCAATGGCGTTTTACGATGTTTTGTAGTATTTCGTTTCTAGGAATGGCATCACTTAGAATGCAGAAATTTTGTATTTGTATAAATGACCGGACGAATTTGCCTTTCGCCATAGCTGCGTGTTGTGAGCAGCTCTTGCATTTTTTTTTTTTGTTATGGCGTAGTAGCACTATTTAAGTAACCTTTATTTAATGTTTATTTTAGTTTGTTTTAGTTCAAGCACAGTCATGCTTGTTAAGTTTTCATCTTGTAAATATCATCACTTTTGTCATCATTAATAAATATAATTGTTGGAATTTCCCTGCTTCTTCACTAAGCCTTCCACACAACTTCACGTTATTTTTAGACTTTCATTGATCTCTGCTGTCAAGATAAAGTTTAATGCTATTAAAATAGATCAAATGGTTATGGGCCCAGACCCATTAAATAACAATTTTTAAGTGAAGTTTTGATAAATGTGGAAGTGAAAAAGATGTCTTGTTGTCACTTGTGAACTTCTCCGTTTTTCTTGAACGAACTTTTGGGTTCCTGTTGACACTTAGTTTCGCCGGTTGCCAAGATAGAAATTTCCTTTTGACAGGGGCTGATGGAAAAACAAAACATCACCCTGCTCACAAGTGGCAACTGGGAGTCCTGGAAACATAAGGTCAAGGTATTATTACTACATTACAGAGCCTGGGAGTTTGTCGGAGGTACGGAGGAAAGTAACATATTTTATTAGCCACCTGATAATCCTGTTATAAGTGAAAAGCCAGACAAGAATGATATTTTGGAGAGTGAAAAGTCGCCTTCTAAAACGCTAGAACCAGCTGCCAGTAAATCAAAAGTAGAGCCAGAAGCAAGTGATCTGACATGGAGAGAGAAGTAAGACCTAAAATTGAGAAGAAATAGAGCCTACACCATCATCAATCAATCCCTCAGCTCAGAATTTAGACCACTGATATCCAGCACGACAGATGGAGCCAGAGCATGGAAGATTTTGCATGACCACTTCAAGCCAACAACAAGAGCCCGTGTGATCCAATTGCTTGATGTTTTTTTTGGTACCAAGTATGTTCCGGGTGAGAACTTGGGACTTTTTCTGTGTCGTGTTAAACAGGCTGCTGAACATCTTCATGATGTGGGTCATCAGCTACAATCACTTTACGTCAGTTATCAAATGATACGGAGTCTTCCGGATGAATTTAGAGCCACTGTCCAAGCCATCTACCGATGGAAGGATGCGGAATTTATGCCTGATAAAATAGAATGCGAGCTCCTGCTGGAAGAAAATAAATTACACCTGTCTCAAAAAGATTTTTCTGATATGAATGTAACTTTTTCCAGTGAGTCATCTGTTAAACTAGGTAAACACAGAATTGGTCCTTGTTTTTATTGTAAAATGTATGGTCATGTAATTTCTAACTGTAAGCTCAGATTAAGTAAATGTAATTACCAAAATTCTAAATATTCTAAGAGTAAAAGTAATTGTGAAATACCTGGTAAAACTAATTTTGAAAAAGATAGTAAATGTAATTCTTAGAGACCTAATGTTAAAAATAAATTTCAAAATAGACCTAATTCTAAAAGTAATTTTCAAAAGAAATCTTCTGAATCTGAAACTAATAATGTTGAATGTAAAATGTTTAATTGTACCTTCTCTGAACTGGAATGTAGTTTAATAGAACTTTCTCATGAACTGTGCGAGGCAAATTCATCCGATCTGGGCTATGGTAATACCCAATCGGTTTTTGATATGGCGGCTACAGCCCATTTTTGTAGCAATAGAAATTTGTTTTTCAATTTTCAGCCAGTATCCGATTTGCACATGTCTCTCGCAGTTGGGGAGAGAATGTCCAGTTGAGGGAAAGGGAACAATTCAGTTTTTAATAAAATGTAAAAATGGCAAATTTAATCATTATTTTAAAAGATGTATTATATAATCCTAAATTGAGAAGAAATTTGTTGTCTGGAGTTAAACTAGAAAAGTTAGGGATTAATTTTGCAGGTAAAAATGGTAGAATTTTTGTATATGACAAAAATGGTAATGAGCTCTTTTATGCATTAAGAAAGCATGACCTTTATTTTTTGAAGCCTTCTAAGTATGTAACTAAATGTGAGGGAAATAACAACTCAGTCAATTTTTCAGCAAATCAAATAGAAAAAATAAATGTTAATGAATTATGGCATGAAAGATTCCGCCATATTAACAGTGAGTATGTTGTAAACACAAGTAAACAAAAAATTGTTAACGGTTTACCTTTGCTATCTAAATTGACTGAAGATTGTATTTCCTGCAAATTGGCTAAATCAAAAAGAGTGTTGTTTAAACCAATAGGTCAAATAAGGTCTAAATCTCCTCTCCAGCTGCTGCACATGGATTTATGTGGGCCTTTACCCGTTACATCTCATGGGGGAAGTAGGTATTTTTTGTCCATTATAGATGATTTTTCTAGAAAGGTTACAGTTTATACCTTGAAAAATAAGTCTGACGTTTTTGAGACCTTTTTTAAATATCAGAAAAGAGCCAAAAGGTTTTTAGATAGGAAAGTTGTCTCTGTCAGAACAGATGGGGGTCTTGAATTGTGTAATCAAGAATTTGATAAATTTCTAGAAAATCAGGGAGTTTCTCATGAAAAGACCAACCCACATTCTCCCGAGATGAACGGTTGTGTGGAACACTTTAATTTAACTGCCCTCAATGGAGTAAAAACCCTTCTTAATTCTAGTGGTTTATCCCAGAAATTTTGGGCAGAAGCTCTTTTGTGTTTCACTTACGTGTGGAACAGAGTATGTCAAAAGAATTTTAAACTAACGCTTTTTGAGCTGTATTCTGGGAGAAACCCTTCTGTTTCTCACCTCAAAAAGTTTGGTTGCTTAGCTTATGTCGGTATACCTAAGCAAAACAGGAAAATCTCGATATGAGAGCAAAACTAGGTATAATGTGCGGTTATGCATAGCACACTAAAGGTTACCGGATATGGATAATAAGTGAGCAACGAATTTATGAAACTATAAATGTAAGGTTTGATGAAAGTAAAAGGGGGGTTGATGCCATAAATGACTCTAAACAGAATTTTCATTCTTTCTCATATTTTAACTTTCCTGAGGATGGGGATATTTTTCCTATAATAGACGATATTATTGAATCAAAAAACAGATGTAATAGCCCATCCAAAACAAGAGAAATTAGTACTCAGAGTCAGGTTAGTCCTGTCAAAACTAGAAGTTTAGATTCTAAATCGAGTGATAGCTTAGATTTAATTCCTTGTTCATCCATTAAATGGATATGAACTGCTGTTCTTCATAGAAATGAACCTAGAATGGATATTTATTATGGCATTGAGGGAACTAAAGTTTAATTGAGATCCTTGAATGATACGATCAAATATTGTGCAGAAAACAACATAAAATATGATTATGATTTTTTTTATTTTAGTGGTAAAAATATTCAATCTGGTAAAGTTTCAAATTTTTCAAATACAGAAGTTAACTTGGTCGAGGTAAAATCCCTAGAAGTTACAATGAAGCTACTAAGACACTCGAAGCATCTGAATGGGAGGAAGCTATGAATCAAGAGATGAAGTTCATATATGACCGTAAAGTCTGGGATTTGGTAGAACCACCTGAAGATGCACAAATTTTGGGTAACAGATGGGTTTACACCATAAAAAGAAATGAAAATAATTAAATTGTTAGGTTTAAGGCACGCCTTGTGGCTCAGGGATTTAGCCAGATTAAAGGTTTAAGTTATGAAGAAGTTTTTAGTCCAGTAGTAAGTTTTTCTATTATAAGATTGTTTTTTAGTATTTTTGTATGCTTTTTTAAATGGTTTAATGTACAGGTAGACGTTAATAATGCATATTTATATGCTGATTTGGATAAAATAATTTATATGCAGCAGCCGGAAGGTTTTACAGTAGAATCTGGAAAAGTTTGTAAGTTAAATAAATCATGTATCTCCACCAAAGTGGGAAGACAATGGTTCTTTGAAATAGATGATGCACTTTTAAAATTAAATTTTCAGAAACTAAACAGGTGTAACTGTGTCTGTACTCTTGAAAATAAACTTGTACTTTTATTGTATGTTGATGATATTATAATATTTGGTAGAACTGAAAGGGATCTGGAATTTGAAGTGGTTTTACTAAAAAGTTTCTCCAATTTAAAGGTTCTAGGGAAAACAAGAAAACTCTTAGGTATAGAGTTTGAAGAATGTGAAGACAAATTGTTTATTCACCAAACTTCATATATAGATAAAATTTGTGATTTGTATTCTAAATATAAATTTTCAATGAGTTCTGTACCAATGCCTAAGGGGCTTGTCTTGTCAAAATTGGACTGTCCTGTTAATCAACAAGAGATTGATGAAATGTCTAAGTATCCCTACAGAACCTAATTGGTTGTTTGAGTTTTATAGCAGGTCGAACACTACCTGACATTATGTATGCTGTAAACCTACTTTCTCAATTTCAGTCTAACCCAGGTATAAAACACTGGCACAGTTTATTACAATTACTTGGTTTTTTACAGTACACTAAAAATTTCAAATTAGAATTATCCAGAGTAAATGAGCTAAAACTTTCATGTTATTCAGATTCTGACTTTGCTGCAAATCGTGACGATCGGGTCTCCATAAGGGGTTACATTTTATTTTTAGATAGGGTGCCAATTTCTTGGAAAACCTTTAAACAAAAATATATTAACCTATCTACTATGGAAGCTGAATATGTCATGCTCACTGAAGATCTGGATCAAAAATGTTCTAGAAAATGAAAGTTTAAAATTAAGTTTAACTGAATGTTCTTTATTCTGTGATAATCAGGCAGCAATTTCTTTTTCTAATTCACCAGTTGAAAATCAGAAAACCAACCATATTCACATTAAATATTTATTTCTAAGAAATCTAGTTTATGATAAAATTTTTAAATTAAAGTATATTCCAAGTAAATTAAATTTAGCAGATCCTTTCACTAAACCTCAAGTTAAAGAACAGTTAATGAAATTTTGTATGCAAGTTTTAAGGATTTAATATTTATACATTTATGGTTACTCTGTTCATAGCCATGTTTCTTTTGACATGACATTGATCAGACTGCCTTTTTCATAAGTTTAATTGTTGAAGGGGGAAGAGTAGTTATTTGAAAAAAAAAAAAAAAAAAAAAAAAAAAAGAAGAAGTACCGTAATTTCGGGTAGATATTACGGTATTATATTATATTACGGTAGATATACGTATATTACCGCGGCTTATACGTGTTTAAAAGTTAAATTTTACCTTTTGCGGCTTATCTGCCGGTGCGGCATATACGAAGTAATAACGATTTTTTCCAGAAAAAAAAAATAAATCAGATCATGTAATATTATAGAGTGAAAATCTGAAAAACAATATTAAAAATGTTTCACCGATTAGAAATAACAATCATTTAAAAAAATATCGGGAAGTTCTTTTTTATTTCATTAAAAAAGAAAAAAAATCTATGCATGGTTTCTTTCTGCATAACGAAACGAAACGTATTACTTAAAGATAATGATCTCATTCTGATAACGTTCAACTTCGCACTCCACCACAGAGTTGAATAAACAACTGCAGATGGCTCTTTTCTTTTTCATAAACTAGGGGTTTTGGGGAATGCTGTAATTTTCTAATAACTTTTTATATTTTAATAAAATTTTGTTACACAGCCTAATTTACTGTTATTGCAACTTGCTGAAAATTTGAACAAAATCGGACAATTAATAATGGAGATTTTTTTTTTTAATAGCTAAGAAAAGACGGGTTTTGCTTTTCGTTTTTTTTACTTTTAAAATTATTTTTTCTGTTTGCTTGCAGCTTAATAATTTCTTTTTACTGCACTTACACAAAGTGAAGTCGCTGACACATTTAAGGAATCCTTTTTCGCGGCATTTTAATAGAAAAGAAAGTAGATTCTCTTGTTTTCTGTGCGCATTTGCGAATGTTGTATTTTTTATTTTCAATAATGAACGCATGTATTTAATTTTTGTTTATTTTAAAACTTTCTTAGAACATTTTATTTTAAATATTTACAGAATATATCAAATCGAGTACCAATTAATTTCTGTTAATAGACATTAATGTTTACAACTGTTTTGAATCTACTAGCGAGATTCTTCTTCAGTGCAAAAGGAACAGCGTGCTTGAAAAAGCAAGGCTGAGCAAAATCATAGACAGAGACGCGCTGGCTTTTATACCCTATGCGGGTGGCGAAGGCGCAGAAACAACCAATGAGAGAGAAGGAAATGAATTCGGATATTAATCATATTCTCTCTCTTATGAATTCCATTGATCCCTGCATTCAATTTACCTCTGAAATTGAGACCAATAACTGTCTTTCTTTCCTGGATGTCCTTGTTATTCGTTGTGAAAATGGCTTTCAGAAAATGGCTTTCATTCTTTAGTAAACCTTTTGCTGTCAGTCTCCCACCTCACAGGTATTCTTCTCATCCCCCTAACCAGAAATTCGCTGCTTTCAATACTTTTGTTTTTCGGGCTACTAATATTTGTTCCACTCCTCAGTTACTTAGTGCTGAACTTAATTACCTCAAAGCTATTGCTGTTGATCGTGGTTATTCCTCTAATATTATCGATTCTATTTATAAGAAATTGACGAAATCTGACCATTCTGAAAAGCATTCTAATTCCAACTCTAATACTTCAGTTGTATTACCATTTTTTCCTAAAATCAGTCAGCAAGTTGCTAAAATCCCAAGAAGGTTTGATTTTAAAGTTATTTTTTCTCCTGTTAATAAAATTCCTTTTTCGAATCTCAAACACCCCGTTGATCGCCTAGATAATTGGGGCATTTACCAGATCTCTTGTCAGTGTGGTCTTTCTTATATTGGTCAGACTAAACGTGCTCTTAGATTTCATTTAAAAGAGCATGAAGGTTATGTTAAAAATCAGGAGCTCAAACGTTCTTCTATTGCTCAACATTCTTGGTCTTCTCAACATAGGTTCGATTTTTCCTCAGCCATCATTATCCAAAAATGTTCTTCTAACCTTGATCTTGATTTTTGGGAAGCTTACCATATCATTAAAAATTCTCACTCTTTAGTCAATGACTTATCTAGTACTCCAGATTTTCCAAGTATTTGGAAAGTGTTAATTTAATTCCCCTTTTTTGGTTTCTTTTCTCTACTTCTTCGGTAGATGTCGCTACTTGTCCACCCAGTCGTTTCCACTGCTTCTCTCTCATTGGTTGTTTCGGCGCCTTCGCCACCCGCATAGGGTATAAAAGCCAGCGCGTCTCTGTCTATGATTTTGCTCAGCCTTGCTTTTTCTAGCACGCTGTTCCTTTTGCACTGAAGAAGAATCTCGCTAGTAGATTCGAAACAGCTGTTTGCTGCTTTTCATATATTATTTGTGCATTTTAAACGTTGGTTTTTCTGCTTTTTAATATTGTTGCACAAAGGCTTTATTTGCTATTTTTATTAATGTTTACAGTTAGTAGTGAAGAGATTTAAAAAAAAAATCTCTTTATACGTCTCTCCCAACTTTTGCCAATAGTTCATGTTGTCAAAATGATTATTTATTATTACTTATTCTCTGAATTTCACGTTGTGTTATTTAATTGATGGATTCAAATAAAAAATAGTGTTATTTGTAATACTAGCATTATGTTTTATAGTAAGAATTCCATAAAATATATTTCTACTTGCCGATCCAAGGCTGAAATGTGCGATGCAACTGGATAAATTTACAAACCAAAATTTATTTATTTATTTATTTTCATTATTTGAATTAAATTTAAAATTCTAATTTTTAGAATGGTTTTAAAAAATACGCGAAAATTTTGAATATGGCGTCTATAGTAGTACATACACCACTTTCAATAAGTGCGGCTTATGCGCCGGTGCGGCGTATACGATGGAATTTCAGGGTTTTTTTACCATTTTTGGACGTAGCGGCATATACGCCAGGGCGGCTTATCTACCCGAAATTACGGTAATACATTTTGGTCAGATTTTGATTGGTACCTGGCCGGTGAATTTTGTTTCAATTTTCTCCGACCCGATATAGATTAGACAGACTGTTTTTGAATTGAATATTGTATTTTTGAATATATTATGTAAATTTTTTTTTAATCTTTTGTAATGCCTTGGAGAGGCTAAAAAGGGGGCTGCTTGTTGTCATGTTAACTTAAAATGTTAGTTTTTATTAGAATACGTTTAGCTTTGTTACATGACTTACTTTGTTTTTATCCTCTCCAAGTCAATGGCGAAAGTCAATGGCGAAATACATGAAAAACACCATTGCTTCTCGCTACCGGCATGCCGTTTTTCCATAATATGTGACATCGTAGTGATCCAGAACTGTGATTACAATATCACCGGTGATTTGCTGTTCACGGCTGTCGTTTGTACGTTTGACGTCATGGCGCTGGGCATGAGGTAAGAAGCATTTGACTCAATGGCGTTTTACGATGTTTTGTAGTATTTTGTTTCTAGAAATGGCATCACTTAGTACGCAGAAATTTTGTATTTGTATAAATGACCGGACGAATTTGATGAATTTCCTTTCGCCGTAGCTGCATGTTGTGAGCAGCTCTTGTATTTTTTTTTTTTGTTGTTATGGCGTAATAGCACTATTTAAGTAACCTTTATTTAATGTTTATTTTAGTTTGTCTTAGTTCAAGCACAGTCATGCTTGTTAAATTTTCATCTTGTAAATATCATCACTTTTATCATCATTAATAAATAGAATTGTTGGAATTTCCCTGCTGCTTCACTAAGCCTTCCACACAACTTCATGTTATTTTTAGACTTTCACTGATCTCTGCTGTCAAGATAAAGTTTAATGCTATTAAAATAGATCAATTTTTCTAAATTTTTATTTTACATAATTATATTAATAATTACTTACTTTTAAACTAATAAATTATTTTAATATTTTACTTATTTGAATGTTTCACATTATTGTAAGCATTCATTATAATTTCCCTTGCTTAACTACCTATCAAATTAATGTTTCAAAAATGTAAACAAATCAATGACCAGAAATCCGCAAAATTCTAAAATCCTCACAACCTCTGGTCCCGAGCTGTGCGGATTTGAGGGAGTCTACTGTACAAAAAATTTGGTTCAATTCTATGCATAACTTCAGACACTTTTTGATGGTACAATGGTGACACATGGACAGACAGACAATTTGTATAAACAGGTTTTTTGGGATCTCTGACCCCAAAATATGCAAATCTGCTGAAAAAAATTTCGATTACCATACTGTCTGCCTTCTATTCAAGATAGAGAAAAATAAAAAAGAAAGTTGCATTTTCGTTCATAAACCTACAGGTTTAACATGATTGCATCAAAACTACACCATTTTCCCTACGCCAGTATCAAAATTAAGTATCAGGAACTCGAAGTAAATTGGAAACATTTGTAAATCATGGTTTGGCAACTGCATTTTAATTCCACATTTCTTTTAGCTTTAAAGAGTAAGAATATAATGCCATTTTTAAAAATAGCTTTTTAATGTATTTATATATAATAGGTTTTGTAAAGTCTTATAGAATGCAATGCATGAATTTTACACAAAATAGACCGTAAAAATTGAATTAGTAGAATTTCTTCCAGCATTATTATTATTATTATTATTTTTACAAAGAGAGATTCATAGATTTTCATGATTTTAGTTTGTTCTCGTTTTTTTATTGGTTGTAGTTTCACTTTCATGATTGTTTATATTATTTGGCACAAAATTTCACTTTTTTGACCAAATTATGCCAAGGCCTCATAAATAAGAAATACTGTATTGCCTCCTACAAAATGTGATAAAGAGTTGGTTAATAATATATGTTTTTACTTATCAGGATTGGAATGTTTTGCTTAATTTATGCATTTATCTTTCGACATGAATAATGTGGAGGATAACAGCTTGTTAATAAATATGTAAGATCTTTCAATGTTCAAACTTTCTAACTATCAAGCTCCTCATGCCACTTAATAAATGATATGTTTATTTCAACTTTAAAAACTTTATTAAACTTTTTCCATACAGAAAAAACAATCCCTTTAGTAAAATGCTAGGAAAGAAAATTCAGGAATACTTCCTTTTGTACAGAAAAATTCAGTTGATAATTCCAGATTTTTTCTACCTTTAAGAACTTTCTTACCTCAATGTAAGCAGGAGTGTCTTCTGTTAGTCGGGAAGGTGGCATCCAATCTTTTGGTGGTTTATTTAGATGTTCAGTTACTACCCAACTTAGTTTAGGCCAACCTGAAATTGAAAATGACATTTATTTCATGGTCATCAAATAAAATTTATATTAGCTTACATTCACAGAATAACAAATTTAATGGAGTTAATAGATAAACTTCAAAGTTAAAATTGTTGTGAAAATTATTTTTCTGACCAAGATGTTTTGGAGGTTTTTTGCTAAATGAAATGAAAACATTTTTTTTTTTTTTTTTTTTTTTTTTTTTTAAGAAATTGCACCTTTTCTGCCATTTTATTTGTGATGCTTTAAAGCTAAAATATCCAGCTATATCTCAGAGTTGTACCTGAGCTTCTAATATGTCCCAATGTAAAAACTTTTGATGGATTTATGGTATTTTCCACCCTTAGAAATACATTAGGAAATGAAAAAGCACTAAAGCTTGAGAAATAAAGCTTGTTTAAAAGAATGAAAAATAACTTTTGAAACTGCAATCTTATTTTTTTCATTGGTACTCAAATTTTTAGCTTTAGAAATTCATTTAAATTTGGTAGTGGCGGGGGCAATGATTTTGTTCATGTTTTACCTTTTTTAATAAAATAAATACCGTATTTTTCGAGAATAACGCCACGGCGTTAAACTAGATTTTTCTGGTTTGAAAACAAAAATGCGGCCAATAACTAGCTGCGGCTTGTAAATAGTACCAAATTTACTGCCGATCTTTATTTAAAAATTTGGAAATCTGGTTTAAAAAAAAAAAAAAAAAAATCCATGATCTTATGTCGTACTTCTGAAAAGAAAAAACAATATCTCGCACGGCGGAAAGGTATCAACGTGTTTACAAACAATGCAATTTTCATGAGCAAAAAACTGCACTTTATCCAAGCATCGCATCCAATCACAATGGTTCTCCTCACGTGCGCCTAGCATCTTGCATGCCGTATAAGGAATAACTCCTCCCACTTTCTCCCTCATTCATTCTTCGCCAGCTCTGATAAAGCTACAGGAAAACTACTCTGTGTGTTCTTTCAGCATTAAAAAGATATGTATACTCACGTTTGGCAACAGCTCGATTAATCTTAAACACAATCGAGCATGCACGCCCAATCCAAAACATATACGAGATCTTATCTGCCGGCTCGTTTTTTTTATAATTTCACGAATGATGCAGATGATTTCATAGACACCAGTCAAAGTTTCTCACCTGAAATTTAAAAATTATTCCACATTGATACTGAGGACAAAGATTTTGAGCATTAATTATTCGTTGCTACTGTATTATTATTTTTTTCCGTTTGTTAAAATAAATAACGTTGATAATGGAATCAATTGTTCAATTAATTAAAAAATAAATTATTTATTTAAGTTCAAAATGTTTAATTTTATGTCTGCCAATTAATAATTTATATTAATTGCACTTGGTATGTTTTTTATAACGTATGTGATGTTATACACAATGTGGCGATATACCCGATGCGGTGTTATACTGGGTGCGGCATTAAACTAGGTTTTTTTTGTTTTGTTTTTTTAAGTAACTGTGGTGTTATATTCGGTGCGGCGTCATTCTCAGAAAATACGGTAACTGTATTTTCACTTATATTTGGCTGCATGTTTATTTAAATACTCAGAGAAGCCACTTAAAAAAAGAGAGGAAGTTATGTAAAATTTACAACAATTGTCACAACATTTATGAATGAATTTTGTAAATTTACAACATACATTGACAAATTTGTTATGTTAAAATTTTTTATAATATTTTCTATAATAAACAGGGTTAGCAAGTTTCCTCCAAAGTAGAAAAAATCGTGGAAAAAACCAGCCAGAAGAAATAGTTTCTTCTAAGTGGAAGAAATGGAAGAATTTGTTATCCAGTAAAAATTTACCATATAAATTTCAACTTTGTAAGATACAATAAATGTCTTCTTAACCTTAAGTAAATTCCATTAGACTAGGCATGTCAAACACGCGGCTCGCGGGCCACAACTGGCCCGCCGACAACTTCTTTGTGGCCCGCCAATCCTTTGGCATTTTACCTTTGTTTAATTCAGTTACGAGCTGCAATTTTCCAACTGTGTGAAAAAGTTGGCAATGGGGCACAGTGAGCAATTAGGTATATATTAACTATGTTCGGTAGCAAAATTTTTCTGGTAAAAGCAACATAATTTGAACGAGAAAATGTGTTTCATAAATGAAATGAAATACGTAGCGCATAAATACAAGACACAATTTATTAAATATTTTTTTTTTTTCAAAATATTTTTTTTTTTAAAGTTTTTACTTGAAAAAAAATCCTGCAGATTAAAAGTTATACCTTTGCTAGATTAACATAGCTTGTGTAAAATAATTTTTGTTTAAGGTAATACAACTTAGAAAATCAGATTAAACTTTGTAGATTTGGTTGATAAAATGTAATGCCAAGTTTTTTTTTGAAAAATAAGATAAAATAAACTATGAACTATAATAATAACTTTGGAACTTTACTTGAATATTTGTTTAAAATGGCTATATTTTGTACGTACAAATATTGCTGTGTGCAATTCTAATAACATTATCTACTTTGTTTGATGTGGCCCGCGTCTTTGTATGCAATGCTTAATTTGGCCCGCGGCAGTAGACGAGTTTGACATGCCTGCATTAGACCTATAAAAATTTAATTATATATGTTGAATACATCAATATTTAATGCATCATTTGTTTTGTTATGTTTAATACATTATTTTTTTTAGCCAAGATCACACACCTGTCTAAAGCTTTTCAACCATTGGCTACATGAAGAAAAGAAATTTTATCCAAAATACACAAAATCAATTAAAAGTTATCTATTTCAATTTAACCAGCATGTTTTTAAATTATTTAAACTTTTGAAATTAGTAGTATATAGTACAGATCATTTACCAACAGTACAATTAAACTCATTTAAACAAAAGACAGTGTTTATAATTTCCGTAAATTTTACTAAGGTAAGTAATATATAATAATTACTGTATTAAAAAATTGCATTTAAATCCTCTTTTCCTTACTACAATGCAGCATGGTATAACAAAACAAAAGTTTTTTAGCAGTATGCAATCAGTTTCTCAAAATGGATGAATGTAAAAAAGAAAAAAAAAGTCTTTCAAATCCTACAGAACTTCAGGAGAGTTTAAAAGCATTGACATTTTTAGAACATTAGTCTTTTAAAATCACCATTGAGATATGCATGCTAGATGATAGTATAAATAATCACAAATTTCTTTATTTACCGTCTTGCACAGTTTAAAATAATCCTTTTTTATATGAAAAATGAAGAATTTGTAGGTAGTTTTTCTTCTCTTTTTACATAAATGACATAATTAAAGAAAAAAAAAAACATCCCTCTAGCTCTAAATTTGTAAAATCCATCACCTGTAAATGTCTGCTGAACCTGAAGTTTGTTATTAAAAAATAACTTATTTTTTCAAAAATAATATTTTCTAATTTAGATATCATATAATTATACTTTGAATTAAGTATTTTATACATATAGTTGATATACTTTAATTTTGAGCATCTGTTTTATTTTCTGTTGGTTTCTTCCAGTTTCTTCCACTGTCCCTGATAATAAATATAGTCAAAGCTGAGTTCTGACCCTTAAATGAATCTCAAATTTTATATCCATTTTGTTGATTTTATATTTTTAAATGAAAAAGTATTTTATTTGTTGAGTCTGTGCACACCGAAACTCTGCTTTTTACTGATTTTGTCACATTTTATTTTGGAAAATATATTTCTACCTATCTAAATGTTTCAAAATTTTTGTAGGTGATGTAAATCTGGTTTAATAAGATGCTCTAAAAAGATTGTGTTAAAACACAGGCATTTTGTTAGATTTAGCATAGAAAAAATATCTTCGTAAGGTGCTAAGTCACTTATGTTTGTCGGTGTATTTGAAATAGTTAAAATTTTTAAAAACCAATTAGAACAAGATTTCAACTTTAAGATCATATTTTTGGTATAAAAATAAACTAGCAGAATTTGTCCTGAAAATGCATAATTTGAAAACATAATTTTTAACCAAAAGAACCATAACAAGATATGGATACATGAAGACTATGCTGAAAAATAAATGTTAAATGTATATTAAAAACTTATGTGCATATGTGTGATAGGAATAACAACTATGTAAAAGAATAAATGATCTTTATTAAACAAAAATATAACACAAAAAATGGCTAGATACTTTAGTGTTCTCTAAACAAAGTTTCCATTCGAACAATTGTTAAAAGAGGAATTATAGGATCCTTATACATATATCTCTAACTGAGAAAAATACACCACACCTCTTATACATTATAAAGTAATAATTAACTTTCAATAATATTGATGCTGGAATACAGAGATATGCAAAGGAGGATAATATAAAAGGGATGATAAAAGCTCATGAAAAAGCAATAGAAAACACTATGCTTTTGAAATAAACATAACTTCTTATTTGTTCAAGAAGTCGGAGATTAAAAAGATTTAAAAATGAAACAAACTATTTCATTAACTTAAGCTAATGCCTTAAGTTTATACTAGTACTTAATCTTTGAACTTTATATTATAGTTTGTGCTTTTAACCAGCAAAAATATTTAAAATATCTCTTAAATTTTAATAGTTATGAAAATACAAATAGCTTAGTTTAATTTAACAAATATAAGTGACAGTTATTAATTTCTAAAAACAATTTGAATTAACTTTAATATTTTAAGTTCTCTACTTTTAGTATTCAGCTATCATAATTGTTCGGCCCGCGTACCGGGTCGGTCTAAAAGAAAAATTAAATTGTAACAGAGATATTTAAGTTAACTCAGGCAAGAATGTCACAAAAGTGTTCAATGTAGATCAACAAAATAAAAAGTAATCTTTAAGTTTTTTGTAACTGATGAAATAAAGCATAATTTAAATTAAACAAACATAATTATAAATGTAAAGATAACTTATAATAAAAGGAATAAAATGAAATTATAATTATTAAAAGATTTCAACAAGTGACAATAAAAAAAGTCACAGCTTATAAAAATAACATTTCAATTCATATTTCAATTGTCAAGGGACAAAACACTTACATAGTTTTTTTTTTTAAATTAATTTTTCAACTACTTTTCAGCAGTGAAATTATGCTTGAAAATTATTGAATATTAAAGACGTAAATTATCACATTGCTAATAAGGCGTAAACCATCTTAGTGAAAAATGTCCAAGCCGGGAATCGAACCCGGGCCCCTGGAATGGATCTCCAGTGCTCTACCACTAAACCACAAGCATGATGCCCAGCTTGGCATCTCTCACTTATATAAGTCGGTAAGGCTGCTACCACAGCACTAGATGGAAAAGTCTTCATGAGCACACAATCTAGCAGCGTAACATGAGACGCAAATGAACCCAGCATCGGTGAACATACAATTTTTTAATTAATTTTTCAACTACTTTTCAGCAGTGAAATTACGCTTGAAAATTATTGAATATTAAAGAATGAATTATCACATTGCTAACAAGGTGTAAACCTACTTAGTGAAAAATGTCCAAGCCGGGAATCGAACCCGTGCCCCTGGAATGGATCTCCAGTGCTCTACCACTAAACCACAAGCACAATGCCCAGCTTGGCATCTCTCACTTATATAAGTCAGTAAGGCTGCTACCACAGCACTAGATGGAAAAGTCTTCATGAGCACACAATCTAGCGGCGTAACATGAGACGCAAATGAACCCAGCATCGATGAATATACAATTTTTTAATTAATTTTTCAACTACTTTTCAGCAGTGAAATTACGCTTGAAAATTATTGAATATTAAAGACGTGAATTATCACATTGCTAATAAGGTGTAAACCAACTTAGTGAAAAATGTCCAAGCCGGGAATCGAACCCGGGCCCCTGGAATGGATCTCCAGTGCTCTGCCACTAAACCACAAGGAAGATGCCCAGCTTTGCATCTCTCACTTATATAAGTCGATAAGGCTGCTACCGCAGCACTAGATGGAAAAGTCTTCATGAGCACACAATCTAGTGGCGTAACATGAGACGCAAATGAACCCAGCATCGATGAATATACAATTTTTTAATTAATTTTTCAACTACTTTTCAGCAGTGAAATTAAGCTTGAAAATTATTGAATACTAGCAAACCCCACATCTTTGCTCGCGTAATATTTGAAATATGCCAAGTGATATTTATGTGTCTAGTTTTTATTAAAAAGTACTAACTAAATTTTTATTTTATTAAAAGGTAATATTTTATTTTATTAAAAGTAACTTATTACTTTTAGGAATAATTCAAAAATTACTATTTAAAACATAGTTTGACTAAACATCATTATTACACTGCATTAGGAAGAAATGAGACTTAAATTAATAAAACTAAAAAAATGATAATTAAGAAAATATTTTGAAACTTTTATGCTCAATTAACACGCTCATTTTAGTATTCATTTGAAGTTTTGAATTTTTTAGAAACCATCTTCTTACATCTTAAAATTAACTATCATGTCAAATTCCAAGTCTCAACATAAAGGGCTATGTTCAAATAGGAACTGTCACCATTAATTTGCCAACATTAATTTTGAAATCGGTTTATTATTTCCTAATATTCCACAGAAACGTAATTTAGAAAGCTTTTAAAGGCCTTTTTAGAACATTTGTTGTTGCTGTAAACCAAAAGTGGTAGAATCATTGGCATAAAATATAGCCTGTGTAGGATCAGAGAGTGTTACCATTGATTCGAAACTATTATTACTTTTATAATCGGTTTATATTCTCTTAAATTGCATAGAAATCTTAATTTAGGACTTTTTTGGAACGCTTTTCGCACCTCCCCTTCCCTTCACCCCTTTTTAATTCAAATTTATTTTCGACAGTCCTTTGAGGACATTTATATTTTATAAGTAACTACCATGAAATATTTAAAGTTTCTAGCCTTTTCAGTATCACACCAATTGCAATTTAGAAATTTTTTAGCTCCTGCAACCCTTTGATGGTAGTGGCACAGACATAAAATATAGCTTATTTTTGAGCAGGTTCTTTCACCAACAATTTGTCATCATTATTTTTTTAATCGGTTTGGTATTTTATAAGTTTGCTTAAAAATTGTAATTTATAACACTTTTCGCTCACTTCATCTTTTTAAATTTGGAATTTTCTTTCGACTGGTCTTAGAAAGCAGTTGCATCTTGTAAGTAAATACCATGCCATATTTCAATGTGATAGATCCCTCAGTTGTGCAAAAAACACAAATTAGAACATGTTTTGCTTTTGCAACCCTCACATGGTAGTGACAGCAACATAAAATATAACCTATGTTACAGCAGGGACTGTCACCCTTGATTTGCAACCATTACTTTTGAAATAGCTTTGGTATTTCCTGAGATTGAGTAGAAATCACAATTTACTACGTTTTCAGAATGCTTTCACGCTTTTTCACCCCTTTTTATATTTCAAATTTTTTCGAAACTATTCTTAAAGATCCTTTATATCTAATAAATATATACCTTGCCTAATTTTAAGTTGCTAGCCCCTACCGATCACAAAAATCGAAATTTAGAAAGCTTTTTTCCTCCTGCAACGTCTAGGTGATAGTGATACCGACATAAAATAGCATCTATGTTAGAGCAGAGGATGTCAGCCTCAATTTCCTACAATTACGTTTGAAATCAGTTTGATTCTTCTTGAGATATTGCTGACAAATCGGCATTTAGAACGTTTTTAGAATGCTTTTCACACATTTTGCTCCTGGATGTCCTCTGGGGTAGTGGAAACAGATATAAAATATAGCCTATCATGGAGCAAGATCTGTCACCTTCATTTGTACACCATTATATTTGAAATCAGTTCAGTACTTCCTGAGATTGCATAGAAATCGCAATTTAGAACTTTTTTTGCGCATTTTGACCCCCTTTTAAATTTTGACTTTTTTAGGAAATAGCCTAAAGCTGCGTTTTGATTATCCTGCAAAAGACCGTCTAGAAAACCCCATAAATTTTATCTTTGAAGTAAGGAGTAGCTCCCGACAGAAATGACAGGAACAACCGATTGCTAGATTTGGCGTTTAATCGCCAATGTAATAAATGTACTTTAGGTGCTTTTTATTATTTATTATTTTCTGTTATTCTCAATTCAATTATATATATATATTAAACAAAAACAATTTGAAGAACAAATTAAAAAAAACAAAATGTATTTCCTACATTCTTTAAGCCCGAGAAGGGACAGATATTAAGTTATTTCATTCAATTAGTTCTACATTTAATGTTAATTTTTTGTAACAAATTAGTTAAGCCAATTGAAGATTAAAAAAAATAATAATAAATAAATAAAAAAAAAATCATACAATATGATACTTAAAACACCTTAAAAAATGAGATTCTGTTCAAATGAAATCGAAATAAATCTTCGACTTCTTCCATTTTTAATTGGAAATATTTTTATTGCAGATTTTGTGTTATGTTTATGACAATTCTGGATAAAATGATAAGATGCATGCAAAATACAAAACTTAAAAAAAAGTCTAAGGTTTATTTCGATTTCATTTGAACGGAATCTCACTTTTTAGGGCGTTTTAAGTGTCATATTGTATGATTTTTTTTTTTTTTTTTTTTTTTTTTTTTAAATCTTCAATTGGCTTAACTAATTTGTTACAAATATTTAACATTAAATGTAGAACTAATTGAATGAAATAACTTAATATCTGTCCCTTCTCGGGCTTAAACAATGTAGGAAATAAATTTTGTTTTTTTTAATTTGTTCTTCAAATTATGTTTTTGTTTATTATGTCTAGTTTTTTAATAACTACAGCACTCAGACGAACGCATTTCAAAATTAATAAAGAGTATCATCATCAGGCTTTGATGTATGCGGTATTGCATAACAATGTGGGATGCAGTTTACCAATGTGTAATTCAAAATGTTTCACCACTGCAGTAATGCAGGTTGCGGTAGTCTGGTCAAAAACTTCCAATCTGGACGTAAAAAATCTATAATAAAAACATAAAAAATTAACTTAACTTAAATTTAGATACCCTATTTCCCACTCAGGAACGCTTTGAATGTAAATGCAAATTGTGTTGAATCCTTACTGCTAATATATAACAATATTATTGCTGTGATTCAGTAAAAAATAAAAAATAAATGTTTTACTTAAATTTTTAAACCTTATTCTCACCCAAGGGGTGATGTAAACACATCTGAAAATTATTACCTAAGTTTAACTTGGGGTATAAATAGTTCTCATCTCGGAAAAAAATACATTTTAAAATTTAAGTTGTGTAATTCCCCACTAAGTTCGCTACCTGCGTAAAAATAGCTATTCATTAGAAACTTTTTACTAAAATATAAACTTGACCAAAGCAAAAAACTTATTCTGAAAATAACCCTTTTTATTTCCACTATGACGCCATATTCACCTTTTTAATTTTTGAAAAAAAACTAGCTCAGTTTAATTTTTCACGTGAAAATCTTTCAACTAAAAAGAAATAAATTATTATTACGGCTTTTGAAATTTTTCCAACAATGAAGTAAAAATGTTACATTTTCTATGAAAAATGTCCGTTGATTTTCAATGAAAAAAGCGAAAATTGGAATTATTAAGAAAAATATTTGAATAATGCAAAGAAAAAAAAAAAAAATGGCCCATGTTTCTCTCTGGGTTATAATTCACGCATATGCAAAAGCATTTTATCATTTGTTTTGACCCTGGCGTCAGGCAAACGTTTTTACACTTTAAATTTATAATATCATTAGAATTAGTAAAGAATAAAAAATGAGTGGCATCAGGGACAAAGAGGTGGGAAGAAAAAATGAAAAAGTTATGATCTCCATAGGCTTTTCCATGTTAAATTAACATTGAGAAGTGACACTGGAAATAAATAAGTATTGCGCTGCCGCGCAATACTTAAATATATATTTTCCCAATTATATATATATGTATGTATATATTTATATCAGTGGCGTGGCGTCCGGTCATCGCTGGATGCGGCGATGACCAAGCAATATTTTAAAACTCTTAATAAGCTTTTAAAACTCTACGATCCAGTTTTAGCAGAACATTTGGAGTTCATGTATAAGTAAAGGTAAGATTTAAAGTTTCTTTTTTGAACATTCAACCATAGAATTTTAGAGTTAATAATTTTTCACCACAAACTTAAATAATTGCGATGACCACCAAAAATTTTCACGCCACGCCACTGATTTATATATATATATATACCATTAATTAAACATAACCTACCACCGTCAATTATTATGAATTAAAGCTGTAATTATTTAAAAAAAAAAAAAAAATTATTATAAGAATTATTATGGAAGAAAAAAGAAAAAAGTAGACACCGACAAAAGTTGAAAAGCTTATACATTGAATTACGTTATCAAGGGCACAGAATTCAATGATATAAGCAAAATGGTGTTTTCTGTGGGAAAAATAAGCTAAAGCTAAAAATTATTTTCCCCTGTGCCCGAACAACCACTAAAATCAAGTGAATTGATTAAAAATGAAAGCAGAATAGAAACAAATAATATGAAATGGAAGAATCAATAAAACGTATTTAAATATTTATAGGATATAAAATATAAATAATAAACACCTTACCGATTAATATTTCAGTATTTTACAAAAATCCATGTGCACATGTCTACCAGTATATCAAAAAGATTAAGGTGAATAAAACAGTTAAGAAATCACAGTAAATGATAGCAAAGGATGCAGTTAATACATTTTGAAATAAAATTTGAAATACCTTGTAAAACACATTTAATCTAATATAAAATAAATATTAATTACATTATTTAAAATGCACTATTAAATTAATAGATAACAGTTTAACAATATCGTCAAAATTTAGCTAAAAATACCCACTGGTGTATAAATTATAACTGAAATGGAGCTAGAAAAATTAAAAATTAGAGAAATCTGAAAGAGACAAATTTGGTGCTGCCATCTATTATTACTTATATTAAACATCTATCGCAAGATAAATATTTGTAAGCATTTGAATGTAAATAACTGTTTAAACAGCAAAACCAAACAAATCCTTATATATAGAGAATTATAAACCTAATATAAATCACACAATGTATTTAAAAACTATTGTTAATAAAATTTAAAAGCATACAATATATTCTATTAGCTAACTTATTTAAACTAAACTAAGAGTTTAAATAATTCTAGAACATTGATAATATATAGCATATAGCTATATTCTATAAAACAAAATAAATTCAGTAATAATTAATATAAATAATTATTAAAAATAATATAAAAATTATTTTTTAATGAATTATATATAAGATATTTATAAAATGAACAGGAAATAAAAAACATGTGGAAGTATATAGAAGGTTAAATGATACTTAAATTCCCATTACTTAAAAAGCACAAATATAGAATGTGGATTATTTTCAGACATCCATAAAAATCCATAAAGTATGAATGTGGGACATTCAAAAACATTAAACCGATAATAAATATTAAAAAGAATAGAGGAATAATAATAAAAATAATTACCCAATTTTAATGCATACAGTATAACTATATTTATATTAAACATACTTATATGTATATTATTCACTATAAGAATGGCATACTATTAGTAATTAATATGATATTGTCCTTAGTAAATTAAAATTTAACAACAAATAATTGTAAATTAGATTAATGAATAATTAAGCTAATTATTAATGAAATTCTCCAATTTACATATAAAATATCAAATCAACATCCATATAAAATACATAACAAAAATATAGTCATAATACAAGATCCCCCCCCCCCTTTTTTTTAAAAAATAATTATATATATATATATATATATATATATATATATATATATATATATAGCCATAATATAATTACAAATCATCATATATTCCTATTACAATAATTAATTTAATAAATTTAGCAGCAAATTATAACTGTAACATTATACAAAATACAGATGGAACCCTATACATGTAGTATTAATTAAGCAAAATCCACCAATTAGCCAGCACATATATATTAATATAATTACAAATCATCATCTATTCCAATTACAATAATTAATTTAATAAATTTAGCAGCAAATTGTAACTGTAAAATTGATAACTTATTAACAGCAGTGAGATGATTTTGTTGAAATGATATTAAATAAATACCAAGAAAGATGGATGACAAACATGTAGTATAAAATGGAAATTCTTAGAATTAGGTATCAAGAAATTACAATAGTAGAAATCTTATGATAACACACTAATTTTTTGCGCAAATGCATCAATAAACCTAGCGCATAAAAAATTATTTAAAAAATATTTTGCTAACGTCGCAAAACATTTAGCTAACAGAAATTATATATTTATAAAATATATAAAAGATACCATTAAAAAGAAATTGCGTTTCAGAAAGAATTCTTGCGATTCTAAATGAAAATAAAATAACAAATAGTGATCATTAATAGACCTGCGCATAAGCAGCATAGAAATTTGAAAGATAAAATATAGCCATAATATAATTACAAATCATCATCTATTCCAATTACAATAATTAATTTAATAAATTTAGCAGCAAATTGTAACTGTAAAATTGATAACTTATTAACAGTAGTGAGATGATTTTGTTGAAATGATATTAAATAAATACCAAGAAAGATGACAAACATGTAGTATAAAATGGAAATTCTTTATATATATATATATATATATATATATATATATATATATATATATATATATATACACATAATATGTATATATGTGTATGTATATATATATGTGTGTATGTATATATATATATATATATATATATAATAAATTTGAAATCACAAATATATATATATCGGATAATAGTATCATGAATGAAATCAATAGAAGAATAAGAAATGGATGGAGTGCTTTTGGGAAGAACAATATTATTCTGAAGAGTAGCATGCCCTTTTGTTTGAAAAGAAAGGTATTTATCCAATGTATTTTGCCTGTGCTAACTTATGGAGCAGAAACATGGACGCTAACAAAACGGATGGTACAAAGATAACAAACAACACAGATAAGTACGGAAAGATGTATGCTAGGTATAACTAGAAGAGGCAGAAAAAGAATAACCTGGATAAGAAGCCAGACGAAAGTTTTTGACATCATTGAAAGAATTAAACGGCTAAAAGGGAAATGAGCTGGGCACATTGCAAGAAGACAAGACAATAGATTGAGCACAAGCACCCTGCAGTGGTATCCCAGAGATGTAAAACGGCCAAGAAGACTACCTCAAGTAAGATGGAGTGATGAAATCAGAAAAGTAGCTGGTGTAAATTGGATGACTAAAGCACTAGACAGAAAACATTGGGAAAATCTGGGGGAGACCTACATCCAGCAGTGGATTGAAAATGGTTGATGATGATGATGATATATATTTGTGTATATATATACAGTCGAACCTCGTTAACATGAACCTCAAGGGGAATCAAAATTTTGTTCATGTTATCAGTAATTCATGTTATCAGTATCAAATCTTTGTATTCGTTTTTACAAGGGACTGTGAAAACAATTCATGTTAAAAGTAATTCACGTTAAGCGTGTTCATGTTAACGAGGTTTGACTGTATGTGTGTGTATGTATGTATGTATATACAGGGTGATTCATAAAAGATGGGCAGAACTTTAAGGGGTTATAGTACACTTAAAGACAAATAATATTAAATAGGAGACTAAGGGTCCCAGACGTATTCCCAAGGAGATAGGGGGCATTAAAGTTTAGGGTCCGAAATTTCAAATGATTATAAAACATGAAAAAATTGGTCGATTCGTTTGCGGTTTTTGCAAAAAATTTTCTTTATGCCAGTATTTTCTTGAAATAAAATTTTAAAGTTCAATTTCAAAAAATGCCGATAGGGGGCGCTTTAGACTTTGGAGTAACAAACAACTATTTTTTAACGTTATTTTTTGTATTTCTTTAAATGATTTCGAAAGCTTAGACTTAAACTTAAATTTTGATCTAAAAATCTGAGTCCTAACGAGTAGTTAAGTAGCATAAACTGAAATTTGAAATTTGAAACCCTTCTCCCCCCAGAACGAAAATCAGTTATTTCCGATCTTTGTGTCGTAGATTAGGCTCTAACTACTGCCGCGTTTTGCTAAAATTATTCTTTATGTCAGTATTTTCTTGAAAATAAATTTTAAAGAAAATTTTCAAAAAATTCCGATAGAGGGCACTTTAGACTTTGGAGTAACGAACAACTATTTTATACCGTTATTTTTTGTGTCTCATTAAATGCTTTCTAAAGCTTAGACTTAAACTTAAATTTTCAGCTCAAAATCTGAATCGCTGAGCGTGGTTCAGTAGCGAGGGGAGGGGGTTCAAATTTCAACTTCTGAACATAGTTCAGTTTGCACTACTTAACCATGCCCAACGATTCTGTTCTGTGATACGAGGCAAAAATACAACTTTCGTCAAGGACTGCATAGTCGGAATTCACTCATAAAGGCACTGGCACAGTTGGAAACGTCGCTCATGCAAACGTTAAAGCTCCATTCCTGACGCTAGTCACCGGGTGAAGAAGGAAACAGAAAGTATGCAAATGTCAAATGGGGAAGAAGAAGAACACGTATGCAAAATTTCGACACGATTCAGGCATAAAAACCACTGAACGGTGAGTCAAGTGTAAGTCGCTGTAGTAATGAATCGGAAGATGGTGCCCTTCACGAATAAGGAAAAGGCTGAGATGCATTTAATTTACGGAGCGGCAGATGGAAATGGTGCAGAGGCACAACGAATGTACGGAGAGCGATTTCCCAACACGCGGTTGCCTAACCGCAAAACTTTCGAGCGCTTGCACAGACAGTTGTGTGAGACGGGATCATTTCTCGCTTCCCGGTCGAATGCAGGTCGTGCAAAAAAGGACGAATCAGTAGTTGTTGCAGAAGCCATTCTGGATGTAGTAGCGGCGCAGCCAAGTACAAGTACACGAACAGTGGCTAGGCAGGTGGATACCTCACAGCCCATGACTTGGAGGGTACTGAAGGATGAACATTTGCTCCCGTTTCATGTGCAACGAGTCCAGAAACTGTCTCCAGGGGATTATCCAAATCGTATTGAATTCGCCCGCTGGTTTCTGCAGCAGAACGCGCTAAATCCACATTTTGGACGAACTGTGCTTTTCACCGATGAATGTACCTTCACACGTGAAGGTACATTTAACACACACAATGCACATGTGTGGGCGGATGTCAATCCACATGCTACGTATCCACATGCTCATCAGAGACGCTTTTCCATCAATGTTTGGGCAGGAATCCTCGGAGACCACCTAATCGGACCGTACCTTCTTCCTGAACGCCTCAACGGTAAAACATACCTCACATTTCTGCAACATGTGCTGCCAGACCTGTTAAACGTTGTTCCTCCACGCATCCGGCGGGTCATGTGGTTCCAGCACGATGGAGCGCCAGCCCATTACGTACGAGACGTCCGCAACTATCTGGACATCACATTTCCGAACAGATGGATTGGTCGAGGTGGTCCTGTTGCTTGGCCTGCTCGCTCGCCAGATCTTTCACCCCTCGATTTCTTTTTTTGGGGACGATTGAAGGCTCTTATGTATGAGACACCCATTGAATCCCCCGAGGAACTGGTCGCCAGACTTTCCGCCGCTGTAGGGGAAGTGCTCGAAAAGCCTGATGTTTTCGCGAATGTTCGCCGTTCCATTCTTTGCCGTTGTTCTGCGTGCATAACCTCTGGTGGTCACAATTTTGAACATTTATTGTAATTACATGTTAATAAATATGCTTTGGTAACATAATCCTAATTTGTCTTTTTACCTCGTATCACAGCACACAATGTGTGGACATGGTAAACTGAACTGTGCTCAGGAGTAGAAATTTCAAACCCTTCTCCCCAGAAACTTAACCACGTCTAACGATTCAGATTTTGGGCTGAAAATTTAAGTCTAAGCTTTAGAAAGCATTTAATGAGACACAAAAAATAACGGTATAAAATAGTTGTTCGTTACTCCAAAGTCTAAAGCGCCCTCTATCGGAATTTTTTGAAAATTTTCTTTAAAATTTATTTTCAAGAAAATACTGACATAAAGAATAATTTTAGCAAAACGCGGCAGTAGTTAGAGCCTAATCTACGACACAAAGATCGGGAATAACTGATTTTTGTTCTGGGGGGGAGAAGGGTTTCAAATTTCAAATTTCAGTTTACACTACTTAACTACTCGTTAGGACTCAGATTTTTAGATCAAAATTTAAGTTTAAGTCTAAGCTTTCGAAATCATTTAAAGAAATACAAAAAATAACGTTAAAAAATAGTTGTTTGTTACTCCAAAGTCTAAAGCGCCCCCTATCGGCATTTTTTGAAATTGAACTTTAAAATTTTATTTCAAGAAAATACTGGCATAAAGAAAATTTTTTGCAAAAACCGCAAACGAATCGACCAATTTTTTCATGTTTTATAATCATTTGAAATTTCGGACCCTAAACTTTAATGCCCCCTATCTCCTTGGGAATACGTCTGGGACCCTTAGTCTCCTATTTAATATTATTTGTCTTTAAGTGTACTATAACCCCTTAAAGTTCTGCCCATCTTTTATGAATCACCCTGTATATATATTAATTTCATAACCAAAATTTAATCATAAATTTTCTCTTAAAAGAACACAGTTTTTTAAAATTTATGCTCATAAAAACGTACTGTTTAAAAAATCCTTTATTAAAAATACTGATTAAGGCTGTCATCAGAAGAGGCTATTTTTGACAGATTAAAAAAAAATTGTTCGGAATTGCATGAAATGGGCAGGTGTTGTGATTCATAAACAATGCAATCGACAGACGTTTTCCATTTTTTGGTAAACACAGGAGATCTTTCTGAAAATACTGTCCAAGTGGGCCCGAATTTTAGGATGTGACACGAAGAAAAAAAAATGTCGTCACGTGACCAGAATCAATTTAAACGCTACACGTAATTTATTTATTAAAAAAAGTAAAAGCTATTCGATTTCAAATCGCTTCACAAGCCAGTTTTCTACATTTACGTTTAAAAATGTATTAGTAACTGTCTCGGAAAGCTTCGCGTTGTTGACAAGCGAATTTAAGAAGAATTTTCAGAAATTTTTGAAAGTATATATTTAAAAATAATTGAAATTTTGGAGAAAAACTGTTCTACAAAATTAAATATTAGACCCATAGCAAAAATTGTCAATTTTAATCTCTTAGCAATTACAAACAGTAAAATGTCATATGAAAGTAAACCCACATCCGTAATAAATATAATACTAAAATTATGATGTAATTTTACTGAATATTAATTAAAAATACATTAATAATAGTTATATTATATTAATATTATTAATTAATAATATAATTAAAATAAATTTTATAGTGTTTGATTTGCAGTAAAAAACTAATCAATGCGATCAAAAATAAATAACGTGCTGTTTTGAAAAGTCAAATAATCTTTCTAATTGTTATTTACTGCTTTCATTGTGTTTTGTGCACCGTATTTTATGTAAGAAACGCCGCACTCCTCAAATTGGCCGGAATAAGCTTAAAAATATCGTAATCGCCGCATCCATCGGGACGCTATTTTTGTCGACAGTGTCATATTGACCTAACTTTAATCAAAGTTTTCTGAGCAGTGTAGGATGCCTCTTTTTAATATCTTAAGATGTCTGAAGTTTTATTTAAAATATTTAAATCCGATTTTAAATACTTTTATGAATTTTAAAATTAAGGAAACTCAGTTGGTATTTAAAAAAAAAAAAATCGTAAACGCCACACTTGGGAAAAAAATAACTTTTAAATTCGTAAACGCTGTGGCGTTTCTTCCATAAAATACGGTATTTCTCTTTTTTTCATTGTAAGAACAAAAAACACCCCCATTTCACTTGGCGAAAATGTGAAGCTATTTTCTGCGTATTTTACATCGCCAAATAATTGCAACCTTTTTAAGTGGATTGGAAAGTAAAAAATGAGGAACTGTATTGAACTGACAAAGGGAGTGATACTTTTTCTATGCGATTTTCTCCCCAAACAACAGTCGTAAAACTGTCAACGTGGGTTTGCGTCCACTTCCGTCCTGCAACTCCCTATCCTTGTCATACAAAACCCATTAGCCATCAAATAACCCGACAACAGGGAACAAACGTGCCGAAAGGTGACTGCAAGTTACTAGATAGTGAGTACGCAGCCTTAGAGATCATTGATATCTTATAACTAACTACCATTCCAAATTTCACGATTCTAGGCCCTTCAGTAATACAAAAATCACATTTTTAGAAAGTTTTTTGCTCCTGCACCCCCTTTTGGGTAGTGGCACCGACATAAAACATAGCCTATGTTGGAGCAAGGGTTGTCACCGTCATTTTGACAGCATTATTTTTTAAATTGGTTTGGTATTTCCTGAGATTGTGTAAAAACTACCATTTAGAATGTTTTTTAGAATGCTTTTCGAACATTTTGACCCCTTTCAAATTTCGAATTGTTTAAGAACTGTTCTTAAAAATCCTTTATATCTAGGTAGCTAATATTTCAAATTTCATATTTCTGTGCCCTTCAGTAACACATAAATCGCATTTTCAGAACTTTTTTTCTCCTGCACTCCCTTTGGGGTAGTGGCACCGGCATAAAACATAGCCTATCTTGGAGCAAGGGTTGTCACCATCATTTTTACACCAATATTTTTTAGATCGTTTTGGTATTTCCTGAGATTGTGTAAAAACTACCATTTAGAATGTTTTTTAGAATGCTTTTTGTGTATTTTCACCCCTTTTAAATTTCGAATTGTTTAAGAACTGCTCTTAGACATAATTTATATCTTATAAGTAACTAATATTCCAAATTTCATATTTCTAGGCCCTTCAGTAACGCAAAAATAGCATTTTTAGAACGTTTTTTGCTCCTGTACCCCCTTTGGAGTAGTGGCACTGACATAAAATATAGCCTATGTTCTAAGTTGGACTAACACCATCATTTTGATACCATTACTTTTGAAATCTGTTTGTTAGCTCCAGAGATTACCTCTAATAAAACAAACTTTACTTCTTTATAATATTAGTATAGATTAAAGACGTGAATTATCACATTGCCAACAAGGCATAAACCAACTTAGTGAAAAATGTCCAAGCCGGGAATCGAACCCGGGCCCCTCGAATGGATCTCCAGTGCTCTACCACTAAGCCACAAGGATGATGCCCAGCTTGGTATCTCTCACTTATATAAGTCGGTAAGGCTGCTACCGCAGCACTAGATGGAAGAGTCTTCATGAGCACACAATCTAGCGGCGTAACATGAGACGCAAATGAACCCAGCATCGGTGAATATACAATTTTTTGGATTAATTTTTCAACTACTTTTCAGCAGTGAAATTACACGTGAAAATTATTGAATAATAAAGACATGAATTATCATATTGCTAACAAGGCTGAAAAGTAGTTGAAAAATTAATTAAAAAATTGTATATTCACCGATGCTGGGTTCATTTGCGTCTCATGTTATGCCGCTAGATTGTGTGCTCATGAAGACTTTTCCATCTAGTGCTGTGGTAGCAGCCTTACTGACTTATATAAGTGAGAGATGTCAAGCTGGGCATCGTCCTTGTGGTTTAGTGGTAGAGCACTGGAGATCCATTCCAGGGGCTCGGGTTCGATTCCCGGCTTGGACATTTTTCACTAAGTTGGTTTATGCCTTGTTAGCAATGTGATAATTGACGTCTTTAATATTCACTTACATAGTTTTGCAGACTTGGAGTTTGAAAATGCATGTTGAACATTCATAGAAGACTTCCATTAAACTAAAAATGCTGATATTTGATGTTCAATGACATGGTTACTAATTAAAAACTATCACTCTTATGATTTATCATCTTCAGAATAAAACAGAACCAGCAATAACACAAAATAAAACCGCACAAAACTGCCATAACACAAATAGAACGGCTAAAGCTGACCCAAACAGCAAGCAACTCCTCTTTAAATAGCTATCCTTCCATACGCATGCGACCGTGGGAGAAATGCCCCCCTTAAATGTAAAACAAATCACATTGTGATATGCAGAGTTGGGTCAAAGCATTGCTGCCTTTCGGCAGAATTAAAGTCTGAATTTTCGGACTAATGACCAATGTTTCAAAATTTGCAGAAATGAATACTTTGAAATTTTTCAAAATTCAGAACAGAATCACTTTTGAAAAATATGCTGAGTGGGATAAAAATCGCAACTAGAAGCAAAAAATACGTTCATGTTTTTTGCAAAAAATCTTAGTTTAAGTCCAATTTTCGTAGCATCATAGTTTATAGGTCCAAATCGTAGCAACTACGATTTTTTCATAGCAGTTGGCAGGTCTGCATTTGTTTTAGAAGTTTATTTTTAATTTAAAGTATATGTATATTATTTTTGTCTTTTAAATGTTAATAAAATATGTTAGTTTATTTTAACTATGTCATCTTAACTTAAATAAATAAATGTGGTGGTGTTAAAGTAATCTTTATTTCTAGTAATTTCTTTAATTAATAGTTATATCTAATTAGGGGTTACAAATCAGCACTTAATGCTTTTACTGTATTAAATGCAGCTCTGCTAATTCCTAACCCCTGGGAAATACTTTTGTATTTCCCAATAGTTGAATCTTGACGAAGTTTGTGGTAAATTTTATGCAATCTTTTGACGAAATTTGTGTTTTTCCTCCCTGACTGATGGATGAATTAATTTTTTTCTTGCGATCGCTTGACGATTTTTGTGATATTTTCCAGCAACTTATTGGGGCATTTTGAGGGGTTTTTTGTGATCTTTTGAAGAATTTCAAGGGGGTTTCCCGCGATCGATCGACGATTTTCGTGGCTTTTTACTGCGACTAACTGAAGGATTTCGTGATTCTTTTCCCGCGGCTGATTAACATAATTGCCGATATTTTCCAGCTACCTATCAGCGAATTTTGTAGGTTTTATTCTTTGGATTGATTGGCTAGTTTCCGGAGGTTTTTTTTTTTCACTATCATGTCCGAATTTCGCTATTTTTTTCCCTGTGAGTGATTAACAAATTTTGCCATTTCTTCCTGTGTGCGATTTTTGAATTTTGAGATTTTTTTTCTTCTGACTGATTGATGACATTCACGTTATTTTCTAGCAACTTTTGTGGGGTTTTTCCGCGACCAATCGACTCCTTTCGAGGTTTTTCCTCCCATGACCTACTGGAGAATTTCACGATTGTTTTCCTGTGATCAATCAACATAATTGGCAATATTTTCCTGCTACATATTAGTGAATTTTGTGGCCTTTATTCATGGGACTGATTGGGTAACTTCCAGGGCTTACTGGCGGAAGTCGCGGTTTTTGTTTCATGCTAACGTAAATGAATTATGCGATTTTTTTTCCACGAACGATCGACAGATTTCGTGATTTTTTCCTTGTGAGCGATTGGAGATTTTTTTTTTTTTGTTTGTTTCTTGTGTGTTATATTAACAAAATTCACGATTTTTTCCAGCAGCCGGCTGAAACAGTTGTTTTTTCCGACCGACTGATGAATTTCACAATATTTTCCCGCAACTGACTGACGAATTTCACAATATTTTTTCACGATCGATAGACTAATTTTGTGATATTTTCCCATGATCAATTCTAGAATTTCAGATCCAACGATTGATTGCAAATTTCTGGATTTTTTTTGCGACCTATTGTTAAAATTCGTTAGTTGAAATATGCTGAGGGCAAAATTTTGCAAACCCAAAATGGGCAGGGCGAGTTTTCAGTTATATAAAAATGGGCAGGGCTATAAAAAGCATACACAGCTATAAAAACGCATTTACAGCTATAAAAGCATTTACAGCTGTTGAACACTACTTACGTAGTATCCAAGCAGTTAAAGATTAACAGAGCTGCTTAAAGCAGATAGAAGCGAATAGCTGATTTTATTACCCCTAAAAGAAATATTTAAATATTATATCCTGTATTTAATTGGTTCAAAGAAACTTAATCAAAAGAATATAAAACATAACACTGATTAAAATCAATGATAACATTTATTAGTTCATTAAAATAAAAACAGGAAAATATATTGGTAAAGTAAAATAATAGCCATTAGAAACAGAATGTATTTTAAACTTAAACATCACAATAATTCTATTAAACAAGATTTAATTTAAAGTAAACTTAACTGCTTTGATCACACAAAATAAAATAAACCACGATTATTATGATGAAGATGTACCAGAGCTAATTGATAAACTATAAAAAGGCATTCTGGAGATTTAATTAGCTGAGAATGACGCAATGTTCTTTATCGAACCACATCCATAAAAGCGAAACACTACAGCATCTGTAAAGAAAAATCAACAGCACCTTTTTAAACCAAGCAGACGAAACAGAGATACCAATGGTCATTAGAATAAGCTACAATGCAGTCACCTTTCCCACTTGAATCATAATGACATCAATCCCTTCTCCTTTCACTAGAAACACATTAAGCCAAAACGAACAGTTTCTTAAAAGTAGTGAAACAGTCCTTCAAACGGCAACATCGTACTTCCATAAAATAGATGACCTCATGAACATCATTACGGGAACTTGGTGGCCGACAATCAATGTTTACAGATGATAAACGACTCAAAAATAAAAACACTATTTCATACTCTTTAAGTAATTGAAGAAACAAACCGACAACTTTAATATATTAAATGAGAGTGACTTTAAATGAGTGAAAAACATCTTCCAGAAATATTGTTACAATTTGTAACAGATGAACAAAAGCAAAATAAACTCAACAGATGAAGCTACTACTACATGGTGAAGCTCCAGTATTTAAATGATTCGCCGGATTGAAAAACCTCCTATCACACCCCGTGAGACATACCTACCAAATCAAGCAATATAATTGGTCAGTAAATCGTCACGTCGATTCATGTAAGTGAAGATGTCACTGACACAAGCCGATCACGCCACCTGATGGTGATTGAATAACTAAATCACGTCATACATCGGGATGTGCTCGATAGAGGTGTGTGGTGGAAATGTAAGACAGGTGCCGGGAAATATAAAAATTTATGAAAAAGTAAATAAGGAAGAAGATTAACTTTGAGTGATAACAAGTAATGAAAGAGGTCTATTTAAGAGGTAGTAAACTATTGTTTTTAATAAAGAAAGTGCTTTTAATAAAAGTAAAAGTTATATTTGCTATTATATGAAATGTAAATAAAGCAGAACGATCTTTTAATAAAACGTAATTCTTGAAATGAATGAAGATGAATAAAAGAATGAGGTTTATGAAATATAATGAGATGTAAATGAAGTTAATTAAATATATATAGCTGTGAATAGGTTAGGTTTTAAAAGGGCGTAAGCATGCTTGACATGTGCACCAGTAGATACACTAATTACACAAAGTAAATGTTGGCAAACATGTATACAGGAACAAGAACCAAGGGTATACCTATCAACAGCTATAAAAAAAACGGGCAGGGTGTTGCGCCCTCACGAAAATGCCTAGGGGAAATACTAAAGTCCATGATATGCTAAAAAAACATTCAAGATTGCCTTTTGATTTCTAACATAACAAAAATGGGTTCAAAAAGATAAAATCTGTTACATTCCATCAACTATCCCTCTTTGAATTCCCGCTCATTTCTTAAAATATTGCATGATTTAAAGGTGAAAAAAAATGAGTGCTGCCATCTATTTTTGGTATCTGGATTTAGGATTAATATGTAATTTTTTGTTCAACTGAAACATTTTTTTCTACTTTAATTAAAAATATTCTTGAGATAAAAAAAATAAACAAAGCAAGAATAAAAGTTTCTATAATTAAAATATACACTTTCATCTATAATATCAAATAATTTAAAAGTTTTAAAAAGCTTTCCTTCACTTTCAAAGAAGTGATAGAAATATTGCATTTTACCCTCAACATTTTCTATTTATTTTTTTTACTCATTAAGGAATAAAAAGGCAAGAATGTAAGTCGATTTTGCATCCACTTTTAATGTAAAGTTTAATACTTAAATAAACAATCCTGAAATCTTATTTTACATTTACTCATAAATAGATATGATCTACTTATATACTGATTTTTATTAAAATCGGTGCCATGTCTGCCACAGCTGACCCATGTATGAAATGTTTTTTTTTTTTAGAATTTTAATTGTAGAGTAACGTTGGTTAAGAAATATTGGCCCTTTTTATGAAAACTTAGGCCAGGCTGAAAATTTAGCTCATGTAAAACTAACGGTGTCATAACACAATGTTTGTCTTGAGACAAAACAGCAGTTACTAAATGTTTTCATGAAAGTGAATTGCGCTAAAACAGTGGTTTTTAGGAAGGAGTAGCATACATGGATTAAGATTTCAGCAGCTTAGGGCAGAACAGGAAACTCCCAAAATAATGTGACAATGAAGCAGATGGTAATATCATTATTAAAATGCCATTCCTGTTATAAAAAACTGCCATGGTGGGTATGGGAGGCCCTTGAACACCCCTCAACATGAGCCCATGTGGTTTTGACCTATTTCCTCTGCTTACCTACAGGAGATGCCATTCTGTAGTGCAGATAAGGTACTTTTTTGCAAACATTGCAAAAATGGATCTGCTTTTGATAACCAGCATCTTTCACACATATGGGTTTGAGTCTTAAATATTGTTGGGGAGCAAATACAGAAATTTATGCCATCTATAGCAAATGGTTTGTAACCTAGGACAATGTTGTCATGATTTTCTTTCCAACCCTTAAATATTAATAAGTATCATAATATTTGAACAATTAAAGTACCTCTGAATGTGTGAATTTCCCCAGTAGCTGTTTTAGGAAGACCTTTATAACAAGCTTCAGAAGTTAAGGCATAACTAACTCCACAACTTCCAAGTAAGAAACCTATTTGTTGAGATCCAGCATCCTGTAGAAAGAAAAAAGCAGTATGAAATACAAAACACTTACAAAAATGCATAATATTTGGTTGAAAACAAATTTAATAAGGTTTAGTCGATGTCTTAAAGGTTGATAAATCTCCAATTTTGATATTTAACAATTATTGGTTGTAATAAAAGTACTTGAATGGATTCATGTTCACATAATCTTTGCTTAAGAAGTGTAATTTGATGGCTTCAGAAAATTAAAAAAAAAAAAAAAAATCCTCTACCATCTGTTAAATTACTATTTGAAAAAAAACCTAATACTCGCAGAGATTTTAATTCACAATAAACACACTTTTGTTTAAATAAAAATAGTGGGGTTTTCATTTGTTCAAGTTCAAAGCATGTTTCAGCAGCTATGCTACACTTAGCCTTTCTAGCTGTTTTTTAAATAACTGATGAGGTACATGCATGATAATATTGTGATAATTTTGTATTCAGTTATTTTATCCAGCTTGGACTTTCATACCTGAAAAATAATAAAATATAAATTTCATTTATTAACAGCACCAAATTAAAACAGCATGGTAGTTTTTTTGTGCAGCTACTAGAAATAATTTACTAGAATCACAAAAAATTACACATGCCGATATTATTTCATATTTATTTGTCATACATTATATAAAGTAATGTCTGAAAAATAAGTTAATAAAGCTGCATTAACAGTAAAAGCATTTGCTAATTATTCCTTGAACTTTAAAGAAATACAAGTTATGACTAATTTAACCTATTGAAATAAATTTTATAATATGCTGTGATTTGACATAAATATCAAAGCAGTGAAAAATGAAACAGCATAATATGTGGTGGTATAAAGAAATACTAAGAGATTTAAGAGATACACTTCATGTCATCAACATGTCTTCAATCAACACGTATTTAAATCGTTAAAAACATAAAAGCAATCATTTAACATCGTTATAAATAAAAAGCTGAATTCCAAGTAATCTTCATTGGGAAACATTATACCACACAAAACTAAATTCACCAAAAATTATTCTTTTTTTGTTTAATTAAAAAAAGGAAAAATGAACCAGAGCTCAGGCATGAAAATGGGAAATGGGAAAAAAGGTGGAAAATATTTACCATCTATACAATAAAGCCAAAATCGTATAATTTAGACACATTTTAACAGTTATTCATACAATAAAATGAATTATAACTGTACATATGATTGTTACTTTCTTTTTGTAATTTAGAAAGTATTAAAAGAAAAGAAAATAGTAAATGTATAAATTCATTAAATCAACAAAGAAAATTGGAAAGAATCTATCCAAATGTATATGATGAGCTTATGTGAAGTACAGAGATTAATTTTTCAAAATAAATGCATTATTGTGAATGATTTGACTGTTTAAGACTTCAGTTAAAAAAAAAAAAAATTCCATGCTAAATATATGCATGCCAAATTGATCTTTACTCCAGAAATGCATCACTGAAAGTACACAGAAGTGTTTTATAAACAGAATAAAATTTTCTATTCCAAAAAGAATGTTATAGAAACTTCCTTTCCCTAGTTAAAGAACTTAATTTACATGACTTTCAGATGCTTGTAATAAAAGCTTGCCTTTGATTTGATAGTGCAGCAATTCAGAAACAAACTCCAAGGACTTGAGTAGACAAAATGTCTAATTATTATGTTTACTAGACACCCCCCACCCCCTCATATGCTTCTAATATTTCCTTTGCATTTTTGCATCAATCCAGAGAATGTCCAAATTTGCTTTTAAAAAGGCAGAATTCCTCCTTTAGGAGGAACTCTCATGCCTGGTAGCTTCATTCAAGACCCTCTAGCACCAACAATTCAATTAGAATTATTATTGATAGGATTTGAATTCCAATAAATAGGCATAAGTAAGTAATGTAAATTGGGACTTACCCTTTTTCAGGATCCACACTTTGTAAATCCACAGTTTACTTTTAATCCAATACGTATTAGTTGAAGATGTTATTAACTTTATATTTGAAAAAAATTGTATTCTCTAATGTAGAACTTTTTATGCATCCTTTAATTAAAGAAATTGTAGACTATTATGTAGATTAAATCAAGAAGCGGTAACATTTTAACTTATTTAATTCACACTATATAGATTGTAAATAAGAGAGCATTTTTATAGGCCTCTTTCCTGGATTAGCTACATGTTCAGAATGAAAGAAAATGTTTACATTACAAGATACATAAAAATAACAATAAATCAGTTCACTGTAGTTTATGAGTCTTAATTTAGCCACTCAACAAGTCATTATCTTTACAGGAATTTCAAGGTTAAATACATTAGCAGTATAAAGAGATTTATGGCTAAGTTGGAGAGTTATATTGTTTATGTAACTGAAGAAATTAGTTTATTTTTAGCACAGTTATGCATCTTGATTTATGTCCACCAACTCCTCCTTAATTTCTGAAGTTTCACTGTCATGCAAATTTAAGTTCCTTCTATGGGTTTGAAAAACAGGTTTGGGAATTGGTTTAGTAAACAGATCTGCTATCATCAATTTGGTTGGGCAGTACTTTAGGTTGATAGTCCCTTCTTGCTTTAGTTGTTTTATCAGGTGGAACCTAATTTCAATATGTTTGAGACAACAGCCTGCCGCTATAAGTCTCAGAGAAACCCCCCATTCAAAGTTCAATATGTTTAGTTTTACTAGAGTGTTTTTCTAATTCTATCATCTTTATTGTGGGCCGATTGTCTTCATATAGATTTATAGGTAAGGTTTGTTGAAGGTGTAATTCATTCAGTAAATTGACTAGCCACTTTATTTGCTGTATTTGCTGCTGACACATACTTGGCCTCTGCCGATGATAATGCAATGCAGTATTGTTTCTTGGTCAACCATTGTATGGGATTTCCCCCTAACAGATATAGGTTTCCACTCATTGATTTTCATGAATCTACATCTCCTCCCCAATCTGCCTCTGCATAAACTTCAAGTATCGGTTTCTTTTCTCCGCTTAGAATTAGACTATAATTTTTTGTAGTCTTTACATATCTTATCTTACTGCATTACAGTCTTTCATTCTTGGTGATTCATTTCTTCTACTAAGAATGTTTACTGCTGCACAGATGTCAGGTCTGCTTATAGTTGCTAGATATAGAAGTGCTCCTATGGCTTGTTTGCAATATGTGTTTGGTAAAATGTTATCCTCATCATTAAAGCGTGTGTAAGTTGTTTCCATGGGTGTGCTACACGGTTTTGCGTCTTGCAAATTAAATTTATTGATTAATTCCTTTATTTTCTGAGTTTGATTTATCATGTAGCTTTTATTTACTTTCTTAATGTTCATGGATAGGTAGTTACTGATGTCACCTAAATTCTTTAGCTCGTATTCTTTATTTAAGCTCGCGAATACTTCCTCTATTATTTCGTCTTTTCTGGCAATTAAAATGTCGTCTACGTATGTTATTATGTATGTTGTGTTATCGCTCCTTTTTCATGTAAACAGGCATGAGTCAAATTTTCTCTGACTGAAATTAATCTTTTTTAGCGTTTCTGAAATTTTATTATGCCACACTCTCACGGCTTGTTTAAGTCCGTATATGGCTTTGTTTAGCGTACATATTTTTGTTTTCCTGATTTGGTTCAACGAAACCTTCTGGTTGCGATATATATATCTCCTCCTCAAGCTCTCCATGTAAGAACGCGGTGTTAAAAATTGTATTAGAAAAAAATTGTATTAGAGATACAATTGTAGAATATTTTCCATAGTGACATTAAAACATAATTTTTTTTTTTTTGCATTGCAGGTTCAGGTCGGGTTGCGGGTTGAAATACCTCGGGTTCGGGTCGGGTTTCTGAAAATTATTTTTTCGGGTTCGTGTCATGTTGACTTAAAATGGAATTTGCAGGTTCGGGTCGGGTACAGGTATAAAATGTATGTTGTCATCACATTAAAAGGAAGAAAGATTTAAATAACAATAAATACTCAAAATTTTCGCTTCATTGAATTAGGCCTAAACTTTGAACTCATATGCTTGGCACTATGAAAACATTCAGTAAAGTGCAAGATATAGGTTTTTGTTAGGATTTCTTACCAAACTCATGATATATGGTGTTTTGTATATGAAATAAACTAATTTCAATAACAAATCTTAATTAAAACATACATCTCATACTGCATTCACAGGATTTTGCATTCAGTTGTACAATTTATAGCATGTTATGATTTCACCGTTCTTGGGTGTCTAAAAATATAGTCAACATTAGCAGGAAGAAAGATTATAAATAACAGTACTCACAAATTTCGTTCATTGAATTACGCCTAAACTTTAAACTGATATGCCTGCCACTATGAAAACATTCAATAAAGTGTAACATACGTAGAAAAGATTTTAACAAAAGGAAAAGAACTGAATTTAAAATCCTGAGGGCGTGAAATACTTATATGATGAAATTATATGGTGATATATTATGAATTTCATAAGAATCGAACATTAACTTCACTTTTAATTGCCCAAGAACACAAACTATTTACTTCAGGGAAAGTAAAGTTCAAGAAACGCATTTCATTCTTTTGGCGACTACGCCATCAACACAAAGAATAAATACAATTTAAACTAACTTACGTGAATTGTATAACTTGCAAAATAAGTAAAAAACACTTCGAAATATCACAATTAATGTAAATAATATTAAACGTTGTAGGATGGTTGGTTGTATTTATGTCGGCCAATTATCAGCACGTGGGATATAGGCCCTAAGGGGGGAGTGCCTTCCGTAGAGGTCTTTCTAAGGGAACCTAACCTGTATTAACACTTGGAGAACCAAGGTTCGAAGAAAACCACGAAAACTCCGAACGATTAGGCCGACGGGCACGATTGGGATCGAACCCAGCACCTCCCGTCTACCAGCTTCGAGAGCAGAACCTCTCGGCCACTGGTGGGGCTAAACGTTGTAGGAAGAAAAGCGCAAAAGTGCACTTACATGAAGCTGACGACACATAAACATTGGGAGTTGCGAGTTCAGTTTGCCCTTTGCCATTACGCTAGATCCAATATTTAACGCCTGCTCTCATTGGCTGGCTGCTTCATTGCCGCGGATTGGCGGAAAGTTGTAAATAGCCTCTAATCCATAAAGTTTTAATTAAAAACAAAAAATTGAAATTGAAATTTTAAAATCCGGCTGTGAAGTACACTTTCTGAGGACAAAATCAACACATGACGAAAATTTCAGAGGCCTAGGGGCTATAATTTCGGCGCTTGCCTCGGTCAGTCAGGCAGGCAGGCAGGCAGACAGACATCTCTTGTTTTATATATATAGATAATATATATATAGGGTCTAATAATCGATTATATAGACATAATATATATAGGGTCCAATAATCGATTATATAGACACTAGCTGACCCGCCCAGCATTGCCCGGGTCCGTGGTAATATTTATAAAGTAACCTTTAATTTATATGATTTTATATCTAACTATTTTGTCTGAAATACGTACCCACTCACAGTGTGAAAATGGAGGAGAAGCAGTTGCAAATTGTTGAGATATAATGCAAATTTTATTCATAAATTTTTGTAAAATTGTATGCCATAGTCATGAACAAAATAAAATTTTAAAACACCCTCTACTGATGAAAAAATGAGTTAAGAGGAGAGGAGTGAGTGCTTAGTAATGTACAGTTGTTAATGTTAAAACTATATGTCACATGAAAAAATCAATTTCCACCCCCAAGGGGAATGTGCCCTAATAGTCTCAGATCAGAAATAGACACCACCGATCAAAAAGCTGTGAAGAGTTTCACGTTCCGTCAAGCCTTTAAATGAGGTCTAATCTTGTGGTAACTTAATTAGGAATGGAGTTAGAAAATGGGAAAAAAAAAATCAAATCCGTCATAGATAATTGAAAAAAATCATGAAAAAAAATGCAAATTTCGCCAAACAATCTTGGGAAAAAAATCGTGCATTTTGTGAAACGATCGCTGAAAAAAGCCCTTAAATTTCAGTAAACAATCAAAGAAAAATATTGCAAATTTCAGCAAAAGATCACAGAAATGCATAGCAAATTTTGTCAAAAAAATGCAGAAGCACGAGTTTTGCCAATCTGTTGCTGAGAAATTTTGGGAACTTTGTCAAATGGCTGGATAAAAAAAAAAAAAAAAAAAAAAAAAAAAAATCACAAATTTTGTCACAGGTCATTGAAAAAAAAAAGAAGAAAAACGCGAATTTTGTGAAACGATCTTGTAAAATCAATCACTATAAAAATAAAACACAAATTTCGATAAACAGTCGAGGAAATTGCAAATTTCATCAAAAGATCACAGAAATGTATAGCAAATTTGACAAAAGAGTGCAGAAGCACATGCTGAATTTCGCCAATCTGTCACTGAGAAATATCAAGAACTTTGGCAAATGGTCGCAAAAAAAAAAAAAAAAAATTAAATCACAAATTTTGTCATAGATCGTTGAAAAAAAAAATGCAAATTTTGTCAAACGATCTTGGAAAAAAAATCGTGAATTTTGTGAAACGATTGCTGAAAAAAAACCCTGAGAATTTCAGTAAACAATCAAAGAAAAATATTGCAAATTTCATCAAAAGATCGCGGAAATGCAAGGCAAATTTTGTCAAAAAAGTGCAGAAGCATATGCAGAATTTTGCCAATCTGTCGCTGAGAAATATTGGGAAACTTCGACAAATGGCTGTGGAAAAGAAAAACACAAATTTTTGCTGTATATTGCTTGACCTTAGTTCTTGTTTCTGTGCAAATACCCATTAAAATACTTTCATACTTCTACTACCCTTAAAACTTTATTTGTTATAAAATGCTCTTTTCTTTTATTAAATATAAAGTCCCTTTTATTAAAATACTCTTTGGCTTTACTTACCTTATGTTTGAAGCATATTTTTCTTTTTAAACCTTCTTTAAATAAGTCTTAAGTATTTGCATTATCGTTTACCTACCGTGTGTTTATCACTCATGCTGCTGCTCTGTTTACGAAGTTCTCAACGCCTGGCTTCATTTCCTTTCAGCATCTGATTGTAGTATTCCCGATCAGTGACGTCTCGCCTACAGGAGTTGTGTCATTCTGTTTCTCCTAATGAGATTCATAGAGTTTGAAGGGAATTGTAATGCTGTCTCGTTATTAACTGCTACCCGCATTGATGGTTGGCGTATATATACATCGTGATTGCCGGACTTAATCAGTTTTGATTACTTCAGTAAGTTGTAGGTGATGATTAGTCATCTAGTTATTCTTTTTACGGCAGTTGTGTTTAGATCGGTGCATGATGGTAGTTGAGAATTAAAAACGTTTTTCCGAGTTCTGTAAATTAAGTTTCAGTAAAAGTTTTCTCATGTTAATGGATCAGTTATAGTCCATTTGAATTGTTTAAAATCAATTTCTTCTGATGCTGAACTGTTGAGGTGATAAAGGCCATTTTTGTGTTATATACGGTCGTATTACTGTGTACGTATGATGGGTCATCTGTGGAGCTGTAAGATAACTGATCTTTGTTCCTGGAACAGATGTATTTCCCGAATCGGCGTTGTTGAAGGTCATTGACCGTAGTGATCATCGGAGAGCGAGTTGAAAAGTTTAGTCTGTTTTTGAGAAACAAGAAGTCGGCTTTTTCGTTACTTACGTTTGGCAGTTAGAATGGAAGCATCTAATAATATAATAACGGTGGTTTTTTGGCCTTTTTCAAGTTATGAAAAACTGGCTTTTCATATCCATCAGCTTCATTGCATTTTTCTAAAGACATGTAGTTTTTCACAAGCCATGATGTTTAAGTATTTTGTTTTGTCATGAAGTTAATTCCAGTGCTTGAGATAAGTGATTTAGTATGCTAAAAATTAATTCATAATCCTTTTTACTTTTTATTTATTTTTATGTTGTTTGACTTAAATAAATTTTGTTAGTTTTTAATTTTTTGTTTTTTGTCATTTATATCACCACACATAGTTTAATATATTTTTCTTTTGCAGATTAACTTCTATTAAACTTATTATGATAACTTATAACTCCTTTTACTTTTATGGTGGTTTGGGAACCAGCATGAGCATTTCTGCTGTATAAGCAGCTCTGCAAATCTTTAATAATTTGGATATAACGTTAACTTATATTCATCAATTTTGTCACTGATCATTGAAAAAAAATGCAAATTTCGTGAAACAATTTGGGGGAGGGGAATCATGCATTTTGTGAAACGATCGCTGGAAAAAAAAAAAAACGTGAATTTCAGTAAATGATCAAAGAAAAATTGCAAATTTCAGTTAACAATCTAAGAAAAATATTGCAAATTTCATCAAAAGATCGCGGAAATGCATAGCAAAGTTTGTCAAAAGAGAATTTTGCCAATCTGTCACTGCGAAATATCGGGAACTTTGACAAATGGTCGCAGAAAAAAAAATGAAATTTGTCACAGATCGGTGAAAAAAATCGTGAAATAAAAATGCAAATTTCATCAAAGGATCTTAAGAAAAAAATCGTGAATTTTGTGAACTGATCGCTGAAAAGAAAAACATGAATTTCAGTAAACATTTTAAGAAAAAATTGCAAATTTCATCAAAAGATCACAGAAATGCATAGCAAATTTTGTCAATAGAGAGCAGGAACACATGCCAAATTTTGCCAATCTGTCGCTGAGAAATATCTGTGGCTAATGGTGACAAAAAAAAAAAAAAAAAATCACAAGTTTCATCACAGATCGTTGAAAAAGAAAAAAAAAATGTGAATTTCATGAAACGATCTTGTAAAAACAATCACTATAAAAATAAAACACAACTTTCGATAAACAGTCGAGAATATAAATTGTAAATTTCATCAAAAGATCGTGGAAATGTATAGCAAATTTTGACAAAAGAGTGCAGAAGCACACGCTGAATTTTGCCAATCTGTCACTGAGAAATATTGGGAACTTTGACAAATGGCGCCAAAAAAAAAAAAAAAAATCACAATTTCTCTCCATTGAATTACGCCTAAACTTTAAACCGCTATGCCTGACACCACAGTTGCAGAAAATTCTTCAAGTGTCTGTGACAGATACTTTAGTGGCAGAAAATAATCTGCTGGTAAAATATTTTACAATTGAAGCATTAATTAATCAAACAATCACTTACCTGCAATGTCTTTAAGCATTTTATTCATTTTTATAAATAATAATCTTAGTTTTGTATTAAGTAATAAAGAGCTAAACATAATTGTAAAGAGAAATAATAAAGGTTTGATGGAAAAATAATCTGCAAAAGAGAAAAGAAAATCTGTGATGTAAGTCTCCCATCTTGAATTTTCTGCTACTGGGCCTGGCACTATGAAAACATTCAGTAAAGTGCAAGATATGTTTTCATTACGATTTCTTATCAGTGGGAAAGTGGAGAGAAAAGATTAACAAAAGGAAAAGAACTGAAAATGGAAAATCATGAGTGCGTAAAATAGTTATGATGTGCATTTTGTGACACTGAGTTTCATAAGAATCGCACATGAATGAACTCTTAATTGCCCAAGAACAGAAATTATTTACTGAATGTTTTAAAAAAACATTAGATTCCTGGGGCGATTAAAAATGTTCTTAAATGAAATAAACAGAGTTCAATAACAAATCTTAATGAAAACATATATCTTACATTTTACTATAAAATGTACAGCTCTACAGTTTATTGCAGCATGTTGTAAAACATATGCTTTTATTGTAATTTCTTATGAAACTCATTATATATGGAGAAAAGTGGCTAAAAAAGATTAACAAAAGAAAAACTCAAATAATCTCATTCATTTCCCCTGAAGCCAAAAATTGTTTGTTTTTTTCCCATTCGTGGGTGACAAACATGTATATTGTCATGAAACCATTTCAATTTGTAAGCATGAAGTCAATAAAATCACCATTTTTTGACAAATTTGGAGTTTCAGAAGAATCGCCCAAGAACGGACATGCAGTCAGGTATAAAATGTACATTGTCATCGCCCAATAATGTCAACAATAATAAATCAAAACATTGAAGATTTGTATATGAAGCAAACTGAGTTCAATAACAATTTTTAAAATGCAGAATAAAAAAAAAAAAAACTTATATTTCTGCTTATTTAAATGAAAAAAGTTTAAATTCTACATATAACATTTCGAGTTATACCGATTTTAAATTTACCCAACTTAAATAATTTTTACTTTTATTATTATTATTATTATTATTATGAGAAGTTTTATCATGTTATTTTGTTTACAAATGTTATGGTTAAGCATCACAAAAAATTTCAAAATATTAACACAATAAATAAAAATTATTTTAAAATAGGTATGTCCCGGAACTCCTTAAATGAAACAGAGTTCAATAACAAATCTTAAAATCAAAACATACATCTTATATTTTACTATAAAATGTACAGTTCTAAAATTTATCGCATGTTATTAGTTAACCATTCTTGGGAACAAAAAATGTAGTCAAAACAATTAACAGAAAGAACGATTGTAAATAACAAAAACTCAAAATTTTTCCTTCACAGAATTAGGCCTAAGTTTTGAGCTGATATGAATGGCGCTATGAAATCATTCAGTAAAGTGAAATATATATGTTTTCATTAAGATTTCGGCCAAGAACGGAAATTATTTACTTCATAGAAAGTAAAATTTAAGAAAGATCCCAGAAAATAAAGTTCAAGAAAGATATTCCATTCTTGGGCGAATATGCCTATGTAAATAGCCATTAACACGAAGAACGAATACAATTGAAAGTGTTACTTACGTGAATTGTATAATTTAAAAAACGTGAAAAAATGAAAATAGTATTAAATTAAGAAACGCGCAAATGTGTTTTTTTCTTTAAAATAAAGATGAAGAGAAATAAACAGCAGAATTTCTTGACTTGCAGTCACTAGCTTTAAGATTGGAAAATGGAAATGCGGTCGCTTCGCTGGATCTCATATTTAACGCCTGCTCTCATTGGCTGGCTGGTTTGTTGCAGCGGATTGGCGGAGAGCTGTAAATAGCCTCTAACCCATAGAATTTAAATTAAAAAAAAAAAATCTAAATTGAAATCTAAAAATCCAGTAACAAAGTGCACATTCTGGTGATAGCATCTACACATGACAGAAGCCTACGTGTTATAATTTCGGTGCTTTGCTCAGTCAGGCAGACAGACATCTCTTATTATATATATATAGATATAATATATATAGGGTCCAATAATCGATTATATAGACATAATATATATAGGTTATATATCGATTATATAGACATAATATATATAGTTTATATACCGATTATATAGACATAATATATAAGGTCCAATAATCGATTATAATATATATAGGACCCAATAATCAATTATATAGACATAATATATATAGGGTCCAATAATCGATTATAATATATTTAGGGTGCAATAATCGATTATAATATATTTAGGGTCCAATAATCGATTGTATAATATATATAGCGTCCAATAATCGATTGTATAATATATATAGGGTCCAATAATCAATTGTATAATATATATAGGGTCCAATAATCGATTGTATAGACATAATATATACAGACCTGCCAACTTTCGAAAATGAGAAATCGTAGCACACAAAATTAAAATTAATCTGAAGGTTGGTTGGTTGGTTTTTTGTGTTTCGCAGCCATCCTTTGACATTTGTAAAAGGAATAAAGGTTTCATTCTTTCAAATCAATATAGTAAATTTTTTCCTCACAAAATTTTAATACGATTTTTAGAGTTTCTTCTCGTTTAGAAGCTTTTAACATTTGTAAAAGGAGCCTGGTTCCAATTCTTTAGCCCAGTGCAGTAAATTTTGACGAAATTCGCGATTTTTTTCCCGCGATCATTTCTGGATTCTTGCAATCGTAATTGACATTTTGCTATCACGATTCTTTCTTGAAATCCACACTTTTTACCATGAAGTGACGAAATTCGCATTTTTTTACCGCGATCCTTTGACGAATTTTGCGTTTTTTTACCGCGATCCTTTGACGAAATTAGTGTTTTCTTTCTGCTATCTTTCGATGAATTTTGCATTTTCTTACTGATCTTTTGACGAAATTCCTTTTTCTTTCTGCGATATTTTGACAAAATTCACGTTTTTACCACGATCTTTTGACAAAATTTATTTTCTTCTGCGACCAGTTGACGAAATTGACTTTTTTTACACGATCATTTGTCGAAATTCGCGATAGTTTATCGAAACCGATCTGCAAAATTTTCGATATCTTTTCGCGACCAATTAACAAAACTCACTCCTCATTTACACGACCCTTTTGACGAAATTTGCAATATTTTTCCCACAATAGTTTATCGAAATTCGTAATTTTTTGCGCAAAATAGACGCAATTTAGCGGCCTATTGAATATAATCACTATTTGTTTCTGAGATATTTGACGAAATACCCGATATTTTTAAACAATCGTTTGAAGAAATTCTCAATTTTTTCCCCGATCGATTCACGAATTAATTGGGAAAATTCCATAAAAGAAAAGAAATTCGCGGATTTCCAAGAAATTTCAAAATATACTCGCAGAAGAATCATAGGTCTGTGGAAGAATCTGCAGGGGGAAATACTGCACAGCAGTTTTCATTATGCAAGACTTTCCTTTTCTGCATGCAAATCATGCTATTTTGCAGGCTATTTCAAACCTTGCTCCTCAAAGACCCCACCCTCCCAACCCAGAAATTTTTAGAATGGCACCCCTGTTTCTAAGAAAAGGAATTCCTGTATAAATATTTACAGAAACACGATTCACTCATGGTTAATATACATAAGGAGGGTTTTATGTTAAGTTTGTTTTGCAGCCTAGATATTTTTCTCTGTGAGCGTTTTTTAAATAATGTCCGAATTTTCGGACTAAAGACCAATATTTTAAAACTTTATTAAACAGAAATTAATACTTTGAAATTTTGGAAATTTCAGAACAGAATCACTCCTGAAAAATATACTGCACGGGATAAAAATTGCAACTATAAACAAAAAATGCATTTGTGTTTTTTGAAAAAAATCGTAGTTTAAGACCGATTTTCGTAGCATCGTAGTTTATAGATGCAAATCGTAGCAACTACAATTTTTTCGTAGCAGTTGGCAGGTCTGTATATATATAGGGTCCAATAATTGGTTATACAGACATAATATATAGGGTCCAATAATCAATTATATAGACATAATATATATAGGGTCCAATAATCGATTATAATATATATAGGACCCAATAATCAATTATATAGACATAATATATACAGGGTCCAATAATCAATAATATATATAGGGTCCAATAATTGATTATAATATATTTAGGGTGCAAAAATCGATTATAATATATTTAGGGCGCAATAATCGATTTTAATATATATAGGGTCCAATAATCGATTATATAGACATAATATATATATATATATATATATATATAGTAAAGCGAGGAGAGTTCGTGCGGTAGGAGAGATTGTGCACAAAGAGATTCGACGGGAAGGAGCAGAGTGCGTTCCCAGTGACTCCAGGGAGTTGTACAGCAGCATTAGTGCAGTGTCTACATGAATGTGCATATTCATTGTTCCAAGCGTCTTGGATAAAGCAGTGCTATTTTGGTATTTTTTCCAAAGTAAGTGCTTGAATTTTCATAACTGTTCGTCAGAATTTTTATAGAGCGTCAATAATACAAAATATTTTGAACTTAAACAATTTCTTATTAACTACTAACCTGGACTAAGTATGCGAACGCCAGAAATTCATTTTAGAAGTGGCCGTATTTAAATAAAAGACTGCGCAATCTCTCCTACCAAAATACGAGAGTTTGCGCATCTGCTACTTAGGAGATATGGCGCATTTCCCCATAAGTTTAAGTGCTAGGAGAGATAACACAGCTTATTGATAAATTTGTATGAATTGCAAATTACGCGTAAAACATGAATGAATCAATTTTGAAATAATTTCGGAAAAACACATAATTATCAAAACTAAATTTGGCAATAAATTAATTTGCAAAAAAAAAAAAATACTTTTGCAGATAAAAATTTTATTAATAAATTAATAATACAGTTATTAAATAAATTTTATGTAATTATTTTTGTTAATAAATTAATAATATATTTGTTAATAATTTAATTATATATATATATATATATATATATATATATGTATTTATTTATTTAATTTATGAGCAATTAATTTGCTAATAAATTAATTTTGTTAACTAAAATAAATTTTCTAATACAATGTTTTGGAAAAGCTTTCACCCATTCCAAGTAGTGTAATGCCATCGAAATCAAAAGGAAACAGAGTGCAACTAATGTTACTGATCCACAAAATATATATGAAAAAAGATTTAAGAAGGATGCCGCTACAAAAAAGCTGAAGATAAGGTGCTTTTACAAAAAGTTGGATAAAAAAACTTAAGGGAAAAAAAACGAAGGTCAATGAGGATGAGTGCACTGAGTATCAGGAACTGTACCAGGAGACAATTTCGACAACTGACTGGATTCAATGTATTGCTTGTTGCAGGTGATTGCAGGAAAGATGCACGTTTTTATATATGTAAAAATGCACGTTATAAGTGCATCGATTGTGGACGACGACAACTTCGGTTAGCAAACAAAATACAATGAAACTGTGGAAATCGAAATGAAGTAATTTTCAAGTTAAACATGTTATGTACTCGGTGAATGTTTTTTTGTAATCTTAGTAAGGCTTGTTTTTTCTGATATTTTAATCTCTTTAAATTAAAAATTTTAACTGTTGTTAAAATTATTTCTTTTATTTATTATTTAAACATTTGGTTGAAATATTCACTCCTAATACAAAAATATTTACTCACAAAATGTCAATTAAGTGTAATTATTATTGTTAACAATTTAATTGTAGTTATTATTAATAACAATCTCTTCTACCTATGTGCGCAATCTCTCCTATCCATATGCGCGTTCTCTCCTACCCTGTAAGGAGAGATTACGCAAACTAGTTTTCTTGGTTTTATTACTGCTGTTCTATTAATTTACAGTATAACAACAAAATAACAATGGAAATGCATAAAAATCAAATGAAGTCAAAATTATTCATGCATAGTTTAGCAAAATATTAATATTTAGATTTTTTATTATTATTCTTTTGAAAGGTGCGCAGACTCTCCTCGCTTTACTATATATATATATAGGGTCCAATAATCGGTTATATAGACATAATATACCGGGTGTCCCAAAAAGGACTGACTGATTTTAAAATTCAATAACTTGCAAACGGTGACAGATATTAAAAAAATTCTTGCAGGAGGGTTATGCATAAGGTCAAAAGTTTCATTACAGTGATTTTCAATTTTAGTTCGATTTACAAACAATAGATGGCGCTGTAAGCAATAGTCGCTAAATACAGGCTCGATTTTTGGTCTTTTATCTTGTTCCATGCAGAAAAAGGAGATGGAAATGTATTATCCGGGCCACGAAGTACCAAAAATCGAGCCTGAATTTAGCGACTATTGCTTACAGCGCCATCTATTGTTTGTAAATCGAACTAAAATTGAAAATCACTGTAATAAAACTTTTGACCTTATGCATAACCCTCCTGCAAGAATATTTTAAATATCTGTCACCGTTTGCAAGTTATTGAATTTTAAAATCAGTCAGTCCTTTTTGGGACACCCGGTATATAGGGTCCAACAATCAATTATACAGACATAATATATATAGGATCCAATAATCGATAATATATATATATATATATATAGGGTGGAATAATTGATTATAATATATATAGGGTCCAATAATCGATATATTGGGTCCAATAATTGATTATATAGACATAATATATATAGGGTCCAATAATCAATTATGTAGACATAATATATATATAGGGTCCAATAATCAATTATGTAGACATAATATATATATAGGGTCCAATAATCAATTATGTAGACATAATATATATATATATAGGGTCCAATAATCAATTATATATACATAATATATATAGGGTCCAATAACCAATTATATATACATAATATATATAGGGTCCAATAACCGATTATAATATATATAGGCCTAATTTTACTGCCCATTGAACGGAGCAAGCCGAGACAATGATTTTCATACTTGCGGGGTCAAAAGTAGGACTGAAAATTTTGGGCCGTGTAGAATAGGAATGAAACCAGTCCCGGCTCTGTACAGACAAAATAAGTTAGGCCTGGCCTGAGCCCTCAAAAAAAAAGAAAGACCCGAGCCTACAGAAAAAATAAGTTAGGCCTGGCCGATCCTTCAGGAAAAAAATAAAACCCGAGCCTTCAGTAAAAAGTATGGCCTGCGCCGGGCCTGGGTGCCATGAATGAAATTGATAGAGATACAAACACTGTATTTCGCATTGTCTCTTATCATCTCCTGTCATAAAACCTCATTTCACAAACTTCATTTTATTTTTAAGTTCATTGTCATTCATTTACTTTATTTACATTTATTTCTTAAATAATGACAGTAATAAATATTTCTTAAATAATGACAGTAATAAATATTTCTTAAACTTTTACTTACCCTCTCTATTGATTCTAGACAATATCCAGCTGTAATAAAAGTTTCCTGACCTTTTTAACATCCATAGTAATCCATACCATTTTGCCGTTTCTAATTTCATTTCATTACCGTACTTCACTGGCAAAAACTTTCTTTCGACTACGTTTCAACTTCCGTGATGATATTTCTCCCGCCAGATGGCGACTTAGAATATTGTTTTCAAATCAAATCTTTTCATCGAATCTTGCTTTGCATCGATTCGATGCCGTTCTCTGATTGGTTCGTTCGTCTGAAACGACGTTTTCAATCCGATCGTTTTTATATAAATATACGATTCCAATCTTAATAAGAGGCACTTTTATCTTCCCTTAATGGAAGAAGTATTTCAAGTTACTGAACGATGGCTGGACCACGTTCTGGAATGTTGTTTTTAAGTTTTATCAGTGTAATTATGTTTTATCTTAAAGTCTAATGCTATGATACCTTCAAACAAAATGTCTGCTCTGATTTGTGAAACATCGTCATCACGTTCTACAATATGTCTGTTTAAAATGAATGCTGCTATTTATTACTGATGTCAAGTATGTGTTTTTGGAATCCAAATAAACTGTCTTTATTTAATTTAATCTGCATGTCTTACTTTGCACTCATAAAGATCATACTACTTTTCTGCATCTCTACATATTCACTTCCAGGATAATCCTTTCCCAGCTAAAAGTTTCCACATGCGTTATCTGCTCCATTTAATTACATTTTAACGTGCATAATCATCTCGTATTATATCAACGTATATTAAAGTGTTATGATAAAGCACATTAAAGGGTTATGGTGGAAAGAAAAGGAAAGCCTGAAGAAGTTTGAAAAAGTGGAAGTTTTCAGTCAAGTGAGCAATTTTTATGTTTTTGTTTACATTTTTAAGTTACAGATTAATTATGAAATATGTTGGTTTTCAGTTATTATCAAGAATAATTATGCAGTTTTATGAAGGTTTAATTTAGTTTCACAAACAATTGGTTTATTTTCATGAACCTTTACTTTCCTGATTTACGAACTTTGCCTTTTTGATTTTACCGACCTTTAATTCAGTTTGTTTTGAAATAACTTTAATTTGCAGTTTTTTTAGATGATACCAAGAATCGAATCTTTTCATCGAATCTTGCTTTGCATCGATTCGATGCCGTTCTCTGATTGGTTTGTTCATCTGAAACGACATTTTCAATCCGATCGTTTTTATATAAATATACGATTCCAATCTTAATAAGAGGCACTTTTATCTTCCCTTAACTCTCTAAGTGTTTGGGGCGTATAATTCCGTAAGTCAAAACATGTCCGAAGAATGCATTGGGCGTAAAATGCCGTATGTCAGAAAAGATTCGAAAAGCGCGTGGAACGTATTATTCCAAGTCCTTTATTTGTTCTCAAAAGTGATTTCGGCGTAAAATCCCATGTCCACGTCCCCCTCTGCATAATGATCCTTATTGACAAGTTGATGGATTGTTTGTTGGTGGCGGTAAAGTGAGCAAGATTTAAGCCTTTGTACGTTCAACCCCCTTTTACCCTGGAATTTTTCCATACAAATTACCTTTATTACCTATACAAATTTAAGTTGTGGAAAGCAGAAGAAAATGTTTTTTTCTTTCCATTCACGTGCTGAATCTATACTTAATATTGCAAATATTATAATGTAAATATTGCATGTTTCTGCATTAAATTATATTGAGAAGATTCCTTAATACTACTTACAGATAAGCTTCATTATTACGACTTAAGAGTTTTTTTATTTATTTCTTTTCTTCCTTTCTTTCTTTTTATTGCTTTTTGCTGTTATATTTAATGAGGAAAAGCAGGTTAATAAAAGCAATATACATCTGTAAGATGTAGAATACAATTGAGATTTTATTTATATGTATGCAATAAAAAATAGTGAAATTACAACCAAAAAAATAAGAGATTTAAATCGAAGAAACAAAGATCAATTGACAAATTGTTTTCATGGGAACGTAAAGGGATTTCAACATTTTATATTGTTTTAAATTAGTATTATACTTATCTATATGAAAATCCCCCTTTTTATAATAGAAAGTTAATTCTTTTTAAATAAAGTTAATTAAAAATGTTGTGGTTACAAGAAACTTATTAGATTTAATTTTTAAAGAAAGTTTTGTTATTTAAATGTAATTTACCATAAAGTAAGTTAGAAGATAAAACAAAAGAAATTTTTTTCACGAAAATTGCAATTGCTTGTCGCTGTTTACTTTTCATAAATTTGCTAAGAATTCACACAATTTTACAGTGGCTTTTTTTTTTTTTTGGAAAGAGTCTTATTCTACCTCAATAAATAATTAATTTAATGCAGAATAATTTTATTAATTTTAAAAATTAGCCGCTATATGTTTAAACTGAAAGCAACACTGATTTTTTCAATATAGGTCTATACAAACTGTCACATTAATTTCCTTTTTTCTCTTTGTAGCGCGCGTGTGTGTGTGGGGGGGTGGGGGTGGGGGGGGTGGGGGGGGGGGGGGTGGGGGGGGTGGAGGGCAGTTATGATATTTTACACTACTATAGCATTATCGTGTTTCTTAGGGTTTCTACGATTATTGTCAAATATAGTGTTTTATTTCACAAATTCTTTATTTTACACAATGGCACAAGCAAGAGGGAGGGGGGAGGGAGATTTACTGGCCTAGTTTTCACTGAAATTTCAATATTTAATTTTAATTTTATTTTGTATATACTATATATTTTTTTATATATTTGTACAGCTTAGCTATATGAAGTTCGCCATTTTTTGGGGAAAATTAATTCTTTTGAAATAAAATTAAATTTGAAACTCAAATTTTTAGTTTTCAAAATCAGGCAACTTTGCTTTAACATTCTATTGAAGGCTCAATTTACGGTTTATCAACAGCCTAAACTATTTAAAGGAAACTGCTCTTCCTGCCCCCACCCTGGGTTGCGATATTTTATTTATTTTTTATTGAAACTCTATTCGTATGTAAATATTTCAGTCATCATAAATATCGTTAATCCACATTCTATATATCAGAAGCTTAAAAATATAAAAAATGCTATACAGTAAAATATTCAAAGACGGAATTCCATTCAAAAAAAAAAAAAAAAAATGTCCGTTATAGACAACTCCCCTTTATAGTAGGTACATCGACAGTTAGAAATGTGTTACATTCTTTTCTCACATACAATTATATTCATTTGGCATGAAACAACACATTTTGCCATTTAACCCTTTCTTGGCGCGGAGTAATTTTCTTTATAAAATGATGAAATGTTGAACTGACATCAGAATTTACATGCGAATTTATTAGAAAATAAAAACTTGCTAATTTTCCAGTACAGTGAAAAGGAAAATTTTAATTAAATATTGTTGTTGCCAGTACTTTTAAAATTAGGTGTCCTTTTTTGGGAACACCGCCCGCTAAAGGGTTAAGACATGTTTCCGTCATAGACAAATTCCTTTCTACAGGTTTTACTATATTTTAATATTTTCCCTAGAAATTTACTATTCTTTATAAACTTTAAATTTTAATTGTAGAATAATGATGATTTAAAAATATATACACTGTTTGCAGAAATTGGTTGGGCTGGTTAAATTTTAATAATTTTTGCAAGGACAATGATTTTCATAGAGGTTGGATGGAGACCGGGTCCGAAATTTTCGGCCGGCTCAGACGTCTACGAATAATGAAGTCTAGTCCCTGTTCGATATGGAAAAATAAAGTTAGGCATGGCCCGAGCATTCAGAAAAAAACAAAGGTTTGGCAGAACCTGAGCGTCGTGAATGCAAAATTGGCCCGAGCCTTGTAGGCACACACATCTCCTGTAAAGTGATAAATCCTTGAAACTGGCTCTAGATAGCACACAAAAGTATTTTATAATATTGGAATTAATTGTTATACTTACAGAAAATCCTAGATTTTCAGTCATTATGGTGGTTCTCAAATGCCCTGTTGAATAATGCGGAAATTTCTGACACATTTTTTTGTTAATTTTTAAATGCAAAAGCCTGACTATTGAAATGGATTTTCCATTTTTTGATAAATTACTTATCCAGTTATAAGCAATTCATGTCACGTGACGACTGAATTTTCTATTTTCTTTCGCTGTCATGTCAGAAATTCGGTTGAAAACGCCGACTTTGACAGAATTTTCTAAAAGAATCTTCACCTTTATAAAAAAAAAAAAAAAAAAAAAAAAAAAAAAAAAATGGAAAACGTGTCTCGATTGTATAGTTTCTGTATCATACATTTCCAAGCATACGAAATGAAATAAAGAATATGTCATAAATTAGTCAGTTTGGGTTTGAGAATAGCCTTAAAATTTATTACTCATATTTTAGGATCGACCGAAACAGGTTTTTAAGGTCGAAACCGATTTTCGGTAGTCTTCCAATTTTCGGCCGAAAACAAAAACGAAAATATCCAAAAAGTTTTTTTAAGTAATTTATGCATACATAAACATACATAATTACTAATTAATCATACTTGTAATTATACGTGTAACCCAAGTTGTATCTCTGTGCCTCTACTAATTTCTCTGTGCCTTTTTTAATTATACGAATTTCATCTAGTTCAAAAATGTTTTAGGTATAAATACCCTGATTTTCTTTTATAATGATTTTTGTAATGGATCATCTGTTATACTAGAACTTTCTCAAAGAGTATTTGAAACACTTCTGCTCTTTCAAACTAGAAATTTTACTATTATTGTTAAGTCTGCAGCCTTTAAAGTGTACTTGAAAAGCGTCTTCAAAATTTAGTCCTATATGCATTACTTGCTTTATAATTTGCACTCACGTTTTGAGTGAGTCATGACTGAAAATTATAAACAATGAAGATCATGGCAATAAATAAAGAGTATCTCTTTTTAGCCGATACATCTCAAATCAATGAGTAGTGTTCAAAATTTCCGAAGGAAGAAACGAGATTTTTGGAATACAGATAGTGCCGGTCGAGTTTCGTTCCGGTCGAATTTTTGGCAGCATTTTCGCCGAAAACGAATTCTTTGCGGAACTCAGATTTTAGGTCCAAAACGAAACCGAATTTTCGGTCGATCTCAACTCATATTACTATGCCTACTAAATTGAAATGCACTAATACAACTACTGCTTTCGCAGATTCCCCAATCTCCAAAAGCTCAAAATCCCTCATTTTGAGGGAATTTTTTTTTTTTTTTTCAGCATTCTGAGAAAATTTGAGATGTACCTTACTGAGCAGAATGATCCTTATGTTCCATTTGTAAAAAAATATAATTTTACAATATATATAAAGGATTCGAAGGGGCCCGAAAAACAAAGTGTGCCTAAGGAGTCCAAAATTATAAATAATCTGTCAATAAAATATTAGCAATAAAACAAAAATGAAAAATCATGCATTAGGCATAGATGATAAAACACTTTTCAACAGTAACAGAATATTAAGAATTTTTTGTCATTTAATGAAATCGATCATAATCTCTTTTTGTAAATGAAGTTAAACTCTACGCACTCATTGTTCTATAGAAAATGTAGCTCGGTGGTTTTTTTTTTTTTTACTTTCATCATGTTTGAAGTATCAAAACATCATTAAAATACATCACAAACTATTTTTCCCTATAGTTCATAAATAATTCTTCCCCACTATTTGTAAAGGAACTGTAAATGTTATTCATCCCATACTCCTGAGAAACCATCTTTTATTCTACCTCAGTGATCCATATTAATTTCATTATGTTTGAAGTACTGTTACATAATTGAAATGCATCAGAAACTATTTTTCCACATAGACCATAATATTTTTGTGTGTCCCTATAAACAAGCTATAAATGCTACACATTTCATTTTAATTACTGAACATTTTATAGTAAACATCCACAACAAAGAAAAATTGCATGGCAGTCCGAGTCTATTTATAAGAGTTAGAGCGAGGACAGAAATACGACAGATAGACAGGCTGGCAAATCGAATTTATAAACATTTTTCAACTACGTTGCAAAGTGCCAAAAATTCAGACACTGTTGTTTCTTATATTGTTTCCCTATTCTGCACAGAATAATTATTTTTAAGATCTAATTCGAGAAGTGGGATGATTTATTAACACTTTCCAACATAGTTGAAAAGTGTTTATGGAATCGATTTGTCTGTTTGTCCCTGCTTTTGTAAATATACTGAAATTTCCATGAAATTTTTATGGGTGATTGATGTTTAGTATAGAATGATTGGTAACATTTATATTTCGCTTTCAGAGACACTTTTCAACTATGTTAGAAAATGTTAAATACTGAAAACAAATCATTTTTTTATTTGCTTCATTTTATGGATAATTATGTATATATACATTATATAACGTTAGCAAAATTTTTGTAATTTTTAACCCCTTCCCTCTCTTAGGTATCATACATTATCATCCACCGACCCCCCCCCCCCACACACACACACACACTTAGTAATTTCGTTATCAATGTCTAAAAATTCATTTCATTTTTGAATTTTTTCTCTTTTGTTTACAGTGATACATAGATATCATATATTTATTATTTGCATACTTTTTTGAATTAAATGAAGTGAATTCAATAATCTATCACTTATTGTATATGGTGAAATATTTTTTTAACAAATAATACTTAAAAGAAACAGTTACTATTTTAAAGTAGTTAATAATAGATTATTGTTACATAATGCATTCAACAGTAATAACATCTTCTTGCACTTGCCCTCAAACTGGGGGAAGGGGGGGAAGACAGAACTTTTTAAAGAGGTGGACAACATTCTTTCTCTTTTCTTTACAGGTAAACTCACAACAAGTATAATTTCAAATTTACTTTGCACCTGGTTTCTCGAATAGCGGATTATACATACATACGCATATAACAGAAGAATAGGAATACCAAATGTTGTGGCATTCCATATTTTCAAATCAAATAATTTTATAATAATTTATAGATTTTAATAACTTCATATTTTCATAAAAATAGATAAAAGAATATTTTGAAGTAAAGAACACATTACAAATAAAAATAGAGATTTTTTGTTAGATCAAATATGATAACAATATCAAAAGAGAAATTGCCCCTCGCCTCCTTCTAGTGATATCTTACGATATCATGTACCAAATCCCCTCCTCTCCCTAAAGTGATAACGTTAAATACGCACAGCCCCTATATAGTTTAAAATGTAAAGAGATAATCAAAGATATATTCATACATTTCTAAAATTAATCTAATAAATCTGGCGGTGTTTTATATATTTATTTATTATGGCAATGTTTTAATTTTCTTATGGAATATTAAGCAGAAACAAATGCTGCACTATTTACATTGTTTTAAGTGCAATCTTGTTAATTTTCTATAATCAGGTTAATTTAATTGGGTGTATGCTTCAAAATCATGTTTAAAAATTACTTTAAAAATTATATAGTATATATTTTTTTCAATGTAGATTGAGATACAAATTTCAAACAAATTTCATCTACAAGTTTTTTTTTTTCGTTGGTGTAAAATCTGGAATTGTACGATGTTTAAAAGATAATAATTTTGCGATAGAAACTTGACAGGCTATTATCATTATCGATATGATGTCAGTATTATTCACGCACATGTCTTTGTTTTATAATATAAATAGATTTATCTTAAAATATACAGATTATTCGTATAGGTTGAAATATATCTCATTTGTGTAGGTAAAAGGAGAATTGCTAAGAAGAAAAATACAGTAAATGAAACATGTATTTTTATTGTCACAATGAAGTAAACAATAAACAAGAAAAAAAACTAAGACCTCCCAGTAGAATAGTCAGGATAAAGGGAAAAGGGTTTGGGATTACTGACGACCTCATACTGGATTAAAGAAATGACTTGGGCCTATTAGGCTCTTTAATAGCAACATAAATACATTCTTTCAAAAAAGGGTAGGGGGTGGCCCCTAAAAGACAACACCTGACACGGACACAAATATTTTTACAGACCAATTTCAGTGACAATAAAAGTTACTTTTGTATTTTTTTACTAACACACAAAAGTCACATACAGACACATATCTTGTTCTAGTTTTCTTATTATTTAGACATAAAGATTTTGAACTTGAAAAAGTTTTGTATTCAAACAAACTTTAGTAGTATTATGTTCTTTTACTCATTTTAACTTATCTTGTCACAAATGTCATTTTTATAGAATAGCATGGAAAATGTCTAACTAGCTCAAAAAATGGCATTGAATTGCCCGCCAAGAGTCATCAAATTTTCTAATCTGCTCAAAGCCCCTATGCATTTAAGTGTGCTATTTTGTGATTTTGTTTCATGTTGCTAGCCACCTAAAGTGTCAAAACCTTGGGAGATCCTTCTTTTTCAAATATTATATAAAGATGGCCCTTTGAAACTGTTTAGGGGATTATTTTTTTTAAAGCATGGAAGGTTTTTGAAAGAAAAATTAGATGTGTTGAGGTTTTTGCCCTTTGATTTATGTTGCTACAAATCACACTGGACAACGGTTTTTGCATTTTATGTATTTTGCTATTATGGTAGAGTTTTAATCCTTAAATTTCCTTTTTTCTGCGTCAGTGAATTTGTTGAAATTGTGTCAAAGTTTAACTTAATCGATCATTGTTACTCGATATCCTAAAAGTTGATTACTTAAGTTGTGGTAGTAATTTAAAGTTTAATATATTTTAATTTTTTTAAGAACTAAGTCATATTTTGTTACTTAAGGGAACTGGGAAATTTTAAACATGCTAATAGCTAATGATAGATAAACTATAAGTATTAACAATTTCAGATTAGCGGTTATTATATTTCAATACAATAGAAAATAGATTGCTAATATAATATGTAAGGTTACGAATTTAATATAATATTAATATTTTTATTTAGTGTATTTTTAATTTAAAAACATAAAAACAAATAGCCTGAATATAATCATTTTGTAACAAATGTATATTTAAAAGTCATTTAAATGACTATCTTAATTTGCATTTTTTTCGTAATTATGTTGTAAATTTCGCTAAGCTTTAGAATAACACACGCGCGTTCTTAAAGCCGATATTGTTCCAGATCTGGTAGCCCTGCTACTATGAATTTAACATGAGATTTTAGAAGTATTTAAAAATACTAACCAAATACAATTTAAATTATGACATTACCGTAATTTCGGGTAGATAAGCCACGGCTTATACGTGTTTAAAAGTTAAATTTTACCTTTTGTGGCTTATCTGCCGGTGCGGCGTATACGAAGTAAAAACGATTTTTTCCAGAAAAAAAAATAAATCAGATCATGTGATATTATAGAGTGAAAATCTGAAAACAATATTAAAAATGTTTCACTGATTAGAAATAACAATCATTTAAAAAAATATCGGGAAGTTCTTTTTTATTTCATTAAAAAAGAAAAAAAAATCTATGCATGGTTTCTTTCTGCATAACGAAACGTATTACTCAAAGAAAATGATCTCATTCTGATAACGTTCAACTTTCCACTCCACCACAGAGTTGAATAAACAACTGCAGATGGCTCTTTTCTTTTTCATAAACTAGGGGTTTTGGGGAGTGCTGTAATTTTCTAATAACTTTTTATATTTTAATAAAATTTTGTTACACAGCCTAATTTACTGTTATTGCAACTTGCTGAAAATTTGAACAAAATCGGACAATTAATAATAGAGATTTTTTTTTTTTTTTTTTTTCTAATAGCTAAGAAAAATCTGGTTTTGCTTTTCGTTTTTTTTTCTTTTAAATTATTTTTTCTGTTTGCTTGCAGCTCAATAATTTCTTTTTACTGCACTTACGCAAAGTGAAGTCACTGACACATTTAAGGAATCCTTTTTCGCGGCGTTTTAATAGAAAAGAAAGTAGATTCTCTTGTTTTCTTTAAGTGTGCGCATCACTGAAACTGCACATCACAGTGTTATGGAATGTTGCATTTTTTATTTTCAATAATGAACGCATGTATTTAATTTTTGTCTATTTTAAAACTTTCTTAGAACATTTTATTTTAAATATTTACAGAATATATCAAATCGAGTACCAATTAATTTCTGTTAATAGACATTAATGTTTACAGTTAGTAGTGAAGGGATTTAAAAAAAAAATATCTTTATACGTCTCTCCCAACTTTTGCCAATAGTTCATGTTGTCAAAATGATTATTTATCATTACTTATTTTCAGAATTTTACGTTGTGTTATTTAATCGAGGGATTCGAATAAGAAATAGTGTTATTTGTAATACTAGCGTTATGTTTTATAAGAATTCCATAAAATATATTTCTACTTGCCGATCCAAGGCTGAAATGTGCGATGCAATTGGATAAATTCACAAACCAAAAGTTATTTATTTATTTATTTTCATTATTTCAATTAAATTTAAAATTCTAATTTTTAAAATGGTTTTAAAAAATGCGCGAAAATCTTCAATATGGCGTCTATAGTAGTACATACACCACTTTCAATAAGTGCGGCTTATGCGCCGGTGCGGCGTATACAATGGAATTTCAGGTTTTTTTTTACCATTTTCGGACGTAGCGGCATATACGCCAGGGCGGCTTATCTACCCGAAATTATGGTAGTTCCTGAATTATCCATATATCCATATATTTTCATTTAAATGCAGGTTATCTGAATAGCAATGAACTTAATGAGGGGAAAACCCACGAAATGATTTATTTATTTCTAAAATTTCATTGTTTTAGTAAGGAGGATTTTTAAAAACTATTCAAAATGCAAGTTTTTTTTTTTTTTTTTTTTTTTTGTATTACACAATTTAGAGAAAATTTGATATGTACATATTTACAACCGAGGATAATTATTTTTGGAAACTTGGTAAATGTATTTCTGAGAAAATTTCTCCTTGAAACAGAATCTTTGTAAAAAAATAAATAAATTAATTAATTAATAAGGAATATTCTAAGTGTTTCGAAATAAAAATATGACAATTTTTTAATTGTGGCTATGATTTGCTACATGTTTTAAAGAAAAACCTATTTTTTAGATAATTAAAAAAGTAACAGAGCTATTCAAAGAAATTAGATTTTTTAAAACTCGCATAATAACTCTGACAACAAATTATGTGGAACCACCTTTAGCTGATACTAATATAATATGTTATATTATAGGGCAGAGTATACATATATGTATTGGATATAATCGATATTACATTTCAATAACGTGAATATATACCTGAATCTGGTTAATTTAAAATGCATATACTTTTAGAATAGGACAAAATTAAAAACAAAAATATATTTACTTAAATATGTATTTATATATTTGTATATCTATTCTAAAGCTCAGGAAATAATTTTTTATAACGTTGTAGGAAGGGAGGCATTGTATAAATTCGAACTTCTAGTCCTCTCTTTGGCTTGATCGGGTGCTGATTCCAGTTAGAAAGAAGAACATAATTTTTAAAAACACATTTTCTTTAAAACAGAATGCTATCCAAACAGTTCTGAATGAGTTGCGCAATGGTTCGGAAATCAGTTGATATCAAAGTCTTGGTCACCGACAGAATTACTGTGTTATGCCAGCAATTTTTGTAATATAATTGCTTTTTACACAAAATGAAGTATGTCTGTTGAAAATTTCAATAAAATACATTAAATTTATTAATCTTTTGTACAAACAATTGAGTTCGGATCAAGACATCGTTAAGACATCTTGTATTTTGGGGTAAATAAAAGGATTATTTCCTGCAAAAAAATTATTTATTATTCCGCCCCCTACCTTTGCATGGGAAATTGTGTGGAGCCCTGTATACGCAGATAAATAAATATTAAAAATATTTTCATAATCTGATATAACATATTGATGAGTCTTTCTATGTGCACAAAAATTTTACATGCATGTTAGATGAAAAATTATTTCTTTATCATCAGTCCAACTGGTCAGCTGTACACAAACGTATCAGTTTTTTTTTTTTACATTATAAATACATTACATTATCATATCTTGTTGTTGTTGAAAAAAAAAACCTGAAATCAACAATTTTGCTCCTATTATAAATCAATAAAATTATTGCTCTGATTTTGAAAAATTAAATTTGAATTACCTTATTAATGTGAATGATGTTAATCATGAAATTATTACTAAATAACATTACAGATATTTTTTATAGTCTGCAACAGAAGGTTACTATGTTAATAATATTTTATAAGCTTTTAATACTTCTACCTAAGCCGCTTCTGTGTTGTACTAACTGAAATTGATTACATTTAAATTATGTGAACTATTTCTTAATTATCTTTGATGTTTATAATTAATTATTAACCACTGTTTATAATATTATTTATTAACTGAAACACAACTAAAATAACATGCTGTCAAAAACTTGGGATGTGAGTAAATATATCGATTTGAAAAAGTAACTTTTTATTCCAACTTGACTAATAAAATTATCAGCATTTACATCGACAATTTATAATGAAATTTCCTAACTTAACGAGCAAATTTTTAATAGAAGTTATATATTTAATTAATACTAAACTGTTTTGATAATTTACGAAGAACTTTGATTAAACATTCAGTTTTTTTTTTTATTAAGCTATTAATGCATTTTAATAATAATAATAATATTAATAATAAATTTTAATAAAAAATAATGATTTCGAAAACTAATTAATTATCAAGATATTTTAGATTTGCACTATATTTTTTTAGAAATTTCCTTTTAACTTAAATCCTCATGCTGAGTAACTCAAATAACGTAGCTAATACCATAAGTTCTTATAATTCATAGATAAAAAAGAAATAATAGCGTAATTTTAAGAGAAATATCATATGAGGCATGTTTTTTTTATGCAAGGTTATATTATATTTTAAATAATCACCTTCTTTCACCTTAAAATGTAATAATTTTAACTATTAAAAAATACATTATAAACTATTTCATTAATAATGAATCAAATAAAGTTATTTTATATAACTTTTCACTAACATAACTCACTGCATTATTAAATGAAATATAATCACATTTAAATTATTGTAATTTTTTAAGAAATATTAAAAAAAATATTTTTCAATTTAAGTAAATATTCTTAATTATGTCGAGCTCATTCCATTTACGTAATTGTCCTCTAACACCTGTATAATAATACAAAATATAGTTGCAAATATAATTAGTTTTTAAATACAGAGATTATATATAACTGTTTTGGAATAAGCGATATTTATTGAGCTGAATGAACATAGTGACCGAGAATTAAATGAATTGTGGATGTCTTGCTAAAATTAAAAATAAATTAATGTTGTGACTCTTTGGCATGACAGGTTAACTCGTACCTTATATATAAAACATATTAAATAATCTAGACTATTCGATTAACATATCTTTAACGTATTCCAACTAAACTAAATCCCATCACATTTGGTTAATATACGCTACATTATTAATTTTATTTTTATCATAAAAAAATAGAAATAACGGAAAGGAAAGAAAAAAATGTATTTTTTTCCTCATATAGATCACAAATTATTGCCCTCCATTATTTCAAGTTTTTTATATGCTTTTTTTACTGATTTACAAAACACCTATACAGTAATTACTTCTTCTAGGTAGCACCCAGAAAAAAAGGCACTTTTAGTATTTTGACACTAAAAAAGTTCATTTATTTTATCTATTATAAGTCAAATTTTCTGAAACTTCATTTACCTATTCATATTTTGTAAAACCTCTTAAAACGATACCTGTATTATAGGGAATCTTGGTTTAAAAGTAAAAAAAATCCAAAGTTGGACGAAAACTTTTAAATCGGCATTTTTATACGGATACTTCCTATTCCGTCTTAGATGGTTTAACATTAAAGCCTGCAATTAATCAGTAATACCATACATAAGAATTGAACCTATAATTCACTAATGCTGCGGTACTATGATCACTTATTCATTAAAATACAGCAAGTAAAATTGAACCTATGTATAACGGGATCCTGTTTTAAATGGAAATATTAATCTACCTCACATATGAAATGTCACATAATATACCTTGAAACACGAAAACATGTCTAAAGCGGAACTTTTTTTGGTATTATGTAATTTCGTTTTGACCGGTTTTCTTGTAAAACTGTAGTATCATCTAGTTTACTGATTAATTAAGTGGCTATTTCATTCAAGCGAAAACACCCGTTCGATAATGTTAATCCTATGGAAGACATTTTAAAAGACAGTATTACGCTTGCATTTCAATATATATATATATATTTTTTTTTTTCAATTGAGTAGCTATGGTCTATCTGTACATGTCGTTTTTTGCTTTTCTTTGCAGGTTCTTTTAATGAGAGTACTTCCACTATCGAAACCAGTTCCATAACGAAATGTATCCTTATAAAGATAAAAATTTGAAACAAAATCGAAAAAGTAAAAAACGGCCTTTGTACAGGTCCATTTCATCTAACAATACGAAAAAAATCGTTTAAAAATATTGAAATGCAAACGAGATGTCTTAAAAAAGTTCTTCCATGGGATTAACATTAGCGCACAGGTGTTTTCGCGTGAGTGAAGTAGCCCCTTAAAAGTGTAATATTAAATTAATATGGTAATATAAAATACTACCATCTCCAAACATGATATAAGTAGTATAAAAAATCATAAACTTGATAAGAAAGAAAACTGTACACGCAGTAAATGCTCATTTACTAATCCATCTTAGCAGATTTGTTTTTACTGAACTTTTGATTTATCAATACATGTTTTTAAAAATGTTCTGCATTTATCAGTAAAAAATTAATTAATTAAAATACAAATTACTAGTTATCTGGCAGCTAAATTACAAGATCCGAAAGAGATACAATGCAAATGTTATTTGATCATAAGAACCAAAACTATTTGTAAAGACTTCTCTTTTCTGCAGATATTACTTCAGATGTTAGCCGGCATACAGCCTGTAGCAGAGAAACGTTTTCCAAAGCTATTTTTCAACACCCATTCACGCCCCCATTGATAACCGGACAGCGTGCTCGATCACTGTATGACACTTAGCAGGGGAAAGAAGTAATCCCTTTAGCACTTTTGAGAGACAAATTCTCTTAAAACATTTTAGCTTTTGAAACAAGTTATCTGTTCCTTTTCAAGCTTTCTTAATGCATTATTTTACAAAGTACTCAACCGCTCAGAGGGTTATGGAAGAAGTATTTCAAGTTACTGAACGATGGCTGGACCACGTTCTGGAATGTTGTTTTTAAGTTTTATCAGTGTAATTATGTTTTATCTTAAAGTCTAATGCTATGATACCTTCAAACAAAATGTCTGCTCTGATTTGTGAAACATCGTCATCACGTTCTACAATATGTCTGTTTAAAATGAATGCTGCTATTTATTACTGATGTCAAGTATGTGTTTTTGGAATCCAAATAAACTGTCTTTATTTAATTTAATCTGCATATGTTTTACTTTGCACTCATAAAGATCATACTACTTTTCTGCATCTCTACATATTCACTTCCAGGATAATCCTTTCCCAGCTAAAAGTTTCCACATGCGTTATCTGCTCCATTTAATTACATTTTAACATGCATAATCATCTCGTATTATATCAACGTATATTAAAGTGTTATGATAAAGCACATTAGAAATTAGTCCCGGTCGGCCTGTGCAGATATCTGGTCCCGAATTCAATTAACTGGACCAAGTTTTTAATCTAAATAAGTTTCGTTTTCAGTTTATTAATTTTGTTCCAAATTAAAATCTTTGCAATTTGTTACAACCTGCAAATTCTACATAAAATCAACCCGCAAAAACTATTTACAGCTAGCCTGAAACGCAACCGCAACATAGTGTTTCAAAAGTTATGATGTTTCTAACTTCTTTTTGTTTTTTGTTTTATTTTATTTCAAACTACATTTTTTTTAACAAGTCTTTTATTTGAATCTAATAGTCTGAAGTCTAAGAGATCATGAAAGTTGCTATGTATTCTATGGCATAATTTGAAATATATTGTAAAATTTTCGCATAAATATTTATGCAGTATTCTTTAAAATAATCATAATTGCACGTTAAAGTTCCTGTCCCTCTCAGCAAAAACACTCACAAGCTAATGCTAATCCTATGGGGGATGGATTTATCTAATATCTCATTTGCATTTCAACATTTTTAAATAATGTTTTTTTGCACTGGATAGCCAAGGTCTGTTTCTGCATCACACCTTTTTTACTTTTTCGATTATGGATGCAGATATTTTTTATAAAGTTACTTTCACTTTCAAAACTGGTTCTGAAAATGAAAGTGTCATTCTAAAAAATATCTACAACCAAAACCGAAAAAGTAAAAAAAGTGTCATGTAGAGACAGATCTCGGCTATCCAATTCAAAAAATATTATTTAAAAATGTCAAAATAACGAGATATTAGAAAAATCCCTCCCTATAGGATTAGCATTAGCTTGTGTGTGCGTTCGACGGACTAAGAAAAATCACAATTTTTGTAGAGATTTAGTCGATTTAGTTGATTTTTGCACTGCCTGGGCTAGGCCCAAATTTCAATTTTTGTACTCCAAACATAGCTCAACAGTATGGAATTTTCGGACACATTCACGGACTTAGTTTTATATATAAAAGCATGAAACCGGCAGGCATGGTTATCGAAGCAGTTCGGAATCGAATAGCAGTTTTTCATTTTTCAAAAGATGAATTTTATCTTGTGTTGTAAGTAATTGTTGTCTCATAATGCCCTTTATCAAGTTCTTGTGCTTCAGAAATTTAATTCAAAATGCCAACTTTGACAAAAAAAAAAAAAAAAAATTGATCCTCTGTCTTTATTGAAAAATGGGAAAAACTATTCGATTTCACAGTTTCCTCGTTACAGCACATGCCAATTACTTGCAATCATGAACAAAATGAATTCAAGAATGGGTCAGAAAGTAGTCAGTTTGAATTTGAGAATAGTCTTAAGGATAAGGATAATTTTATTCCTAAAAGTGCAAAAAAGATTCCATGAATAAGTCAGAAAATTTTGCATTGTTGGAAAAAAATTGTTCAAGCAGCAAACAGATGATTTAATGATTAAAGAAAAAGAACCTAAAGCAAAACTATTTTTTTCCTTACTATAAAAAAAAAAATAATAATAATTGGTATTTTTGTTATTAATTGGCTGATTTTGTTCAAATTTTCAGCAACTGGCAATAATAATAAATTAGGCCACATACCAAATTTTTATTAAAATATGTTTTAAGAAAATTATAGATATCCATAAAAAAGTCAACTATTAGACTCACTCGATAAAAAAGCTTACCAGGACTTGTGGTTTGTTTATTTAGCTTGGAGAAAATCAGATAAGCGTTCCATTGATAAATGTTTCGCTATACAAAAAAGAAACAGTTTAAACCAAAAATATTTCGTGAAGCAAAACTGAAAAAAAAAAGAGTATTTATTTAAAACAAACAATTATTTTTTTTTTTATGTGATAATACTTCATTTTTCATTAACACCTTCCTTTAATATCCATTTGTGTTGTAATGAAAGCATAAGAGTGAAATCCTGAAGAATTTAGATAACACATGCCATTCTTAGGTGATTTTCAAATTGAAAATGCAATCAGTATCAGTTATTTATGTGAGAACATCTGCTTGCTAATGTTAATACAATGGAAGACATTTTTAAAAATATCTAGCTTCCACTTTAATATTTTATTTTATTTATTTATTTATTTTTGGATTGGATAGCGGAGGTTGACCTTTACAAAGGCCATTTTCTATTTTTTCATTTTCCTTTGCAGGTTTTTTTTAATAGGGATACTTCACTTTTGAATCCTGTTTCGAAAGTAAAAGTATCCAAATAATTAAAAAAAAAACTATAAACAAAATCGAAAAATTCTATGCAGAAATTCCTGTTTTTTCTGCGATCCTTTGACAAAACACACATTTTTTTCACAGTCAATTGAGTAAATTTGTGGTTTTTCTGCAGTCCTTTGATAAAATTCGGGTTTTTCTCTATGATCCTTTGATGAAATACTTGTTTTTTCCTTGATCCTTAGACAAAATACCCATTTTAAGGCCCCTTATCACTCAGATTTTAGATTTCCCTCTCCAATGTTAAACCAATGGCCATTTAATGCCTCTTTATTTGTCTAATATCTCATCAGAAAATTAATATTTTTAACTCCTTTTTTCTGTGTGCACTTCTTAAAAGATGTCGCTTTCTGTTTTAGTTGACAAAATAATTTTAAAATTTATACTTATTTTTTAATTTAATGCTAAAGTCTTAAGAAGTATGCAAAATGTAAATAACGTTAAATAACTTCAATTCTATTTCGAGTTTTAAAATTTTGAAAACAACACAAGAAAGCCATTTTCATTCATTCATACAAATTAAAATTTTTCGTTTAAGTTTATTTAAACTTCAGATATTCGACAAATATTGGAAAATTTCCTCTCCCCCCTCAGAACATCCATCAAACGAGGAGAGAGGGTGGGAGTTGACCTTTGACATCAAAGAGGTCGAATGTCGCGGCGGGGTATTTTCTAGCTTTATCGTATAAGTGGAAAAAGTCCGAACCTGTATAGAGTTGTAAAATTTTTTGCTCTGCAAATTATTTTTAAGAGAATACTAGCATTTTGAAAACTGATAAAACGAAATCTGTTATAAAATAAATAAATAAAAAACAAATATCACTTGCAAGGACAACTGCATATTTAAAAAAAGGGATGCCTGTGCTTTTGTCTTTTGGACACCAAAATGAAGGTTGAATAAATACTCGCTTTCCGTGAGACAGAAATAAAAAAGAAGTTAAAAGATTTTTATTTTGACTGTCTTCTACCGAATATAATTGATCCATTCCGTACAATTTCCAAGCCCATAAGAGATAGACCCTATATTTTAAAAGCACCTGAAGTTCACAGTTTAAATAAAAAGGGGGGGGGGGGGTGAACGGCAAAATGAATAAATTAAAAGAAGAAAGGCAATTAAAATATTTGTGATTAACTTTTATTTATTTAAAATAAATTTTATTCACCCCTTATTTGTAGCATAATGTAGAATTTAATTTCGCGTATTTTGTAATTTATAGTTTTCTTTTCTCATAAATGTAAATTTAAAATGTTCGTAAAAAATAATAGAACTAACTTAAATACTATAAATTGTGTTATTTATCCAACACATTCTCCAATCTCTTTTAAATTCTAAGTGTAGAAGATAATAGCTGTTTCCTTATTATTGTTCTGCCAATCACAAATGCAGAATTTGTCCTTATTTTTTGCTATTTTTGTGTTTGATGTCAGAGAAAAAATTGAAAAGTCTGGAAAACTTCGACTAATATATTGTACAAAATTAAGTATACAGAGTGTCCCAATACAAAGATAGAAAAACACTTTAATCATTAACATGTTGAGATACATATGTAAATTGCAACAGTGTTCAAAATAAGGTACAAATTAAAGTTATGTTGACGAAATAGTCCTGCCATTAATTTTCAAAACATTATTAAAATTTTTCAAATTCAAAGTCTCTTAATTCGGTACTGTTGTACTCGCTAGAGTTTGATTTTATATATATATAATTAATAGGATCTAGGTACCATATAAAAGTTTAAAATATGTACCCTTTTGAAAATGAAAGGCAAGGCTATTTCATCAATACAATCTTAATCCCTGCCTTATTTGGCACACTTTTGCTTTTTACATTGTTTATACATCTCCAACAGTTGAAAAATTAAAATGCATTTCAATCATTTTGAGACACTATTTATTACTTATAGGTTTTACTTCCTACATGTATATCGACTAGTATGTCAGCAAAATTTTATAAAAGTGCTAAAATAATAAAATTTAGCACATGTGAAAAGTAAATATGTGAATATTTTTTATGATAAAAAATTCCTTATTGATGAAAATACTTAAAATTTAATCATATGTTTAACCTCTTCTTTATTTCTTTTATATAATTGTATGGTATTACATAGCTGCCAACTCTTCCAATTTTTTCAGAATTCTTCCGAAAAATCAGCATGTTTTCCGCTTTTACGCGCGTAATGGGTTTTCTTCTGCTTTTCGTCATTTTCTTCCGATTTTCGGCCTTTTCTTACGCTTTTTAAGCGAGTTTCGTCAAAGGATCGTGGGAAAACCCGAAATTTCTCCGAAGGTTCGCGGGAAAGACACAAATTTTGAAGGAAGATCGCGTAAAAAACGAGAATCCTCCCAAAAGAGCGCGTAAAAACACGAATTCCGTGAAAAGATCGTGAAAAAACGCGAATTTTGTCAAAAGATCGTGTAAAAAAGCACCGTCAAAAGATCGCGTAAAAACACTATTTCCGTAAAAAGATCATGTAAAAACGCGAATTCTGTTAAAGGATCGCGAAAAAAACCCAAATTTCACCGATGGATCGCGGAAAAAGCCCAAATTTCGCCGAACGATCGCGGGAAAGACGCTGATTTCGTCAAAAGATTGCGTAAACAACACGTAGGGGTGATTTTGGTCCGAATTTTCTGAAAATGTAAGGCATTCATTTCCGAAAATTAAAAAAAATCGGCCACCAATTCGAAAATTCGGACATAAAAAATATCGCGAATTTCGACATCTTCGCCGAAAAAAATTAATTTTGTCAATTGTTTGCAGAAAAATTGCCAATTTCGTCAAAGGATCGCATGGAAAATGCTAATTTCTTCAAAAAATCGTGACAAAAACGGCAAATTTCGTCAAAAAATCATGAAAAAAACAAATTCTGTCAAAAAATTGCGAAAAACCTCCACAAATTTCGTCAAAAGATCGCGAAAAAAACAAAAATTTCGTCTAAAGATCGCGAATTTCGTCAAAGGGCCGCTGAAAAAAATGCATAGCTAGTGTCGGAAGTGGATCCCCCCCCCCCCCTTTCCTGCTGTAACTTTTCAGAAAATTTGCTGTGAATTTCAGAATTTTTTTTCTTTTTTTACTCAGAATCACCCTCAAAAGAAAAAATTTAGGAATCAGAAGTTTTAAGTGTCTTTTAAAGTGAAAGGTGGGATATCTATGAATATTAAAAGAGAAAAAAATATATATATATAGTAATTTTTAATATATTCAAGTTATTCTTTTTTCTCATAATATATATTGTGTAATTGCAAATTAGTGAATATTTTATTCGAGTTTCTCTTTGAAATTTGTTTATTTGTTAGTTTATTCAGCTGTTTTTAATCCTTACTGAAAGTGTTATAAAACTTAAAAAATCTTCTGATTTCTTCTGATTTTTCGCCAAAATTTTCTGATTTTTTGCCCAAAATCTTTTGAGTTTTACCGAAATTTAGTTGGCAAGTATGGTATTATTATTATTATTGTTATTGTTATTATTGAAAATACATATAAAGAGCTTTTAGATTTCAAATAATACATAGAAGTCTCTTACTGTGCATTAGATTATAATTGCCTTTTATATAAATGTTACATGATTAATTTATAATTCTCTGCTTTGTCGATGTGAAAGGCTAAATTATACTTCTATATTTCGTTTCCGTTGCTTCGTTTACTAAAACGTAGCAAAACATTTTTCCCCTCTAAATACTGCTTTTTTCCCCGAATGTCTTTTCTCTGAATAACATATTATAATTTCTAGAAAATAAAACTACGTAAAACACTATACGCATATATTTTTAAATATATACACTTTTCTTCAATTTTCAACAAGTAGTTTTGATACACCTACGAAAACATATCCATCCTTGCATGCATCGGAATTTCAGATCTTATTAGGGTTCAAGGAAACAAGTAGTTTTTACCCCCGACGCACACATACCCTTTAAATATGTGACACCCTTTTAAAATAAAAATTAATAACTATATCTATCTATATATTTTTTTTGGTCCCCTAAAATAAATTTTGGATGGTTCTCAAATTTATGGTTCAAGAAACGAGATACTTTTTGATACATTTTCTGACTCATTTTTAAATGTAAAGACACAAAATTGGCAAGCCTGGCTGTTGATTGCTTATTAATACTAATCATTTTCAAAATACTATTCACGTATTTTAAGTTATTTAAGCTTACTTTTGCTGTAGGATCCATTTAAATATTTCAATTCGAAATTTGAAAGATTATAAACCTTCCTGAATAATAAAAGGAAAATTCATAATGAAACTGGTGTGAATGAGTATCAATTCAATATGCAATGTAATAGTATCTAGGAGAATTTTTAGAGAGAAAGGGGGTAAATAAGAGATTAAAAATTTAAAAAGACCAATGGAATCCAAACAATTATGAGCTATGAAATAATAAAACCTTGTGTAAATTACCATAAAATTTAAAGGACACGTTTCGATATCGAAATTATAACGTCAGCCAATATAAACACACGTCCGTAAGAGGACAAGGTCACCTTTTTTTGTGTTTTCTTTCTCTAAAATAAATTTAAAATATCCGTTTTCAGAAAAATACATTATTTGCATTTGCAAGAAGAAAAAGAAAAGAAAACTGTTATGCTATTTATAACTTATTTAGAATGTCTGAAAAAAAAAAAATTAACAGCAAAAGAAATTAAAATATCGTCCATGTTAATTTGCAATTTAAGTGAAGGTTTGATTGCTTATTTATAGTAATCATTTTCATTATTTCATTAATTCATCATGTTATTTAAAATTGTTATTAAATTATGTTATTATTAATTTATTATTAAATTTATTATTAAATTATTAAAAATATTTAAAAACCTACTTTCGGTCTAGAATCTATTTAAATATTTCAATACCATATTTAGAAGATTATAAATCTTACTGAATAATAAAATAATAAAATTCAAACTTGCTTGAATGAGTATCAATTCAATATGCTATTTAATTGTAACTAGGATCATTTTTAACCCTTTATGTACTGAATTATGAATATTTCATCTTCTAAAGCATTTTTCGTGAATTGTTTAAACTACATTAAAAGATTTAAATAATCATTTAATAAATTTTAGAAGGATTAATTAAATTTGAATTTATAGGGATTTTGTGCAATATTTATAACACCACTCACACTTTTATTAGTATTTTGTAGAATTAGGAAATGTACAAACATAATATTCTTACAATAGAAATATAAAAAGTATTTCCGAATTGAAAAATTCCCCCTCTCGACCCCCTATGCCAAGAAATCTGAAAAGATGCAAAGGAAAAATAAATCATCCTTTTAAAAATATTTTTGTTTTGTGTAACCCATAATTAAGATAAAGTAATGTATCTATAACTCATTCTAAACTGTATCACAACTAATCGATGCATTAAATAAATTTTATAACAAGTTATTTTAATGGTACTTATAAGTACTGTCAGTAGACAAAGGGTTAACAAGAAAAGAAAAAAAAAATACGTAAAAGATTTAAAATTTACAAGACCAGCGAAATTAGAACAAATATGGATCACAGTCTAGAATTTAACGCACGCCAGGTTATGCCCGACTCGAATCCAATAATTCTTTTTTAAATTAATCTGAACTCAACATTTATAGTTACCGTATTTTCCGAGAATAACGCCGCACCGAGTATAACGCCGCAGTTACTTAAAAAACAAAACAAAAAAAACTAGTTTAACGCCGTACCCAGTATAACGCCGCATCGGGTATATCGCCGCGCTGTTCATAATGTCACATACGTTATAAAAATATACCAAGTGCAATTAATTAAAATTATTAATTGGCGGACATAAAATTAAGCATTTTGAACTTAAATAATTTATCTTTTAATTAATTGAACAATTGATTCCATTATCAACGTTATTTATTTTAACAAACGGAAAAAAATAATAATACAGTAGCAACGAATAATTAATGTTATACATTTGAAAACCCATCAAAATCTTTGTCCTCGGTATCACCGTGGAATAAGTTTTAAATTTCAGGTGAGAAACTTTGATTGGTGTCTATGAAATCATCTGCATCATTCGTGTCATTATAAAAAAAAAACGAGCCAGCAGATCGCATCTTGTTTGTTTTGGATCGGGGTTGCATGCTCGATTGTGTTTAAGATTAATCGAGCTGTTGCCAAACGTAATGCTGAAAGTAATTACGAACATAGAGTGAAATAGTTTTCCTGTAGTTTTATCGGCTCTGGCGAAGAATGAACGAGGCAGAAAATGGGAGGAGTTATTCCTTATATGGCATGCATATCCAGGTATACCTGAACTGAAGTTTGTTGAAAATCCAAGCATTAGTTCTTGAGATAGAGCTATTTCAGAAATTACAAAAAATGCAGCATAGCAGTGCCACCTGTTGAGCGATTTGCACCAAAACACAAACAGCACTAATTCATATCAAAGTATACTCGAATCTGAAGTTTCATGAAAATCTAAGCATTAGTTCTGGAGATTGAGCCATTGCGGAAATCGTGAAAAAGGCTGCATAGCAGCGCCACCTGTTGAGCGATTTACACCAAAAACTAATCAGCAGCGAGTTATATCAGGGACTAACTGAATATAATTTTTTATTAAATTCCGTGCATTAGTTCTTGAGATGGAGCGCCCACAAAATTTTTGTCACATACAGACAGACAGACATTTTGTAAAAACATGTTTTTCGGAATATCTGACCCCTAAAACGTGTAAATCCATCGAAAACTGAAAGTCGAAATTTTTCACGAATCCAGTACTTTCTCCTTGTAAAGATAGAAGAAAGTAAAAACAACAAAAACAAAGATCTAAATTACTTACAGTGGCATTAATTTTGGGATAAAAATTCAGGCTCACCTATGGATTGATTAAACAATAGACGAATTGGGTACTGACACTCCTGATTTTAGTGGCCGCCGAATTTTGGTTTAGGAAATTTTTATATAGCTGAAATTTCAAGATTAGGATTTCTAGATAGTGCTCGTCAAGATTTGGTCAGTAAATAACATGAATGTTTCATCAGAATAATTCTTGAATTTTTAATTAGTTCCTTTTAAATTAATTATTGAATGACGAATTTCTATATTGCATAAGTGATTCCTATTTCTTTAAGGTGATAGAGGATGCTGTCAATCTAACCTATTCACTGAAGTGAAAGAATTTTAAGTTTATAATTTACAACCAATTATGCTTGATTTTTATCAGAAATTTACCTAAAAATGCCGGGTAGAGAATTTATTTTTACTTACTATGGCCTCTTTTTTTTTTTTAATAACAATATTTATTTCCATTTATTTATTTATTTATTTATTTATTTAAACATGACGATTAAAAGCTGCCATGAATTTTATTTTTATCTGTCTCATTCTCTAAAAACTTAAATTTGAAACTTGATGCAGCTAACTATTTATAATATACATTTTTTATTACTTGAATTTTATTATACATTTTTTAAATATTAAACCTGGATATCAAGGTAATTTGTTTTATAGCTCTTATACGAATATTTTTCTTTCTTTCCATTTTATTTTTTAAAGAATGACAAACTTTTCTTTCTGACACACACACATATATATTCTTGATAATGGTAAAAAAATATAATGAAAATTGTAGATCAGCTCAATTTATTTAATTGATAATTACATGCAAAATATCTTAGCTTATATATTTTAAATATAAAATCATTAATGTTTCAAAATGTTTTATAAGGCATCGAAAATGTTTAGTTTTTTTAAATAACGGTACATGAAGAGGCGGGGAGAGTGGGGGACAATATCAAGCCCCTGGACGCTCTTTGTCCGATCTGTGGAATTATCTGAATGTTGGAAAGCTCGCTCCTATTTTTTTTTTTTTTTCCCCGTAGAAGAACTCTTGTCCATTTCTTTCTGTGTCCAAGACTGCCCTAAAGGAGTTTTCTTCCCTTACTTGGCCCCCAACCGCTTCCCCTCTGACCCCCTGCTTGACCCCAACTCGTTGACAGCTTCATAAAGGCATAGGCGTGTTTAGAAAGGGGGGGAAGAAAGGACACAAGCAGAACTCAGATCCGGAAAAAGAAATGAGTGATACAAAGCCTTAAACGCAATTCTTTGACGCAATACCTATTTTAAACACGAACCTTTGACCAAATTCTCGTTTTTTCTGCAATCCATTCATAAAATTTGCCTTTTTTTCCATGATCCTATGATGAAATACACATTTTTTTCAATCTAGTTTCTAAGATTTGACATGATTTACACAAGTACCAGCTTACTTTATGTGGTTTCGCATATGGAGGCCCCTGCTTTGTGGTAACCCAGAGGAATTAGCGAATTTTTATGGAAAATGATCAATTTGGCTAAAGAATTATTATCGAAATGGCACAGCTGGGTGCAATTCTGATGACATATGATCGTTTTGGGATAGAAATGCACAGCATTGTCGATTTGGCGCAATTGTAGCAATTGATGCAGATGTTCCATCACTGCATCTAAACTATCTGAAATTTTAATGTGTTATAAACAGAGATCAACCAAAAATTTGGTTTCGGCCCAAAATCCGAGTTTCACTGAAAATTCAACCTGACCAAAACTATCAATCTTCCAAAAATCTCATTTCTTCCTTCAGAAATTTTCAACATTACTCAACGATTTGAGCTTTATTGGCTCAAATGAGACTATTTATTGCTACGAACTTTGTTGTTTATAATTATCAGTCATGACTGACTCAAGACGTGAATGCAAATTATGAAGCAAGCAATGCATATATAACTAAACTTTTTCACATGCTCATTAAAAGCTGCGGACATAACAGTAATAGAAAATTTTCAGTTTGAAACCACAGAAGTGTTTTGAATACTCTTTGAGAAAGTTTTAGTGTAACAGATGATCATTTACAGAAATCATTATAAAAAATAAATCGAGGTGTGTATATATAAAACTAAAATATTTTTTAATTAAATGAAATTCGTATAATTAGAAAATTTTTTGTGTCGTTGATGAATTAATTATGTATTGGGCTACACATATAATTAATAATTATGTATATTTAATAGATATGCATAATTAATTAATAATTATAAATATTTAATAAATACGTATAATTAATAATTATGCATATTTATGTATGTATTAATTACTTTAATACATACAATTATTTTAAAAAAAATTTGGACATTTTTGGCCGAAAATAGGAAGATCACCAAAATTCGGTTTCAGCCTTAAAAACCTGTTTCAGTCGATCCTCAGTTAAAAATATAACAATCGAAAAGGAAGAATTTTAAAGAAAGGTGGTAAAAATTGTAAATATAAAAAGTTGTTTGTAATTGTTATTGAATCGATTGTTTCATAATTGCAATGAGTGTATAATTGTTTATTTAAAAAATATATATATTCCATTACTAGACATTGTCTGGGACTGGGATATTGAATTTAGACATTTTTTTCTGGGAGGGATTTAGAATTAGAAATCCCGCTCCCTTCGGCAATGTATATCATTCTTGAGGTTTTGCTGGCCAGTTTATCAAAAACACACCTTGAATGAAAATAATCTAGGGTTAGGGATACCACTGCCTTCAGACATACAAGAGGGCTATGCCCACTCAGACCTCTAATCAAGATAACCTGGAAATTGTGATTTTTAAATTCAGATCCAAATTAAAATCAAAATTTCCCCAATGCTATAAGGAATGAATTGGCATTTTTCAAACCTGCATATGATCATGGCAGTAGCACAATTGCCCAGAAAATTCTTCCCACTTCAGGAAAAAAGTTGCACATAAATAAAAATTTTAAAAATAGCAAATCAAAATTTACTAATACTAGGCTAAAAGATCGAAACTGGATTCCTTTTAAGGATATCAAAAAATTACCAGGGAAATCAGCCCCAAAAGAGTAATGTTCAGACTGCAGAAAAAAGTAAGGTCTGGTTCCAGCCCGGAAAAAGTGAAGACCAGGCCCAGCCTGAGCCCATGAATAGCTCTACATTCTGCCTCTTTTGCTGCATTCAGTGCCAGTGGGATAAATCAAGGGATGTAGAAATTGAAGCAGTCCATTTTAAAGGGAAAAAAAAGACAAGATACCTAAGAAAAACATGATCTTGGTGGGGTCTGGACTATTTAAAAATGTAAGATTCATTTTCCCTCTACTAAAAATTTAACAAAAACTAATATATATTATCAGTAATTTTGTGAAAAACAATGTCCTAAATTGTATTTCTTAAATTTATTAAGTAAAAGACATTACTATTATCTGTTCTCCTACAAAATAGTAATGAATTGAATGAATAATACATATTAGGTGATTCCCAAAATAATCAAAGTCATTATTTTCTTAATACACACCCTTCTTGTTAACGGTACTTCAATAGGAACAGGAACAACACCAGCAGTAATACAGCCATAAAATGCACACATAAATGACAATGGATCGCTATTTGGATATACTAAGGCTACCTGAAAAAGAGAGAATTCAATTTTCAGTACATAGCAATTTCAAATTATGCAATAAAATCACTTTTAAGTGATCTTTATTGATATTTATTTTTTTAGAGAAATTAATTTGGGAAAAATAAAAGTTTTATGACTTACAGTATCATTTCTTTGTCTTTTTGAGAAACAAACAAAAAATATCAATCCATAAATATTGATCCTACTTTTTGAAAAAAAAAAGTTTATTTTTCAGAAAATTTTATTTATTTCAAAGAAAAAATCTGTTAAAAGTGATCATGGCAAAATTGCTGAAAAACACTGTTTTGAGGTAATTAAGTTGTTTATGGTGCATATGACCATCATTTTAGGAATCTATATTATAAAGGACAAACATATCTGTGCGTAACGCATACGTCATTTTGCAAATGGCAACCCTTTGAAATTTGAAATAAAATTTTGGTTTTGCAATTTTCGCTACTGCAAATTTTTAAACTTCTAAACATCGCACATTTTAAATTTTTATACCGTCGTATAAGGAAAAAAAATGTACTTTTAAATGCAATTTTTTTGAAAGCTGTATCTCAATTTATTTTTGAGATATTAATTTTTTTACAGTTTTTAGTACCAATTTTGTAATTGTGGCAACAGAAGTACTCCATTTCTATTAAAAGTAAAGGGAAAATAGTAGATTATTGTATTTTTTGTTGCGATTTCCTCATAAGTTATTGAAATTAAAATACATACTATATCAAAAATACCATCTGAATCCGATGAATTTTGGTTTTATTTCTTTTCTATTCATCAATTAAATGTTTTTTAGTTTATAGCAAAAATATTTTACAAACGATATAACACTTTCTCTTTACGAAAATGTATTTTAAATAACTGTGTGACTTTCCTTCACAATTACTTATTTCGTATCAGAAAGCTGAAAGAATGCAATTTTATTTATCCGTGTGTAATACTATTTTCCGAATTTTGAAAAAATGATTTCTGATAATGATTTCTTATAAAACATGGAACTATTATAAACAAAAACAAGTGAAGGCATGTGTAACATTAAATACCAGATTTTTTTTTCTGCAATAATGACGTCATTTGAATACTTTTCTATAGACGTAAGACTGACTACAAAATTTAAGAATTCTAGAAGCTTTATATCGATGTTGTTTAAGACTGGATCATAAAAGTGGACTGCTTTAGCGGATGCAAATGACGTCATTTTATAAAATAAGCGTATTTTTTAATTCTTAAAACTGAAATACGTTTTGTAGAAGTACGTCATTTCACCAAAGTTGCTTTGAAATTCTTCACAGGTGAAAAAACTTCTTTTAAAAATAATGTAATCGAAATTACAGGCTGATAAAGCGCAATGTTTTACAAAAATTTACAGTGTCTTTACAGAAGAGTAGTGATGTACAATGTGCATGCTCAGTTTGGAAGCCTTTGTTCAAAAAATAGTGACATACATTAAAGAACTTGATGGTTATCGCCTGGATGAATTCGCTTCGTAGAGTTATACAAGCGAACATTGAGGGTCTTGCCAATAATTTGAGGTTTAAAATAATATCAGGTTCTCCATGTTTTTGTCCAAATTTCTCTTGACTAATAAAAATTTGCTGCTATAAAACACTACTATATTTTTATTACACAAGGTTGTGTTTTAATCCTCTGCCCTGAGCTTTCTACTGAACCAATTTCACTAATATTTTTTTTAATTAAAAGCTGTTCATTTGTATATCTGCCTGCACTAGCCTTTTTTTTAATATCCCCACTTTAATATTTTTTGAAATTTCATCAAATGATCGTAATTAGATAGCTTTCCTTATTGCAGAATATAGAGAATAATGAGGTTTATTTATTTTTATTCATGCCATTTTTGATAAAAATTAATATATATATTCTATGATTTAAATTTGTACATGGTTAATGGTATAATGTTGTGGGTTCTAAAAGATCAACTGTACAGCTTTGTAAAGAATGAAACATCAGAAAAATAATAACCAAATATACATTTTAAATTTTTAAAAAGGTTATTAGAGGTAATTTAATTCTTATTTAGAGGCAATTTAACATCTAAATAAGATATCTTCCTTTTAAGAAACAGTAATAACCTCCATAAAGTATGTTTTTTAATTCTTTAACAAGCATTCAATCTACTCTCACAAGGAAAGTCTATTATTCAACATCTAAATTTTTTTACTGTCTAAAGGTTGACACGACATTAAAATTAAGTACTAAATTCAATGGCCACAAAAACATTTTTCGCCCATTTGGAAATTTACATCTAATATGATTTATTTACCAATTGGAATAATTGTGTTAAAATTAATCTAGTGCCACAAAACATTTAATATTGTGGTACTACATTAGTCACAGATTCAAAACTTTTCAAAAATTAAGAAAAAAATATGCTACACAATCATATATATTTTTAAGAACTTTGATTTGCATTCATTACATTTCATAGTTTGTAAGTTGATACTCAGTCATTTGTTTTATGGCACTGAAAATTGAAAAAGAAATACCAATCGGGTTCCTCTGGATTTATATATAAATATGCAAAATATAAACAAACTTCTGATTTATACTTATAAATAATACAACATAATCTATGCAAAATAGAAAGGAAAAGTTATATTGAAATGATTAGATACTTATTTTTAATATCTCAAATTTTTGTCCACATGACAAAAATTACTTGGGGATCTTAAAAAAAACTTGACTTTAATAATTTTTTAAATGACAGCTGCAATTTTCTTGATTTTAATGAGGATGGAAATGATTTGCCTTGTAACAATAACAGAATTCTGTTGCAAGATGTGATAAAAATGACCATGACCTTCCTTTGGGCATTCATTTTTGGGTTTTGGCTCAAAAAGTTTAAGGCACAAGATTTGTTTTAACAGTAGCTTATATTCAAATAGACTCGAATGTTTATAATTTTTTTTTAATTATTAAACGATATGCAGAAAATCATTTCTTAAATCTTTGAAGGAAAAAAAAGTACACTGAAATTTCATTGCAGAATGTTTTAAAGATTTCACTAAATGTGTAACCTGAATATATTTTTAGTTAAGTTTAACCCTTTTCGTATCACACTCACTAAATTTGTTTAGTTTTCTAAGTGAATGAATTTAAAGTTAAAAAAATCTAAGTCAGGTTTTTTTTGCTGCAGTGCTTTATTATGAAAAATACATGAAAAGCATATTCCCCTTTCCATTTATTTCAGAGAAGGGAAGAACTTGCTCCACTTTTTCTAAAAACAAAATTTCAAAAACTTAATTATCTCATGAGATATCTTTATCAAACTGAAGAACTTTAATGCCATTGGTTTAACATGTGATAGGGAAATATGAAATCTGAGTGATCTGCCACCTTAACACAATTTGAGAGAAGAAAAAAAATTTCTCAAAACATCAATTATGACACAGGGCGGCTTTTCATTTAATGGCATGGGGTAACTTGCATTTTTTTCAGGAAAAATTAATTATCTAAAAACTCTTTATGCTGTTGCAACACTTGTATCAGGAAAAAAATGAATTTATCAGCAAGAAAATGCACCTATCCACAGAACAGAACTCTGGTTCCAGAAGAAAAATATTCAAGTTTTGCAACGACCACCCAGAAATCCTGATCTTACAAGAACTTATGGGAAGATCTAACAAGATGAGTTTACAAAAATTTAAGGCAGTTTCCCCCAGCTTCGAAACTCAGACTTACAATTGAATGATGGTAAAAACTGTAATAAAGGTAAAAATGTTGAAAAACCATAATTGATGAAAGACCTGAATGACCACAATTTTTGAGTGATAAATGAAGAAGCTACAATTAGAATTCCTATAAGCATACAGGATAAGCTAAATCCAGATTCTTGAAACAACTCAACAGGAGATAGGCGTGCAAATTGATGAAACTCATGGATCAATATTACTTGTTGTCTTCTCTAAAAAACATCTTTATTCTTACTGAACATCACCAGATGCGAATTTATGATTGTCCAGGGCAATCCAAGAAGTATGGTAAATCTATAACTCCATTTCTTCTGATTACAAAAGCATGAAAAAGTACATTTCTTTGCATAAAGTTAATATTATTACAATTTTACAAGGCCTACAAAAAAAATTCTGCAAAAATGCTTGCCTAAAAGAAACTTTTCCCTTAATCCAGCCTAGAGTCTGCACTTGGTTGGGTTTTGACTCTTGCAAGTCCGATTCGGTTGACCTGATTTTTCAAAAGAAAGTCCAAAATATTTTTTCACGTTAAAATCTATATACAGTAAGACCTCCATAACAGACACTACAAGAAAGTGGACATCTCTATTTAGCAAACACTTTTCAATTCAGATCCAAATTAAACTAAGCTTACTTTTGCTTTTCAATTCATAATACACTTAAATATTTCTATGCTTTTACCTCTAAATAGTGGACATTTCACAATTTACACATACATAATATGTGTATGTGTGCATAAACTATCAGAAATAAGATATGATTCAAAAGTGTGTTTCATAAAAGAAATGTTGGTAAGTAATATTTTTCATATACAGAGAGACAAAAAAATGGTTCTTAAATGTGCCACAAAAAAAGAATAATCTGTGATTACATTTCTTATATACATTTTATTTCTCAAGCAGTAAATTGAATATATACTCAAATACATATTTATTTTCATATGGAACATAGTTCTCCTCAAACTTTTTTTAAAAATTCTTATAAAAAAACTAATTCTGACCCACAAGAATTATTCTAGGGTGAATCCAACCCACAGAAAGAAAATTGTCACCCTGACCAGACAACCCAACTTGATTCAGGTCTCTATTCAACACTATTCAGAGGTTTTATAATACAGGGTAAGTCAAAATGAATATAGCGATTACAAATGGCTATAACTATTTAATGGAAAAGAATTTATCGATAAGATTAACACAGAATGTAGACGGAACTTCAAAATTTTGCATACATACGTCATAGATGTTTTATGTGCCTTCCCTTGATCACACGAACAACATCTAGGCGGTAGTCTATTTCACGCCATACATTCTGAAGCATTTGTTCAGTCACCGATGCAAGCGCATTACAAATGTGTACTTAGAGTTCTTCAATTGTTTTGGGCATGGGAGGCACCCTGTCTTTGACATAACCCCACAGAAAAAAATCGGCCATTTTTACCATCATAATTGACCATTTTTACTAATAAGACGGCTGCAATGAACAGGTTTCTTGTTGTTGCAAAGTTTCAAATTGCGCATGCATAGGCTTCCACTTCACTGCATTTGCCTTACATAAAGAAATTTTGCAGTTCTGTCTACATTCTCTGTTAATCTTATTGATAAATTCTTTTCCGTTAAATAGTTATAGCTGTTTGTAATCGCTATATTCATTTTGACTTACCCTGTATTTGGATATTAAAGAACATAGATATGTTCAATTTTCTAGAAGATAAAACTGTAGATTACTTTCATAATTGCATTAAAAGATGATTTACTTTTCTTACATTTTGGGTTGGTTTGCAGTTGAATATTTCAGGTTCGAATCGACAAAAATTATTTTGTTGAGTTTAGTTTGAAGAAATTCTTTTTGGCAGGTTTGGGTTGGATAAAATCTGACCCACGCAAGACTCTAATCCAGCCTGAGATAGTCAAAAGTTTACATACTCCTGATATTGATCAGCCCCGGTACCGGGATGGTCAAAAATGAAATTAAATTGTAGCAGAGATATGGAAACTTAAGTTGACACAGGCAAGAATATGACAAAAGTGTTCAATGTAGATCAACATATTTAAGTTTTGTATGAAACTAATGTTTATTAAAATGAAATAAAGCATAATTTAAAGTAAACAAACATGATTATAAATGTAAAGATAACTAATAATAAAAGAAATAAAACATAATTATAATTAGTAAACAATGGCAAATGGTGGCAGAAAAACAAGTCAGCTTATAAAAATAACATTTCAATTGTCAAAACACTTACATATTCTTAAAGACTTGGAGTTGAAAAACATATGTTAAATAAACATTAATAGAAGGCTTCTATCGAAGTAAAAACCAGTGATATTTGAACTTCAAAGATGACAGTAAAAACAAAACATGTCTAAAAACTAAAACTATCACACCTATTATTCAATGTGTTTGAAAGCAGAATAAAACTGCAAGAAAACACAAATAAAACCACCCCAAACAGCAAGCCATCGCTCTTTAAATAGTTTTCTCAATCAGTGTGCGTCGTGAAGAAACGCCCCTATAAATGTAAATAAGATCACATCGCAATGTGCAGAGTTGAGGAAAAGCAATGCTGCCTTACGGCAGAATTAAAGTTCGATGCAGGGAGATCTGAAGTTACGAAAAGAGATGGATGTTTAACATAATTAAACAATAGAATATACTGGAAATGAAAGTGCCAATAATATTAATCGATTCAGAATCAAATGGGAAGTGAAAAGTTGTAATATATTATGAACATTCCGATTTTGAAAACAAAACAAATACAAAGTGCCAAAACTATAATTGAATAAGTGAAAACTGATAACCAAAAGTAAAGAAAAGATTAACAATTGAAAGGAACTGCTGCTGAAAATAAAGTACAGTAGAACCTCTTTTATCCAAAACTCTTTTAACCGAAACTCTCTGTTAACCTAAATCCATTTTTAAAGCTTTTTTTTTTTAACTATCTCATTCCTTGTGTGCAAAATCCTTTTTGAAAGCTTTTTTTTAAAAAAACTATCATATTCCTTGTGTGCAATAGGGTGGATCGAAAAAGTTTTTCTCACAATTTCAAAACCTACCTATACGGAAAAGATGTTCCATTACATGGAGATTAAGAGAAAAATAATTTCAAAAATTTATTTCAAAATTTAATACTGTCGCAATGGACTTGAAATTCCGAAAACAAATGGAAGAAAGACCTAATTTTGGGCAGATTATTTGCAACTCAAAACAATTGTTTTAATATTAATCAAAATCTACCTATGCAGAAAAGATTTTCTATTGTATGGAGATTAAGAGAAAAACAAAAAAAATTAATTCCAAAATTTAATACTGCCACATGGTGGTTGAATTTTGAGTGTGAGTCTTTTTACGATAAAAATTCAATGTGATTTTTGTTCAGCGAAACATACATTTTAGTACTTTTTAATATTTATTGCAATAAAAGGACACTTACTTGGTTACAAGAAAAACTCCAGCTTCTTATTTAAAAGCTTTTTTAGTATTAATTGAAGAAAAACTAAATAAATCGTCGAAATTACAGTGAGCGCTAATCACGTTTGGTGTTGAAAATTAGCATGAGGTTTCGTGATTCGATAAAATTTCTTATAAAGTTGTCTCTTCTCTATGGTTCACGGACAGCAAAAGATGCTTCCGGAACTGTTTTTACTATTCGTTCTGCAGCTTGAGTGTGGAAGGGAAACCCCTTGATAATAGTATTATTGCCTCCGGAATTTACTATTGCTTCTGAAATCATGTCGTCACTAAATCGTTCAGTTAGTGGAGGTTCCGTGACATTTTCCCATGTAATCAAATCAACATAATCCATCGCACAAAAGTGAAAAGCTAGTAATGTTACTAAAGCCTCGGATGGATTTTTGTAAGCTAAACAGATTCGGAGAATTCTGTTCGCGATTGTAAGCTACCTTAAGTGGCAAATACTTCCAGGGTTTCTCTTCGATAGGCAAATTTCCATTTAAGTACAGTTGATCGGTACTTAAGTCTTTCTTGTTAGTTACTTCACACAGTGTGCAATTGATATGAATGAACACATCCAATATTTTTCTTATTTCACCAGTGAAGATTCTGGGGCTAGTCGTGGTTTCATCCACGTGCGCAAAAAATGACGTAATGGGAGCTCACTGGCGTATAACAGGTACACAAATCATTGTAGTGAATGCTTCAGGTTCAGTTCCATATTTCGAATAACACCTCCTTTAACAGCAGTGTTAGCAGATGTTCGGTCACAACCAACTTTGCTCCCAATGATTTGCTCTCTCCCGGAATTTACAGTTAGACTCGGAACCAAGTTCTTTTACCAAGCTTACGTGTTGTTCTATTATGACTTTTCTTCTGTTTTCTTCTAGTGATATAGGCCTACCTTTATGTACATCGAAGTATAAACCAAACTGGTCATGGTCATAACCTTTTACACCTGACTGAGACAATAGAGTGGTTCTTGCCTTGCTTCTTTCACGCCAAATTTTATTTATGTCAACAACGTTCGGTACATTGCATTGCGAGATAATGTCCCCATCTTGAAGCGCAGCTGACACTATGGCAGCGCCTGCTCGGTCGGAAATGACAAAACAGTCCAATGTTTTGGCTATGGCTGGAAATTTCATCACTACATGCACGACAGTGATGTTGTCAGCGTTTTAGACCCTCTTTCAATCATACATGACGATGCAGAAAATGTCATTATGCTCGCACATACGCCGCTTCAATTTACACCCATTATTTATATTCATATTCAAATCTATTTAACTGGAAGAAACATCAGGCAGTGTTTTGTTTCTCTCCACATAACGCTCTTAGCTTTAGTTATTTGTAATGTGACTTTCCAATCCTGTGACCCGATTACCAGTTTTCTTATCTAATAGAAATTTTCTCTCGTTCATCAGTACTTTCCGTTCTTTATTACAGTGGTAACCTTCAAACGATTTACAAGTACACGTCGATATATCAAATAGAGCATTTGCTTTTTTTTCGGAAAGCGTCAATCTGATTGCATTAGCTTTCAATCTCTTTTCTTGCTTTGTAACATTTAAGAAGAACAAGATATTTGTCTTGGTATGACCGAATTTTTTTATCAAAATACTGTAGTAGTCGATTATTGGGATTGAAGCTCGTTTTCAGGTCTCTTCTAACTTATTAGCATTTTCTTCACACGAGGAAGAATGTGTAGATGTACTGTAGACACTGTTTCCCTTATTTCGGTTTTCGTATGTAAGAAGCATATTCGTTGGCATACCACAGCGAGACCCAAATATAGAGCAAATCATGTCTTTTCTCAGAATCGCTATGGTGCAGTAATTTTAGAGAGAGGAAAAAGATGGAATTTCTATTTTCTTTCCACAATTCAACCCCCTTGCGGCAGTATTAAATTTTGTGCTAAATTTTGCTTAAATTATTTTTTGCTTAATCTTAACAATTTTACCGTCTATGTAGGTTTTGATTAATATTAAAACAATTATTTTTTATCAAAAATCATTTAACCAAAATTTGGTATTTTTCCATTTTTTTCGAAATTTAAACCCATTTGTGGCAGTATTGAATTTTAAAATTTATTTTTTTTATTATTTTTCTCTTAATCCCCATACAATATATCTTTTCTGCATTGGTACTTTTTGATTAATGTTAAAAAAAATTATTTTGAGTCAAAAATCATCTAACGAAAATTAGGTCTTTTTTCCAAATTTTTAGAAATTTCAACCCCTAAAATTTAATATTTTTATCTAAATGTCCATACAATATAACATCCTTTGACCATATAACAGCGATCCACCCTAGTGTGCAACCAATCATATAAATATTACATATAATACATAGAAATATTTTCGATCCCTCTTTGAATGCCTTCCGTTCCTGAAAACAAACAAATCAGCAATTCTGATGGTTTTGAATGTTTTGCAAAAAGTTTGGCGCAGCGGAAAGACTGTGATACTGGTGAATTAATAATACTAAAAAAACTTCGTGATAGAGCAATCGAAACTGCGACAAACAAAACATTGCTTCAAACTACAGATGCAACGAATATTTGGCCTATTTGGCCAGTCTGCCGAATATTCGACCTTGGCTGAATAATACTGTAAAAAAGTTTTTATATTTACACAGTATAACTTTTTAATTTGACAATTTAGATTCATCATGTATAATGAAAATTTTATTTGAAACTAACTAACACTTTTTTTCCATTAACTTTCATACCCTGAATGGGTTTTATCTACCCATTTTTATATAAGAGGCTAATTTAGGAATCGTGCAAAAAAAATTTTATGCTGTACCAGTAAGTACAAAAAGTATCTGTAATAAGCTAACATAATCTGTTAAATTTAAAATTAATCTATTCAAAATTGTTTTAATACAGCTGTACAAGCAAATTCAATTTTTTTTTTTAATCATAATGGGAAGTTTAACATTTATCCCTTATTACATAAAAAAATATTTCTTTCAATAATATTTTAAATTATACCTATAAAGAACATAAATATATGATTGATTAGATATAGATGTATTATATGTATAAGATATTTAAGTCGTATATGTTGCAATACTTAAGGGTTTTTTTTTTTTTAAATAAAATACGCTTAAAAGTTAAATATAATTTACCATAATTTCGGGAGTAAGCGCCGCACTCGCAATATTCTTTCTAAATAAAAAAAATTTGGCATAAGCGCCACACTAAATGTAGATTAAAGGCCTAAACTTAGACATTTTAAAAAAAGCACAATTAATAACGCAATTAAAATTAATTTAATGTTATAAAGAATTTTTAAAAAATAAAATGACTTACTTTAGTTTTTTATTCCCAGGGACTTACCGTTGGTTAATTATAATGTAACCATTCAGAACGCAGGACGCGAACCCTTCTCCTTGTGGCGCTCAACGTTTTTTAAAGTGGTCGCCGCCACTAGGCACGCTTTTTATTAGTGGGTCGCATCCACTATATATGGAACAGCAAAATTAAAAACCATCAAATTCGCTCAATTTGCTGTCTGACTGGAACAATTGTCGGATGTCGTCACTCAATTCGAGGCTATTTTCCTCATCGTCCGATATCTCAATATCTGTATCAGTATCCCCTGATTCGAAGGAATTATTTCTGCCGCTGAGAATCCCGAAATAATAGCACTCAGCTCAATGGCATTCCATGCTGCTGATACCCATTTCGCCACTTCTGCGTAAGATGCTTTCTTCAAATTGCTGCCTTTAGTATATGAATGCAATCCACTTGACATCCATGTCTCCCACTGTTGTCGCATGTGATGCTTTAAAATGCGATTTGGAATCAAATCTAAGGGCTGCAATTTTTTAGTAAGCCCACCAGGAATGACAGCCAAAGATGCAGCACATTTCCTGGCCGCTTCCTTTACAGGCTCCGTCAAATGTGCCGCCATGGAATCCATTATTAACATTCCACTTGGCTGGAAAAAAGCGCCTTTTCTTTTTTTCCACACTTCAGAAAACCAGTCTATCATTAATTTTTCATTGTTCCATTCTTTTTCGTTGCACCTTATTACAACATCCGATGGAAAAGTCTCTTTAGGTAAGGTTTTCCTTTTAAAAATTAGCATAGGCGTCAACTTTTCTCCACTTGCGGTACACGATAAAACGCATGTGAATGAAGTTTTTTCATGGCCCGTAGTTGAAATGAAAACAGAATTTTCTCCAGTTGAATTCACAGTTCTACTTGGGGGGCAATCGAACGTCAACAGAACTTCGTCCATATTGATCAACTGGGAAGGCTTAAAATTCTTTTCATTTTTCAATTTCATTACAAATTCCAGGAATTTTTTTTTTCTTTTCAATCCAGTCAGCAGGGAGATTCTGTCCCACACTTGTTCTTTGCCTCATGGACAACTTGTGTCTCTTCATAAAACGGAAACACCAATTTGCGTTTCCTTTGAAATTCGAAATTCCCATATCAGCAGCAATATTTTTAGCTTGCATACTTAGCTTTTTTACAGTTGAGATTGAAAGACCTTCTTCACGCTGTTCTAAAATCCACTTTCTTAGATTCTTTTCCAACTCCGGCCAATGAGCTGTACCGCAACGTCTTGCTTTTTTAAATTTTGGCATTTCTTCAATAACTGATTTTTCTGATCGCCATCGGCGAATGAATCTTTCGTCTATACCAAATTCACATGCTGCAGGACGATTTCCGATATTCTCTGCTTTCATAATTACTTGTAATTTAAATGCAGCAGTATAATTTCGAAGTCGCTTGGGAGCCATCGTAAAATATTCCAACAATCAAAAGATTAAAAAAGATTCAAAAATAGTAAACCACGTTGAAAACTAACGACACAAGTGCAACGAATAGCAATGATGAGAGGGGATGGGGAGAGACAAGTATCCAATCAAATCGACTGACCACTATGCCACGAGCAACCCACTTTTATAAAAGGGGTGATGATGAATGGATAAGTTAAGAGAACAGTAAGGACAAAGAACTTTACTCCGTGATACAGAACGGTCCGGATATGTAATGCAACTTTACAGGTACTTTACAGGGAAGCAATTTTTATTTTTACTTTCTACCCCTTTCCCTCATTCTGTCATTTAAATTTACGAACATAAATGATTCATTTAAGTACAAAACTATTTTCAAAACATCAGATAATATTGACATTTTGTGAATGCTTAAATCGCTAAAATAGTACAGATGGGTATTACCACATTTTTTTACTTTTTCATTTATTCTTATCACGGATTTTGTTTTTTATTTTATTTAATTCTTAATTTATTCTGTAATATTTTTTATTTCATTCTAAAAGGATTACAACCACTTAAAGCTATCGCGTCCACTTTACAATAAAAAACAGTGTTGAATTCAGACACTTTTCTCCGCGAGGGGCTTCTGTGGGGGGAAGGGGGGGGGCCTTTTTTGACCATTGAAAACGTAAAATCTCAAATCTTCCGGGAGGGACACCCCCTGAATAAAAGCTGGATAAAACACTGGATAAAAACATTCCTCCTGAGAATCCACTTAAAGAAACAAAATAAACTGTACGGAACTTCATTACTCACTCTACTATGTTTCTGTCATTCGTTAAACAGCACACTAGGTTAGTAGGTCAAAGAAGGGAAGGCGAGATAACAAAACCAAGTCATTACGCAATGCAACTGACAGCTTCAAACATGTGCAAAGATGAAGACATCATTATGTGATAGCTGTTAGGATTACGTCACCATATACTTAATAGAGTTTTTCAAACATAACAGAAGAAACTAAACATGGAAGAAGTGTTGACCAATTAAAACATTGGTCAAACAGAGTTGCTGTGGTTAATGTGGAAGACTTTCAAGACACCAGTTCTAAAACAAATTCATTTTATCTGAAGCAAGATGAAATGATGATGATGTACATTATAACAGCTTTACTTCACCATCAAATAATATAAAAACAAAATAATATCCGATGCATCTACATTGTGACAGATGATATAAATGTACAATAATTCTCGAAGCTACTAATCCACAATCAGTCCAGACCTTTATACACCCGGTAACAGCAATTGTTTTGCATAAAAACTGTTGCCAATCAGTAAATACAAACTTGCACAAAATACATCCGAAACTCTGAGCATACGAACGCAGCTGAAACGCCATTGGCTGCAAACTATGAGATCACAAGTCAGCCGTTCACAGCAAAAGATGTGATCCCAAAATCACTGTTACTGACAGTTATTCAGCAACGGCACTTGCCTCAAGAGCTAATACACATGAATGAAATTGCCGGTCGTTTCGGATGTAAACAAGAACAAGAGAGGATGAAAAATAAACGTGCATCAATAAGAAGTAAAAACTTTAAAGCTTTATCATTCAAGTTAAACTTTACTGAATGTTTAAATAAGCAATTGATGCATAACAATCGGCCTCCTTTTTCACCATCTCTTGAGTTTTACAAAAAACATGGAAAAGGTCATATAGATACAAAAATTTACAAATACATGAAAAATTTCAAAAAGTTGAAAAATTTCAAAAAGTTGAAAAATTTCAAAAAGTTGAAAAATGTAAAACTTCAAAAAGTTCAACAACAAAAAGGTTACACCTTAAATTCAAAAACAACAATCTGATCAATGTCAGGTCATATAAGACTTTATTGGCAAGGCATTGACCAGAGTGAAAAACATTGTAATGAAAAATTATAACCCCCCAAAAAAACTTTTAAATATCAAAAATACTCTTACAAAATTTCAATAACTGCTCTTTAATCTGTGGCTTTGTAAAACTGTCTGCAAGATTAAATTTACTAGCAATATATCTAAGTTTAAATACTTTATCAAAAACTAGGTTTCTAAGGAAAAGATACTTTATATGAATATGTTTGGTTTTCTGATTTTCAAAAGGAGAATTCGAAAAAGCTATTGCAGCTTGGTTATCACAGAACAGAGTACAATCCCTCAAGTTCAAGTTAAGCACCTCATTTTGCAAAACATTTTTGACCCAGATTAATTCTTTTGCAGCTTCAGTTAAACTGACATATTTGGCTTCCATGGTAGAAAGACTTATACATTTTTGTTTAAAAGTCTTCCATGATATGGGCGTTTCATCCAGAAACAAAATATACCCACCCATAGAAACACGATCGTCTCTGTTTGCTGCAAAATCTGAATCTGAAAAACATGAAAGATTTAATTGACTGACTCTGGATAACTCAAGTTTATATTCTTTAGTATATTTTAAATAACCTAACAATTTTAGCAAACTATTCCAGTGAGTAATTCCAGGATTTGATTGAAATTGGGATAATAAATTAACTGCATACATTATATCAGGTCTAGTTCTCCCAGCTATAAAAGACAAACATCCTATAAGATTTCTGTATGGAAACCTAGACATAATTTCTATTTCTTCCTTAGTGGAAGGTGAATCTTGTTTTGACAAAACCAAGCCCTTGGGAATAGGTACAGAGCTTACAGGAAATTTAAATTCTGCAAACATTTCACAAACTTTCTCAATATACGAGGTCTGGTGAATGTACAGGTGATTTCCTATCTCTTCAAACTCTATGCCCAATAGCTTTCTGGTTGTCCCCATAATTTTTAAATTAAAATGTTTTGGCAGTAAATTTAACCCATAATCCAAATCATCTTGAGTTTTACCAAAAAGAACCATATCGTCAGCATAAAGTAAAAGAATCATTCTGGACTGAAACATGTATACACAATTGCACCAATCGAGTTTATGAAAATCTAATTTGGATAAAACATCATCCACTTCAAAGAACCACTGTCTGCCAGATTGATGCAGACCATAACTGGCCTTATTCAACTTACAAACTTTATTTCTTTCTTTAATAAAACCCTCAGGTTGGTGCATGTATACAGTCCCATCCAGATCAGCATAAAGATAAGCATTGTTGACATCTACCTGGACATTAACCCATTTTAACAGACATGAAAATATGGCAAAGAATAATCTAACTACTATTGAAAAACTAACTACTGGACTGAAAACTTCCTCATAATTTACTCCTTTAACTTGGTTAAAACCTTTCGCTACCAATCTAGCCTTATACCTCACTATTTCATTTTTCGCTTTCCTTTTTAAGGTATACACCCAATGGTTACCAAGAATTTTAACATCTTTTGGTGGTGTCACAAGATCCCATACGTTACGTTCATGCATAACATTTAATTCTTGGTTCATTGTGTCCCTCCAATTTGATGCTTCGGGGGTTTTAATGGCTTGATTGTAGGTTTGAGGAATTTTAATTTCAGTTAAGTTAGCTTCACCTACATTTAAAAGATTAGTTACTTTACCAGATTCTTTATTTTTACTGCTGAAATTAAACAAGTTTTTATCACATTCTATTTTATTTGCTTTACAATAATCTATTAATTCATTAAAAGATCTAATTCTAGTATTGGTTCCATCTATGCCATAATAAATGTCTGTTTTATCCTTTCCTGTTTTACGTGTTACTGCCTTACGGGTCCATGGAATAGATCTACAAGGTTTTAAACTAATCTGCTCTGAACTCTGGTCTTGATCTGACACACTAACTCTTTCAATATCATTCCCCAATTGAGGTGTATTCTCAGGTTCATCAAAAATATCTCCATCTTCTGGAAAGTCAAAAAGTGAAAAATTAAATTTTTGTTCTTTTAGTTTTGAAACAATATCTACCCCCCTTTTTGTTTCATCAAACCTAACGTTAATAGTTTCTACAATTTTATTTCCTCTATCAACCAAATTCGGTAGCCTTTTGTTGTTTGAGCATACCCACACATGATCCCTAGTTTAGCTCTCATATCAAGCTTCCTTCTGACCTGATTGGGCACTCCAACATATGCTAAACAACCGAATTTTTTCAAATGAGAAACTGAGGGTTTTCTGCCTGAATACATCTCAAAAGGGGTCTTGTTATTTTGTTTGTGACAAACCCTATTCCAGGTATAAGAAAAACACTGTAAGGCTTCAGCTCGAAATTTTTGACACAAGCCACTAGCATTGAGGAGAGTTTTTATACCATCAAGAGCAGTTAAATTGAAACGCTCCGCAATGCCATTCATTTCTGTGCTTTACGGATTTGTTTTCTCGTGAATAATTCCCTGCTTTTCTAAAAAATTCTCAAAATCTTTGTTACAAAACTCCATGCCACCATCAGTCCTGATAGAAATTATTTTCTTATTTAAGTACCTTTCGGCCCTACTTTGGAATTTCAAAAACATCTGAAAAACATCAGACTTATTCCTGATGGTGTACACAGTAACAAAACGAGAAAAGTCATCAATGATGGTAAAAAAATATCTACTTCCCCCATGTGATGTCACTTGTAAAGGCCCGCACAAATCCATGTGCAAGAGCTCCAGAGCAGTTGTAGACCTTACTTTATTTATTGCCTTAAATGATGTTCTTTTAGATTTTGCAAGTTTACAGAAGATGCAATCCTCGGCTAACTTTGACAGCTTTGGAAGTCCTTTAACACTTTCATTTTTACATGTGTTAATTAAGTATTCATTATTTACATGGCAAAATCTTTTGTGCCATAATTCATTCAAATTAACTTTTTCAGAATGATTGATTAGCTGAAATGTCAGCCGAGTTGCTTTCTCCTTTACACATGGAATTATAATGAGAAGGTTTCAAAAAATACAAATCATTTTTTCTAACTGCATAAAATAACCAATTCCATTCTTTGTCATATACAACAGGTTTACCTTTACTGCCAACAAAATTTGCACCTAACTTTTCAAGTTTACTGCCAGACAATAGATTCCTACGTAAATTTGGATTATATAAAACATTCTTTAAAATAATCTGATTAAAACTACCATCTTTACATTTTACAAAAAAATTTACAGTGCCCTTTCCCTGAACAGGACTTTCTTTTTCTCCAACAGCAAGTGACATCTGCATATTTGAAACAGGTTCAAAATCCAAAAACAAATTTTTGTCATTGCAAAAATGAGCCGTAGCAGCTGTATCAAAGACCCAGCTACCACTTTGGCCAAAATCAGATAAATTAGCTTCATATGGAGAAATTTCAATTAAACTAGCCTCTTGTTCAGAGAAAGTACATTTTACACTATTACATTTTATACTATTGCATTTTACTTTTTCACAATTTACTTTACTACATTTTACATTATTACACTTTAATTCAATATTACTAGTTTCTGAAAATTTATTTTTAAAGTGAGAATTTCTAGAGTGAGAGCCTTTAGACTGATAATTTTTAGATTGACTTTTAAATTTACAATTAGCAATTAAATGACCATAAGATTTACAACAATAACAAGGACCTATTAATTTACTTTGCTTAACATTATTCTTAAATTTAGAAAATTTATGTTGACTTACATAGTTATCAGAATTAGAAGATTTACCTGTTTTACATTTAATTACTTCTCCAGAAAAGGCAGCATTGTCAACAAGGTCCTTTTTTGTTAATTTTAAACGGTTCTCCTCCAGCAGCAATTCAGACTCAATCTTGTCCGGAACAAATTCGGTATCTGGCCAACGGTAAATCGCTTGGACTGTTGACTGGAACTCTTCTGATAAACTCCGGATCATCTGATACCCCAAATACAGAGGCTGTAAAGTATGTCCAACTTCCCGAAGGCGTTCGGCAGCTTGCTTCACTCGACAGAGGAAAAGGCTAAGATTCTCACTGGGATTATATCGGACACTAAAAAATTCATCCAGCAGATGTATCACTCGGGCTCTTGTTGTAGGTTCAAAATGATCTTTTAGAATTTTCCAGGCAGCAGCTCCACTAGTGGTACCGGCGATTAAAGGCTTAAACTCAGGAGACAAGGTCTAGTAGATTATTGTATATGATCTAGCTTTTCGTAAATTCATCTCGCTTCTTTCTCTCCATGTCAACTGGTCTGTTACAGAAACTGTTTTTTCCGCTTTCCTATCTTTCTGTTCCGACGATTCCCCTGTTTCTTTCACCTCGTTTTCTGGATCAGGATTTTCGATGTAGCTCCAAGCTCCAAAATGCATTAATAGGACCTTCACTTCGAATTTCCATGTCTCCCAATTCGTCAAGGTCAAGAGATTAATATTTGATAAATCCATCTTTTACGGCCTCCGTCAGAGCAATTATAAGTAAACTTCAACAATGTTGCTAAAGTTCACGAAAAAAGCATCCGAAGAATTGGCGAAAAATAAAACGAAAGTCCATGGAGACGTCGAAAAACATCACTCAAGAATATCGGAACTCCTGCAAAGAGGTACATCTTTTAGCAAAAAGGAAAAGTTCATCAGCGCTCAGCAGGAAAAAACATTATCTTCACTTCCACAAGGGCCACTGGGCCCATAACCTGTTGACTAATTAAAACATTGGTCAAACAGAGTTGCTGTGGTTAATGTGGAAGACTTTCAAGACACCAGTTCTAAAACAAATTCATTTTATTTGAAGCAAGATGAAATGATGATGATGTACATTATAACAGCTTTACTTCGCCGTCAAATCATAATATAAAAACAAAATAATATCCGATGCATCTACATTGTGACAGATGATATAAACGTACAATAATTCTTGAAGCTACTAATCCACAATTAGTCCAGACCTTTATACACCCGGTAACAGCAATTGTTTTGCATAAAAACTGTAGCCAATCAGTAAATACAAACTTACACAAAATATATCCGAAATTCCGAGCATACGAACGCAGCTGGCCGCCACTGGCTGCAAACTATGACGTCACAAGTCAGCCGTTCACAGCGAAAGACGTGATCCCAAAATCACTGTTACTGACAGTTATTCAGCAACGGCACTTGCCTCAAGAGCTAATACGCATGAATGAAATTGCCAGTCATTTCGGATGTAAACAAGAACAAGAGAGGGTGAAAAATAGACGTGCATCAATAAGAAGTAAAAACTTTAAAGCTTTATCATTCAAGTTAAAATTTACTGAATGTTTAAATAAGCAATTGATGCATAACAAGAAGTACGATATGTACGTTAGGAAAGTAAATAAAGCAACGTTATTTAAGAAGATAAAGAAGAAGGAAATAAAGTTAATTTATTATAATGCATTGTGTATTACTGTAAATAAAAGTACTTTAATAAAAGAAATAAAGTGAATAAGGATAAATAGGTTTCTCATTGGAGGTAAACACGTACGGTGACAAGAAGTGGTGTATTGCTATTAGTTTTAACTTTTTTTAACATTCTTTATAAAAACTTTAAAAAAAAAATATCGTAAGCGCCGCACACGTTAGAAGCGCCGCATCGGCAATTTATTAACTTTTAAAGTCATAAGTGCCGCGGCGCTTACTCCCGAAATTATGGTAAGTGGTTTTTTTAAAAGTGTTACTATTTCTTATTAAATAATGAAAGAAATGTAAGTACTAAATTCTTTTAATTAGTATGCATTTACGTTTTACATATTTTTTTCAAGAATAGCATTGTAAAGTTTATATTTGCCTTAAAAAACAGTTAAAATGTTTTCAAGAAATGTAGATTGTGGTGCACAAATAATTATAATTTAGCATTCCCAGGTTTTTTGTAAATGTAACCTGCTTCTGAAAATAATGAGTGGCAAAATTCTTCCATGTGTATTAATTTGGTGAATAGTTTAACGATTTGTATAATTTGGAGAAATTGGTCGAATGGATAATCAAGTAGTACACATTTTTCTTAACCTGGCCCAAGCGATAAATCGCCAAATGTTGTATCTATTGAAATATTTCATATTGAATTCAATTTTAAGCATTACAAACATTTATTTCATGTTTAAATTACCGTAATTTTTGGCCTATAATCCACAGCAGCGTATAATCCACAGTCGCAGTTTTTAGCCCTTATAAAAAAATTTCAGCAGATAATCTGCATCGGCATATAATCCGCGATTATACGCCGGACTATTCATTACATACGCTGGATTACTCATTTTTTTCAATATTCCAAAGTACTACTAATAAACCACCTCCCTATTTATTTAGTTGCTCTATATAAATGATAATTGTATTAAAATAATTGAAAAAAAAATAAAATAATTACAAGTTAAAAAAATACAAAAAAATTTTTCTATTGAATCTTATATCTAAAATGTAGAATGCCTTGTGATTGATTTGGCTATAGATTTATGATAATAATCGACACCTATATCGATTTGACTATAGATTTATGCTTGATTATTTCATAATTTTAAGGTATGGTTCAAAACAGCTGAAACCAATGAGTAAATCTTATCTTTCCAAACAATGACTCTTGTAATAGGAATACACAAGGGAATACATGTCTATATTGACTCAGACAAAATCTAAATCATTTCAGAATAATTGAGCTTCCATGGATATTTGTAATCGAATCATCGAATGTTAGTTGTTTTCGTTGGATATGATTGACGTGGTATATTAGTATATTATACTATTTTTAATTTATATTTTTTAATCCCCAATAGCACGTTAGTATCTAAAATAATGCTTTTATGTTATTACATATATTGTGTCGGATTAAATTCTTATTGAATGTGTAATCTAAAAGATTATTAACACAATGTTAACAAGTGATTTTGAAAAGTATTTCACAAAAATTGGCCCATTGAAGCAAACAAAAAAGAACTGATTTAAAAAATAATGTTTGTTTTTTACTGTGATTGTATATCGTAACACTCAGCACGTTACAGTTTAAAAAGCTTTTCAATATTTGACAATAGATTTATGCTAATTCAGATACCTATATCAATTATGGGCCTACGTTTATACTAATTCCGATACCTATATCGATTTGGCTATAGATTTATGCTAATAATCGATACTTATATCGAAATCACCTTCCGCTTTTTTAATAATGTTCAGTTTAAATTCTGTAATGTTAAATAACACGTTTCCTCTTAGACATTATTGTAACTTTCAACGTCATAACAATACACAATTTCATAAATGATTGAGATTGAAATTTTTGAAAGAGATGAGTTGAGAAACGCTTTGTTCATCATCGAAAGATTTTGCCTAAAGGCTAAAAAAATAGCATAAAAATCGGAAGCCACTCCCACTAGCACGTCACGTCATATGTGAACCAATCATGAGCAACTCCACAAACGGTCGATAGCAGACAATCGTGTGGTAGAATCTGGATGTTTGACATGAACTTCTGCTTAAACAAAATTTCAGCAGATAATCCGTACCGGTAGATAATCCGCACTTAAAAATTTTGAGGTTTTTTAACAGATAATCCGCGGATTATAGGCCGGAAATTACGGTAAATATTTTTGTGATTTAAAATCTCTCATTAAAAGGATTTTTGTTTGTTCCTTTTTTAAATTAAAAGATAAGTTTTTTCTTTTATTTTGTGAGGTGTTTACATTATTTTCTAACTGATATAGCCCTTTCCATTCTTTAACCAATGATAATATCGACAAAATATAATCACTGGCAAACCTTTCATGGAAAATATCAATAAAATACTAAATTTATTACCAAAAATCATACTTAGCCCTGTATATTTGACGTATAAACAACCATGGGAATATTCTCTATCGAATGATACAATCTGAAAAAAAAATTCACCGGGTAGTTTTTGAAAACACTTGAGCTGAATTTTTAGAGCTTACTGCTTTATAATATATATGATATGATAAGGGAACAATATGTATTTTTTGCTGTATAGTATGTATAATATATAAATAATGTAATATCGCATATATTATACTTTTGAAAAAACCTGAAAAAGCCCATGAGGATTGGTTTTAAAAAACGGGTTTTTGCGAACCCTGATTATGAGGGTCTTGTTACTTTTGAAAGAAAGAAAAGAGAAAAGTATATCTTGGTAGCAGAAAAGAATAATTATATTTTAATGGAATGAATAATTATATTTTAAGAAAAAACCTTTTTCTTTACATACAGAATGTAAATTTACTAAATTTGAGTTAAATGAGAAAGGATACAAAAAGACAGAGGACACATGCAAGTTCTTATTTTTGGGGATGCGAAATGATTTTACTAAAATATAAAAAGTTTCATTTTTACAGAGGTAATGAGTTTCTATTTTAGATAAAATATATATAAATTACTAGAACTATCTATCGATTAAATAAAAAAAATAAGAATTAAATTATTATTTACATTTTTGAAAGTCATATGTTATCTTATTGGCATCAAAGTATTTAAAATATTACAAAAAATATATTCAGCTGTTATGATTTTTGAACACTCAAACAAAAAATTAATCTCAATTAGTCTTTAATTTAATTTTTGATTTTAAAATTGAAAAAAAAAATTTTAAGTCAGTATTCGGTCACTGAATATTCAGTATTCGGCCAAATCACTATTCGTTGCATCCCTATTTCAAACCCTTCTGATATATGTAAAAGGCACTTAATTTCAAAATTAAAAATCAGGTAACTTATTCTTGTTTCTATTTTACTATTGCTTTATTTTTATTAAGCACTTGTTACCATAATAAGAATAGCGCACGTATTTGTCCTTAATCTTAAAATTGAAGCATTCTCGATTGTCTGAAAATTTCAATTTTCCGAAAGATGGTCGGTCCCAATTACTTCAGATAATCGATGTTCTACGGTATTGAGGAAATAAATAGAAGTAAGCAAGTAGCATAAGTATTTAACAAGGACACTTATGCACATGGGCACTTATGGACACTTAAGCACAAGGAGTTTAATTAGGGCTAACAGATATAACCTATTCAATTAAGGATTGAAATTAGCAAAGGTAAAAGGTACACGGTGAAAACTTAAGCTTTACGTCCTTAGACCAATTGATTAAAAGTTATGAAAAAGCTGTAAATGAAATATTAAATTCAAATAGCTAAAGAAAGATAAAAATGCATGGGGGCTTAATAAATACAGGTAAGTATTAAAACAATCTAATATTTATTTAAAACCAAAGATAAAAATAATGAAAGTATAAAACAATATATAATTTTTTCTATATCAGGAAAACAAACATTAAACAGGTCTTTAACTTTTACAAATGCATATTAGACTATAAAATTATTTATATGATATCAGGGCCGGATGAACACTCCGTCAGTCTGTGCCTCGGCACGTAGTAAACAAAATCAAGGGGCGCAAAATTGCCAAAACAAAAGGAGAAAAAAAGCTGTATTCCAAACACTGCTCAAGAAGACGTAGGGGAAGAAGTGAAAGAGGTAGAATGAGTGGAGATAGAGACAGATGAAGATCAGTTTAGTTTTGAATTCTGAGCCACGGCGTGAATAATTTCTGATTCAGAAATAATTTGTCTTTCGAAAGCAGGTCCAGCGTCCCCAATGTACAGCTTTGATTTCCTTACTGATGTTCCCCTCAAACAACACTATACAAGATATCTAAACAACAGAGAGAAAATTCACAGAGATTAGTTGGTGTATTCTGTAGCCAAAGACTCAGTTTTCTGCTTCTAGTGCAACTGCTACAGCTTTTTCTTTAGCAAATAATGGCTAGAGAGATTGGCGGTATAGAGTAGAAATGCTAGAAATCATGAAACTACAGATAAACCTTTTGAAGCCCAAAAGACTTGACTTGAATTAAGTATTCATTTAAAAACTTCGCAAACAATAAATGCTATTTCTCAAAGATTTTGGAATGCAGAAACCTAACATGGGAATGCTGTTTTTCAACGTGTAGTTTGATCGTAAAACTTTTGAGAGAAAGTTGCTTGTCCTTTAGAAGTTGCAACAAAAATTTGTATGAACATGATAATGGAATCTTTTTAAAGCTAGTCCAACAATTAGCTGAATTTGATCTTGCCATGTAGGAGCATATAAGGAGAGCTTTGAACAAACAACATAAAATAATCACATACTTGAGTAAAACCATTCAAAATGAGGTCATTCGTCTAATTGCACATAATGTCAAAAGGCACATATTATGAAGTGAAAAAAATCAAAATATCACTCAATTATATTAGATTGCACACCTGACTTGAATAAAACAGAACAAACAATCTTTGTTATAAAGTACGTGCCGATTGAAGAAGAAGACATCCACATTCATTGGGGAACATTTTTAGGGCTTTCTTCTGACTGAAAGATCAACAAGTCAACAGCTTTTCGATGTCTTACTTCGAGAGCTAGAAAATCTATTGCCTTTGGCAAACATGAGAGGTCAAGGGTATGATAATGAGGCGAATATGAAAGGAGAATGTACGAGGGTGCAAGCAATGATTAGAAACATCAACCCTCGTGCTTTTTTATGCCATGTGGTTGACACTTCCTTAACCTAGGGATAAATGATCATTAGAAGCATCATTATCCAAAGCATCATTAGAAGGAGTCAACTTCTTTAGTTCATCTCAGTTTACTGATTGTCTATGGTTTTAAAAACAATTTTAAAGCATGAAATATTTTTTTAATTTATCTATATCGCGCGGAGCTCGATTATGAAAGATTAATCTGTTTGCCCTTAAAACAAAATAAAGAGTTCATCATTTTCTTATGGCTAATTTCCATTAAAAAAAAAACTTCCCTATGAATAAATAAATATAATAATATAAATAAAACACAAATTTACCAGACATGTATAAGCTCTGAAATTATCAGAATATAAAAGAATGCCATAAGTAGTAAAATCTTGGCAAATAGCTCTTAGCATGCTGCTAATAAGAAAATATCGCTTTTGATAAATTTCAAAAATTTACTTGATTGTGTAATTCATATTTTCCATATGAAAAAATGCTTTTTTAATGTAAGTGGTCAATCTAAAAAATTTATTGCACATAAAAAAATTATTAGTTTTCAATTAAAAAAAATGTTTTCACCTATATTCTTTAACCCGGTAAGCCCAAGTATGATCCCCTAGTACTAATAAAGGAACAAATCGCTCTGTGTGTGTGTGTGGGGGGGGGGCGATGGCTAGCAAATTCTACCGCACACAGAAGTGTTAAAATTTAGGAGTGATTACTCCAAGACAAGTCCTGATGCACCTGAGGCTCAGATTTTTAATTTTTTAAGGGCCGGGTCTCCTGGGCCCCTTTAAGTTTTTATGCACTAAATTGTTAATAACATGCCTCTTTTCTATCCGATCTTCTTCGTTTTTCGGGTGAATTCTGTCAGTTTCTGCCCCATTTCTACATTTCAGTTAAGACCCTGGCACCCTTGCAAGGGGCTTGGTACAGGGGCTCTAGAAGTTTTAGTGCACTAAATTGTTAATAAATTGCTTCCTTTTTATCCGATCTTCATTTTTGGGATAGTTTCTCCATTTAGTTATTCTCTCGTTTCTACATTCCAGTTAAGACCCATCTAGGGTTCCATAGGACCTGGTACAGGGCCCATTAAATTTTTTGTGTGCCATGCGTTTTTCACACCCTAATTTTCTCCCCTTCACAGTGCATAATTTTAAAGTTGAGTCTTGAACTCTTCTCCTTAGACCAACACTCACATATTTTTATTGAAGCCCTAGGGCCCTTTTTTAAGCATTTCCCCAATTTTTTGCACATTTCTTTTAAATTATATTCTAATGATCCCTTAAAAATAGCCTGATTCACTAGCCTTTTTTTTTTCTACCATCTTAGGTTCTCCAGCTATTACATGAACGACAAAAAAATATTTCAGACTTCAACTACCACCAATTTTGAATATAAATCATCTTCTTGAGGCCCTTGGTGCATCTTCTTTAAAAATGATCTGAATTCCTTTCAATTTTCTTTACCATGGTTCTAGCGTCCTCAGATTACATTAAAAACAACTAAAAAATGTATTTATACCAAACTACATGCCACTTAAGTCCCTTCCCCTTTGGGTCCTTCGGTACAAGGCCCCTTGAAGCTTTTGTACCATAAAGTATTAATAAATTGCCCCTCTTAATCCGATCTTCATTTTTGGAACCATTTTTCCATTTAGTTATTCTCCAGTTTCTATATTCTAGTTAAAATCCTGGGGCATCTTAGGGCCCTGTAGGGCCCGATCTGGGAGCCTAGAACTTTTCGTGTGCTATGCATTTTTTATACCCTAATTTTCTCATCATTGCATAATTTTAAAATTGAGTCCTAAACTCTTTCCCCTAGACCAACACCCTCATATTTTTATTGGAGCTCTAGCCCCCCTTTTAAGCATTTACCCCATTTCTTTAAAATATTATTCTAATGATTATTTCATACCCTATGATTAATTTTGACTAATCGAAGATCTAAAACGCTAAGTACTAAAACATTTAAACATGTTTTCATGTTAGGCCCCTGCTCTCAACTATCAGTTGGGCCCTTTGGGGTCCCCTGTTATAGCGCCCTTAAAAATGGTCCGATTCACGAACTTTTTTTTTTCCTAACAACTTCTTAAGTTCACGAACTACTACATGAACGACAAAAAAATTTGCAGACTTCAGCTACCACCAATTTTGAATATTAATCGTCTTCTTTGGGCCTTTGTTGCAGCTTCTTTAAAAACTATCCTATTCTATTACAATTTTCTTTAACATAGTTTTAGCGTTTTCCAGCTACTTTAAAACCCCTGAAAAATTTTCTTATACTCAATTACATTCCAGTTAAGACCCTGGCCCCCAGGGTCCGGTCTTTCTTTATACCTCAGCTACCACCTTTTTCGAACATTAATCTCCCTTTTCAGCATCAACTTATGTCTACTCACTACAGAAGTAAATTAAAAATCGCGTTACTTTAAAGGTAACTTTAGATAAGGGATTTCCTCTGTTTATTAAATATCGTGTTAATGCTCATGTTAATTCATGAAATTTACAAGGTTGAGGAGGCATCTTCCACCGCTTGGTGGCGCGTTATTTCCCCGGGTTTAAGGTCCCAATTTCAACAGGATTTGCTGCCTTCAACTTAGATTACAATTCAGCTATTTCTGTATTATGAAATTTTATCTTAGACTTTAGTTACTAATATTTTCTAACATTAATGGTGCATTCTTTTTTTTTTTTTTTTGATTATGTGAGTTTGACTCCTACGAGGTTTGGGTCACTCAACTTGGTTTTCGATTGTCTCCGACATGTGTGGGCACTTCCAGTAAATGCTGCCATAGGTAGTGGGGATCTAGATTACAGGTTTATTCGGAAAGAAGTTTGATGGGAACACATTAGATGCTGCGGAAGTCAATGGAGCCTCTGAAATTAGGTTCATTTAAAAGAATTTCCAAAAATATAAAATCATACAAACTTAAGTTTTTTTTAAGGTTATTATTTACAAACACTTGCTAGTGTTAAAATACAGTAGGGTCTCTAAAATCTGCACTTCTAAAATCCACAATCTTCTGAAATCCGCTTGCATTTCAAAATGTAAACAATGAAATTCCCAGTTAAGAATTATTTTTTACAATTTTTATTCCAAATACCAGTGAATGAAAATAAAATTATTTTTAACATAAATTTATGAGAAAATAGTAATGACTCTGGATATTACACAAATAAAACGCTTTTATTTCAGAGAAACCTACACACAACAAAATGTAAAACAATAGAGATTGATGTGAAGAGTAAACAAGCTTACAAAGGTCTTAGTAATGGCACCATCTATCGGCCACTATAGAAAGTAGTGAATTAATTTATTTTATATTTCATGTAAGGTTGGCAACACTCATTTCATTATTATTTTGCATTTGCTTTGAGTTGTATAGACTAACAGCAAATAACGACTGTTTACAGAATTTTAAAAAAAAAACTTCATCAAGCAAAAATGAAAGTTCTCAAGCAAAGAACTATACAAAAAATGTTTAAAAATTGTAATAAAAAATAATTTTAGGTATTAAAATTATAATGTACAGGTAAATAAAAGGGATTTGAGTTTTGATTTGCTTAAATTGAATTATTACAAGCTCTTCTTGTAAATGGATACAAGTAAGTTAAAAAATCATTTAATCCAGAATCTGCAAAATTCTAAAATCTGCACAGCCTCTGGTCCCAAGTTGTGTGGATTTTTGAGACTCTACTGTATTTTTAAAATAGTGAATATGAAAAGTAATTTTGCAACAGTGAAAAAGATGTTATTTTTAGATTTTGTTGAAAACAAAAACTATACTTTTGCCATAGGGCCACTATTTTCAATGATTTTTCATTACGTAATACGTAATCGTATATTACGTATTACGTTATTACGTAATCGTTTCATTATGTAATACGTAATTACATAATCAAAGCCTCAATTAATAACTTCATATTTTCATTATCTTAATTACATGTACTCATTACGTATAAGAATAAAGTTTAATTTTTCAATAATTTGAAAAGTTGAAATTAAACTTTTGTTATAATATTTGTTTTAAGAGTTAGGCCAGCCAATACACGATTGATTATTAATTCTAATTCTTTTTGCAATTTTTATTATAAATTCAATCAGTTCTTTTAAACATTTTCATTCGTCGAATTTGACGGGTTTCGACTCATTATAAATTAAAACTAAGATCATCACAAACGTACTTATTAAAAAAAGAAAGAAACTCGAGCTGTAGAAAATCACCTTATCTGACACAATGCGATTTTACAAAGCAGAAAAACCAACGTTTAAAATGCACAAATAACATATGAAAAGCAGCAAACAGCTGTTTCGAATCTACTAGCGAGATTCTTCTTCAGTGCAAAAGGAACAGCGTGCTAGAAGAAGCAAGGCTGAGCAAAATCATAGACAGAGACGCGCTGGCTTTTATACCCTATGCGGGTGGCGAAGGCGCCGAAACAACCAATGAGAGAGAAGCAGTGGAAACAACTGGGTGGACAAGTAGCGACATCTACCGGAGAAGTAGAGAAAAGAAACCAAAAAAGGGGAATTAAATTAACGCTTTCCAAATACTTGGAAAATCTGGAGTACTAGATAAGTCATTGACTAAAGAGTGAGAATTTTTAATGATATGGTAAGCTTCCCAAAAATCAAGATCAAGGTTAGAAAAACATTTTTGGATAATGATGGCTGAGGAAAAATCGAACCTATGTTGAGAAGACCAAGAATGTTGAGCAATAGAAGAACGTTTGAGCTCCTGATTTTTAACATAACCTTCATGCTCTTTTAAACGAAATCTAAGAGCACGTTTAGTCTGACCAATATAAGAAAGACCACACTGACAAGAGATCTGGTAAATGCCCCAATTATCTAGGCGATCAACGGGGTGTTTGAGATTTGAAAAAGGGATTTTATTAACAGGAGAAAAAATAACTTTAAAATCAAACCTTCTTAGGATTTTAGCAACTTGCTGACTGATTTTAGGAAAAAATGGTAATACAACTGAAGTATTAGAGTTGGAATTAGAATGCTTTGCAGAATGGTCGGAATTCGTCAATTTCTTATAAATAGAATCGATAATATTAGAGGAATAACCACGATCGACAGCAATAGCTTTGAGGTAATTAAGTTCAGCACTAAGCACAATGCGATTTGTTTCACAAAAGTTACGATTTTTCTCCCCACTATGGTTTGATGATTTTTGCATTTTTTTCCCCGCACTCCTTTGGCGATATTCAATTTTTTTTTTCTTTTGAGACCAATTGATGAAATCAATTTTATTTTTGTGGCCTATTGACAAAATTTATAATATTTTTCCGGGCCCAAGTGACAAAATTTATTATTTGTTGCAGTGACCAATTGAAGAAAATTGCTCTTTGTTTTTGAGATCTTTTGCGAAATTTGTGATATTTTTCTACCATCCTGAAGAACATGAACTGATTTTGCGAAACTTTGCAAAAGGAAAAAAATCGCGAGCTTTTAGAAAAATTCAAAAATTTCAGGGAAGAACCAGATGTCATTGAAAGAATTAAAAGGGGGAAAATACCACACAGCATTTTTTATCATGCAAGATTTTCCAATTTTTTATGTGTGATTTGTGCAATCCCACACACAACTACAAACCCTGCTCCTCAATGAAAACTATGCCCCCCCCCCCCCTACACACACACACATACACAAAACAAATATTGAAATGACACCCCTGCATCAGAGGATGGAAATTCGTGATGTAAATATTCACAGAAGTACTATTATCTCGTGGTTAATATTCATTATGAGGGTTTTATGTTAAGAAAATATGAGGATAAGTTTTTATAACTAAATTTTTGGACTGAAGATCAATTTTATGAAATTTTCAGAACTGAATACCTTAAATTTGCATAAATTTTGAAATAATCACCCCTCGTTCTTAGAAAATCGACAGGGTTTTCTAGACAGGATAGATTTCATTATATTTCTAAACTTCAGTTTGAATGAATTGGAAAAAAATCCCTGCACCCCCGGCATTAATATTGTGTATTGTTATTTTGAAATGTTATCCTCTTGCAAATCAACTTTAATTCATTCTGTCAGGAAATTACATTTTCTTAACATACTTCCATCCATTCTTATCAATCATTCAACCTATCAATCTTTTTTCATCATTTACACTTAGTGTAATAAATATATTTCCTGCTTCAATAGTTGTTCTCTTTAAATTCAATAGCTTAAGTTTTTGTAGCAGGTCTTTATTTAAATATAAGTTTATTCTGAAATAATATCTCTATTGTCACTGTCTATATTTCTATATCATTGGAATTTAAGCTCTCCTGTCTGCTTTTAGAACCCTGGAATGATATTTTTTGCTTTGGCAATTACTGTGAGCTCATGCTTTCTGGATAGTACTGGTGATTGTTACCAAACAAGTTATATATGAAAGGTTATGCTGGGTACATTATAAGGAACGTTGGGCATATAATTATAAGAGGAACTTAAGATCTTTTTATCAACTATTGCTTTTTCAAATAATCACATTTATGTAAATAATTTAATTATATTAAACCAGTATTTAAGTAATATTAATGAGATAAAATTTGAACAGTTTATGAATAGTTTAAGTGTAAATGAAAGTTAATTTAAATAGTTTAAATTTAAATAGAAGTCTGGACTTATTGGAAGTTAAACTACTAGTCCGAGAGCTGTTAACATTTTAGGGTAGGTATTTGAGGCACTTTGAAAATTTGTGTAACACTTCTTTTGTAATGTTTGAACACAAAATCAAAGACATGGCTGAAAGATTGTGGTCAACCACTGAATTTTTAAATTTCCAAAATTTTACTTAAAAAAAAAGTCCTTGAGGCATTTTGAAATTTTACTGTTACTAGCCTCTACTATAAAGTTTTATGCCATTTCCTATTTCCATTTTGACTCTTCATATATTGTGACCTCCATGTATTGATGATTCACGGGAGTCATTGTAATGTTTATGTTCTTACCGATCATTCATGAATGTATGTCGGTATCGTAAGTCACTGGCTATCAAAAGGATTACAGCAGCTGACATAAGCTGTCCGTTTGCATTTCTCCTTCAATGACAAATGTCACGGACACACCTCCAGATCTCTCCTGATGCTAGTAGTGATGTCTTCGGTGTGATGCTGGATGAATGATTGCTTAATACAAGGGAATTCCTGATGTATTCCCCAATTTATAGATCTGTCTTTTAGTTAGGTTTTCTTCATGGGTGGTTTTTAACTTTTAGAACAACGTTTATACTGATAATGTCTGATGTTGGCATGCTGTCTTGAATGCCTTGAATCATCTCTTGTAGTATGAAGTAGTGATGGCTTTTTAATGAAGATGAAACTCCAGCGTTACGGTGAAAGATGTCTTTTAACGGCATGCCAATGAATATTTATTTTCGTCATAGATACACTGAGAGCGTTCATCGAAAAACTTCACTTAGTAAAAGATATAAATGCAGCTGTTCTGACACATTCAGTTTTTCCTAAAAGTATGCTTCTTTTAATGTTTATATATTGATTCTCTTTCATTATTATTTAAACTAATGGTTGTTTATTTTCCTTCTTTTGCCATGTTTATCTGAAATTGGTTACCTTTTATTTTATAAAAGTTTATGGATATGTTCTACTGTTGGTATTTATAGGTTCTGGAACTAATAAATAATTTCCATGTCTATATTTCTATATCATTGGAATTTAAGCTTCTGTCTGCTTTGAGAACCCTGGAATGATATTTTTTGTTTTGGCAATTACTGTGAGCTCATGCTTTCTGGATAGTACCGGTGATTGTTACCAAACAAGTTATATATGGAAGGTTATGCTGGGTACATTATAAGGAACGTTGGGCATATAATTATAAGAGGAACTTAAGATCTTTTTATCAACTATTGCTTTTTCAAATAATCACATTTATGTAAATAATTTAATTATATTAAACCAGTATTTAAGTAATATTAATGAGATAAAATTTGAACAGTTTATGAATAGTTTAAGTGTAAATGAAAGTTAATTTAAATAGTTTAAATTTAAATAGAAGTCTGGACTTATTGGAAGTTAAAACTACTAGTCCGAGAGCTGTTAACATTTTAGGGTAGGTATTTGAGGCACTTTGAAAATTTGTGTAACACTTCTTTTGTAATGTTTGAACACAAAATCAAAGACATGGCTGAAAGATTGTGGTCAACCAGTGAATTTTTAAATTTCCAAAATTTTACTTTAAAAAAAAGTCCTTGAGGCATTTTGAAATTTTAATACCTTCAAATTTAATATTTAATAAAATAAAAAATAGCAAAGCCAGATTATTTAGTCAGGTCTAAAACTGCTCCAGGTGGTTTCAAGTGGTATTTTATAACTATCAAAAAAAGTATTTGATTGAGACAGAATATTATTTATGCCTAGAAAGAAATATTTTGAAAAAGGACAGACGATTTTGGTGGAACCTTTTACTTGCCAGATGATAGGAAATGTGCCAGTAGGTAGCAGTATGGAAAGGCTGAAGTGTGAGGGAGCATTTATTGGCAGACGGCTCAGTTGAAGCATACTGTGGTTTGATAGGTTCTCGGAATACCATGTTACTTATAGCAAGTATACAGTTGTTAGAAAATTTTTTGAGTAGGAAAAAGATTCTCATTCGTAATATACATATATTTAAGATTAAATGAAAAAGATATGATGTATATTTATTGATACACGATGTAAAATACTTTGTTTACCCTCTGTTTACTTTATTAAAAAATTTATTTATTATAACAAAATATAACGTTAAATTATATGCATGCCATTATACGGTTAGCACCATGTAGTATACCTCAGTGATATATATATATAAATTTCAGCATGTTTAAAATAGTGTGATTTCATTAAACTATGTCTCAAATGATTTTTCTCCATAGGCCGTAATGTAACGAAGTTTTTTGAGTGTCTCTATAAATGAACCATAAATGCTACACGCTTCATTTTCAATACCAAACATGCCACAGTGTTAAGAACTACCCAATAACATCTATGAATTTCATTACAATCAGACTATATTTACGAGAGTTAGAGCAAGGAGGGACAGACAGGCAAACCAAATTCATAAACACTTTTTAACATTGTTGGAAAAGTGTTAAAAATGCTTATGAAACTGCTTATGTATCTAATAAAGGATCAATCAAATTTAGCAGTAGAAAGTGTGTAAAAAAATAAAATATTTTGATTATTTGGCACTAAAAGACGAATGTGCACGCGATTTGGCAAGCAGTACTTTTCCTCACCAAACATGAACTATTTTAATGCATCTGAAAATTGTTTGTTAAACGATTATCAATTCAAAAAACCCTTAACCGGTTAAAAGTTTGTAACACAGCACTTTATCTTATTGCTATAAGAATTTTAAAAATGGAACTTTAAAAATAATATCAAATTTTAAGTGACGCTATATTATTTATTTCATTATTTTATTTTTTTATTTATATTTGCATGTGTAAGAATTATGTTAAATTTAAAAGGATGTATAAGAATTTATTCAATAATGCTTTACCATTCACATCTTTCATATATTGAGTTTTAAAAGATATGATATAAAAATTTAAGTGATGCCTTGCCAAGTGGCTTTAAACAATTTGTTTTAAAATTCAATTTTAATTGTTTTCAGTTTGGCTAAATATATTTACACATCTAATCAAAACTACACTGCTGGCCACACAAAATGCAACACCAAGAAGGAACAGAGATATCACAGCAAAGTTTATTTGGCAGATAACATGCTGTACAAAGATCAAACGATTAAAATTACAGCCTCTTGTGACGTGTGGATGATGACAAAATCAGTAGTTAGAGTAGCCGCCAGTGTTGTCTATAACCGCGGCCACACGCCTCGGCATAGAATCAAAGAGGCTTTGGATGTCTCCTTGGGGTACAGCAGTCCATGCGGCTTCCACATATTGCCAAAGTTGATCTGGTGTAGCAGCGGGTGGTGTATCCCGGGCTAGTCGTTGTGCAAGCATGGACCACACGTTTTCGATTGGCGATAGATCGGGAGAACAAGCAGGCCAAAGAAGCAATTCAATCTAATGGGTAAAGAGGAACTCTTGAACATTGCGTGTCACGTGTGGTCGTGCATTATCCTGTTGAAATATGGCTGATGGCAAGCGCTGAATGTATGGGGGGACCACGGGCTCCAAAACCTCAGAGATATAGCGCTGGCAGTTCAGTGTACCGGCAATGCGTACTAGAGGGGTGCCGCAGTGAAATTCGATACCACCGCAAACCATGATACCGGGTGCAGGACCAGTGTGGCGATGCATAACGCAACAGTTTAGCAGCCTCTCACCGCAGTGCCTCCAAACTCGAATCCGACCATCTTGATGTTGCAGGCAGAAGCGAGATTCGTCAGTAAACACAATGTCGTTCCATTCAGTTGTCCATGTCCGCCGTTCCTCACACCATTTGCAGCGCAAACGCCTGTGGTCAGGGGTAAAGGAAGCAATGGACGCCTTGCGGACATTCCACTCTGCTGCAAACGGCGTCGAATGGTAAGAGCGGACACCGAATGATGCGTAGCAGACTGAATCTGTTGTGCTATGGTTCGTGATGTGGCTGCGTGATCCATCACTGCCATGCGCACAATCGGCCTGTCATCTTGGACAGTGGTGCAAGGAGATGGGTGCGATTGGTCCCGTTGGTCCGTCGTTCCCTCCTGCATCCAGCGATTACAGATCCGCATCACAGTTGCTCGGTTTCGTCCAACACGTTGACCGATTTCTCTGAAGGATAGTCCTCAATCCCTATAGGCTACTATTCTTCCTCGGTCGAATTCCGAAACTTGGTCAAAAGACGCTCGATGTCTTCCACAAGGCATAGGTAAACAGCTTACACAGAAAAACGCACGAAAAAACATTTACCGTACTTCAAATCGCCAATCTGTTCTCCCCTTATATAGCACTTGCGAGTGGCGCTACAGTCGCCCGTGATGTGCAACTGTGCTGCAATGCTAATGATTTGCATATTTCATCGCCGCAAACGCATGATGTAAATTTCACATGAGTTGCATGTTTCCTTCAGGGTGTTGCATTTTGTGTGGCCAGCAGTGTATATACAATGTACTGTATCTACTGCACTGAACCTATACAATGCATTGTAATGTATTTATATGAATAAATTGATTTATCTTTTGTACCACGCTATACAAAATCAAAAGTAAAATTTATATTAATGATTTCTTTGCGTCATAATATCCATTTGCATACATTCCGCTTAGTTTGAATACAATGGCGCAAAGAACCTAACATTAAAATTAGTTTTTCTCAGGCATACAATGAGGACAGATAATTCACAAATATAAATCTGGTTTCTTCTGGGGAAGAAGAATGGTGTTTTCATTTTACAGTAGCACAGCTTGTTTACATTTCAATGAAATGGTTTTCAATTCCTTTTCTAATTCCTCACTAGAAATTCTTTTTATAATCTCAAAATTGTTTTAAATAATTAAAAATTAGTTGTTTATTGTCTAAAACACAGTATTTTTAGATTTAATTAAAGTCACACACTAATTGCATCATGCCACTGACTTCAATCGCAATGCACATCAATGCTATGTATTAAAATAGTTCCACTCCCCCTCCCCCAGTACAATTAATGAAAATATTTGAATTCAGTTAGTTTTGTTTTGCTATATCATAGAAAAACAGAAAATATCTGATAATTATTGAGAAGAATTTCAAGAAATGATTGATTAAAAAAAAAGCAGAAATCCACAGAAACTAGCATCCTTGATTGTGCAACTTCTCCAATTTTAATGTATCACTTAATATCAATCAACATTGTGATATTATTGGTCTTACCCATTCAGCTTGTTTATTCCATTAGTTAAGTCACATTAATAATTTGTCATATGATTTAATACACTTTTAAACACATTCCATTATTTATTATCAGTCTAACTGCTTCATAAATAATGTTTTGAAGTTTCAACATATTAAAATTAAGTAAAATGAATATCAACACATAAAAGATTATAATATAACATTATCATCATTTATTAAATGAATTTTGATAAATTAAGAGTTTAAATGTGAACAAAACTACTAAACATCGAAGGAGAAAACATCTAGAATAATATCCTGTAAGAAATGTTTTGGCTAATTATTACTTAAAAAGGCAAAAAAAAGGTTCAGATTATCCAGAATTGACAAGAATTTTGGGCTTTTCCCCTGTAAACACATTTTATGTTTACTCATTTTCTTTTGAGACAGGAAAATTGAAACATTTAAAAACAATAATTGAATATTTTTTAATGAATTAACTCATTAATGTCTTTTGAACATTTGTAATTTTTGTCTACCAGAATTTTTAAGTAGTAATCTTTGCTTTATAGAATTATAGAATGGCTGCCTTTTTTTATATATTACAGGAATAACATGATTCTATGTTGTAGCATGCATCTATCGATTGATCTATTGCTGCAAAAAGATTATAAAATCGACTTAATTAAAAAAAAAAAATCAATGAAAGCATTAGTAAAACAAGAAATAAAAATAACATGAAAGTGCACACATGTATAAGTAGAATAACATACCCGATCACCTTGCTTGATACCAACTTCTCCTTTTAGACCAATTTTATTTAGAAGGTTATATCCTATCTTCTGAGATCGACTAAGCAATTTTCCTAAAAAAAAGATTATGTTTATATTAATACTAAATAACCTTTTTCTTTTATCAAATATTATAAGAGCAGGTTCTGTGTGTGGATAGAGTACCCTGATGCAATGGCAAGGCTTTTGTTTCATTACTTTCTGCAATGTTAAAAAGTGTAGTTGCAACCATAAGATGGTAAAACCTTTCTCTATCCATTGGTGCTTTATTTGAACCATAGTTTGGTTATAATTTGGTAATAGGTTAAACCACGGTTTAGTAATAAGTTGAAACTCCGTTTGGAAATAGATTGAACCATAAATTGAATTTTGGTTGAGCCATACTTTGGAAATAGGTTGAACAATAAATTCAATTTATGACAATGCTCATACATTTTTATGGAGACAATCTGAAGCATTTGTTTCTAAACTAAACTAAAATAAATTATATATTTTTTTCAAAATATATGATAACATTCATATCATTGTATAAAGAAGTTAAAATTTTAGCAAACACAAATCTAATTTCAAACAATCTTGGACAATTCAACTAATTTCAAACAGGCATTTTGACTGCAGATAATTTAATTATTCCCACACTCCTTAAAATTTCACAATTATGAATTTAAAAAATATATATACACACACGTCGTTTCAATTTCAAAATAAACGCTTTAAATTTTCTTCCACCAAAATGTATGAACATTGCTTATATTTAAAATGTAGTGTTTCAAACTTAAGTGATTGGTTGCCATGTAACTCTCAGGTGGTAAAGTTTTTGTACACCATTTAAAAAATACTTACTACATTTAAATATTATACTTTTTAGTGATTTATGTTGTTACATTTTTATTACTACCATTCTTGAAACATTTTCAAGACTATGAATAATGAATATTGATTTGTTAAGCTTTAAAACCCACCATGCTTGATCAAATTTATTTCATAAACCGAAATTATTATTTAAAAAGGTACTAGAAATTCAGTACTCAAACTTGGGCTGAGAAATAAATTTATGGCATTTCTAATGCAGTAAATCAAGTATTATGTAAGCATTTACCTGGCCCCCTACCCTTAACAATTTTCAAAGGCTACACAATTATTTCAATGCTTTTTTAACCTTTCTGTGCTGATGTAAGCATTGTTCAGATCCCCACACTCATTTTCAACAAAAATAAAAAAATCTTGAAACCCTCCTTGAATGCTAAGAACTATTGTATTGACTTTAATATAAGTTTAAAATCATTTTCATTAGTATGTTTTGTTTTATTTTAGTTTATGTTAGAGTTGGGTAAATAACACTTATCTAATTTCAATATTAAATAGCTAACATACTTTTGATCAAGCAACATGCTAATATAACACATTTCAAATGCATGTTAAAATATAAACAGTATTCAAATTCTTGATGAATCAAACTCATAACCTAATAATAACTTCACGCTCAGCTACATAACAAAGATTAATTCACAAATATCAGTGTGCAATCCAGAATATACATAATAAAATTCATATATGATACGCAAGAAATAAAAAATGAAAATCCAACCACATACCTACAAGTACATTACTCAACTAGGCCTAATACATACAGTACACATTGTAAAATTACATTTTATCAACATTACACAAAAATGAAATTAAACGAAAACCTAATTTGCAGAACAAATTAAAAAAAAAAAAAAAATTTATTTCCTACATTGTTTAAGCCCGAGAAGGGACAAATATTAAGGTATTTCATTCAATTTGTTCTACATTTAATGTTAAATTTTTGTAACAAATAAGTTAAACCAATTGAACATTAAAAAATAAAAATAAAATTCATACAACATGATACTTTAAACACCCTAAAAACTTAGATTCCGTTCAAATGAAATTGAAATAAATCTTAAACGTTTTCCATTTTTCAGTTGTAAATATTTGTATTGCAGATTTTGTATTATTTTTATGATGATTGTACATAAAATGATAAGATACATGCAAAATACAAAACTTTAAAAACCGTCCAAGATTTATTTAGATTTCATTTGAACGGAATCTAAGTTTTTAGGGTGTTTAAAGTATCATGTTGTATGAATTTTATTTTTATTTTTTAATGTTCAATTGGTTTAACTTATTTGTTACAAAAATTTAACATTAAATGTAGAACGAATTGAATGAAATACCTTAATATTTGTCCCTTCTCAGGCTTAAACAATGTAGGAAATAATTTTTTTTTTTTTTTTTAATTTGTTCTTCAAATTAGGTTTTTGTTTAATATGTCAAGATTTTTTAGTAACTACTGCATTCAGACGAACATATTTCAAAATTAATAGTTTTTCCTTATTCTGTCGTTATCAGATGTTTGCGAATAGCCGGCTTAGCAGGAAGCGAGTTCCTGCCTTTGCACGAGCCGCCGATGGACAATAGAACTACGAAAAATCAAGAAAAGTACACAAAAATTGCAATCACAGAGCCCCTTTACAGTGCAATATTTCCAAATTCAAGGAGTACCTGTTGGCCAAAGCCAAAACATGCACAAAAAATTTTGTTCAATTGTATGCATAATTTTATACACTTTTCAATTGTACAATAAAGAAAATGGCACAGAGATCTAATTATAGCGTCCCCATCTGGCTGAATTTTTTCAAGTTCAGGGAAGACTTGCTTGCCATAGCCAAAAACACACACAAAAAATTTGGTTCAATTATATACATAACTTCATACACTTTTCGATGGTATAATAATGAAAATGGTACAGATATCGCAATTATAGCACACCCTTCTGGCGGAAATTTTCCAAATTTAGGGAGGACCTTGTGCCATGACCAAAAACAAACAAGAAAAATTTGGCTCAATTCTATGCATAACTTCATACACTTTTCGATGGTACAATATTCAAAATGGCACAAAAATCGCTATTACAGCGCCCCTTACCGACGAATTTTTTCCAAATTCAGGGAGGATCTGCTTGCCATAGCCAAAAACTTAAAATAAAAATTTGGTTCAATTCTATGCATAACTTCATACACTTTTTGATGGTACAATGGCGCCAGACAGACAGACATTTTCTATAAACATGTTTTTTGGGATCTCTGACCCCTAAAACGTGTAAATCTGTCAAAAACCGGAAGTCGAAAAAAATTTCGATTACAATACTTTCTCCTATTGAAGATAGAAGAAAGTAAAAACAGCGTGATCGATCAACTGATGGCTACTTAGGCCTAACCCCATGCAACCAAGCAACGTGCTTCAAGATCTCCAATTCAATAAGTTTGCAACACGTATTTATGCTTCACGACTGCTTAATTATAAAATGCTAACAGTGTAAATAAATACGCTGTCTCTAGGTAGGGTAAGTTATTTTTTTATAAATTTTTTTTCGTAATAGCTGTTCCCCATTGTCTGTAAATTGCGTAGTGTTACTTCTAATAAGAAATTAATCATCACCTAATATCTGTCAAATCTGACATGTCGGTTCATTCCGATATGGTGCTGCCTTTACTAGATTTGGAGGTTCATTGGTTAAGTATAAAAAGGAGAAAGGGGGGCAAGATCCATCCCTTTAATTTAGATAAATGAATTTTCATGCAGAATTATCTAATTTGCTTTAATTATTTTTTCTATGTTCATAAGTTAAGTATAAAGGGGGGGCTAGACCCCCCCCCCTTTATTTAGATAAATGGTTTTTCCATGCAGAGTTATTCGATTTGCTCCAAATTTGGTATACCGGTTTATTATGTTAAGAAGTTGCCTTGATTAGATCTGAAGGTTCATTAGTTAAGTATAAAGGGGGGAAAGGAGGCTAGAACCCCCTCCCCCCCCCACACACACTTAATTTGGATAAATGGGTTTTTCATGCAGAATTATTAGATTTGCTCCAAATTTTGTATACCGGTTTATTATGTTAAGAAACTGCCTTGATTGGATTTGGAGGTTCATTACTTAAGTTTAAAGGGGGGGGGGCTGGGGCTAGACCCTCCCCCTTAATTTAGATAAATGGGTTTTTCATGCAGAATTAATCGATTTGCTTCAAATTTGATATGCCGGTTTATTCGATATGATGCTTCCTTTATTAGATTTGGAGGTTCATTGGTTAAGTATAAAAAGGGGAAAGGGGGGCAAAACCCATCCCCTTAATTTAGATAAATGGATTTTCATGCAGAATTATCTAATTTGCTTTAATTTTTTTTCTATGTTCATTCTGATAAGGAGCTTTCCTAATTGGATTTGGAGGTTCATTAGTTAAGTATAAAGGTGGGAAAGGGGGTTACACCCCCCCCCCCCCCACTTAATTTAATGAAATGTTTTTTCATGCAGAATTATCTGATTTGCATCAAATTTGGTATACCGGTTTATTATGTTAAGGTGCTTCCCTGATTAGATTTGGAGGTTCATTGGTTAAGTTTAAAGTGGGGGAACAGGGGCTAATCCCATTTCATTTATTTTTTGTGGGCATTATTATTTGAAATAAGAGTATAATATACAATTAGTGTGAATAGCCTGTGAGCTCAATGCCATCAGTTTAACTGGGCACTTTTCTTTTTATTTTACTGTGTATTAGGAGATCCATTCCACAAGAGTTCTATGCCGGGATTTGAGATTTCTCTAGTTAGAGACTAGTAGTTTCATAGAGTGAGCATTCTGTGAGCAGTTTTGCTTTGCAAAGGGGTTATTAGAGGAAAAGCTTGCAACAGCTGTACATTCCAGTATCTGGAGGGTAAAGTAATTATTGATGGGTGCGTGGAAAATGTAATCATTTTTAACTTGAGAACCAGTGAGACAAACGTTATTCATCCCGCTGATTGTTTAAAAATAAACAAATAACATTTCTCGGACATCTGCAGTTGAGAGACATTTTCTAATGTTTTGGTACCAATTCGAGAGCATGAAACTGTTGATCAAAGGAGGGATAATGGCGTCATAAGATATCGGTATGACAAAAAAGATGCCATAAGACATTGCTGTAAAAGGAAAAAATCGCTGTACCCGTCACCCTGGCGTAAGAGCCGCACTCAGAATATTTTATACTTTCAAACTCGTATGAGACGTGGCTCATACGCCCAAAAATACGGTAGTTTCAAAACGACATCTCCCATAATTGTTCTGAAATTTTAATACAATATCCAGACCTGCCAACCTTTGAAAATGAGAAATCGTAGCACACAAAATTAAAATTAATCTGAAGGTTGGTTGGTTGGTTTTTCGTGTTTCGCAGCCATCTTTTGACATTCGTAAAAGGAATAAATAAGGTTTCAGTCTTTGAACTCGATACAGTAACATTTTCCTTCTGAAAATTTTTATACGATTTTTAGAGTTTCTTCTCGTTTCAAAGCGGCTTTTTCTTTTTTTTTGGACATTTGAGGAGCCTGGTTCCAGTTTTTTTTTAGCCCACTGCAGTAAATACTGACGAAATTATCAATTTTTTTCCCGCGATCATTTCAGGATATTCACAATTTTTTTCACACAATCGTAATTTACATTTTTCTGTCACTATTTCTTTGTTGAAATCCGCAGTTTTTACCACGAACTTTTAACGAAATTCGCATTTTTTACCGCGATCCTTTGACGCATTTTGCGTTTTTTACTACGATCCTTTGACAAAATTAGTGTTTTCTTTCCGAGATCTTTCACTAAAATTTGCGTTTTCTATCCGAGATCTTTCGATGAAATTTGCGTTTTCTTACTGATCTTTCGATGAAATTTGCTTTTTCTTACTGATCTTTCGATGAAATTTGCTTTTTCTTACTGATCTTTCGATGAAATTTGCATTTTCTTACTGACCTTTCGATGAAATTTGCATTTTCTTACTGACCTTTCGATGAAATTTGCATTTTCTTACTGATCTTTCGATGAAATTTGCTTTTTTTTACTGATCTTTCGATGAAATTTGCGTTTTCTTACTGATCTTTCGATGAAATTTGCTTTTTCTTACTGATCTTTCGATGAAATTTGCTTTTTCTTACTGATCTTTCGATGAAATTTGCGTTTTCTTACTGATCTTTCGATGAAATTTGCTTTTTCTTACTGACCTTTCGATGAAATTTGCATTTTCTTACTGACCTTTCGATGAAATTTGCGTTTTCTTACTGACCTTTCGATGAAATTTGCATTTTCTTACTGACCTTTCGATGAAATTTGCATTTTCTTACTGATCTTTCGATGAAATTTGCATTTTCTTACTGACCTTTCGATGAAATTTGCGTTTTCTTACTGACCTTTCGATGAAATTTGCGTTTTCTTACTGACCTTTCGATGAAATTTGCGTTTTCTTACTGACCTTTCGATGAAATTTGCGTTTTCTTACTGACCTTTCGATGAAATTTGCATTTTCTTACTGACCTTTCGATGAAATTTGTGTTTTCTTACTGACCTTTCGATTAAATTTGCGTTTTCTTACTGACCTTTCGATTAAATTTGCATTTTCTTTCTGATTTTTTGATGAAATTCGCGTTTTTTTCCTGCGATATTTTGACAAAATTCACGTTTTTACCACGATCCTTTGACTCAATTTATTTTCTTCTGCGACCAATTGACGAAATTGATTTTTTTTACAAGCTCATTTGTCGAAATTTGCGATAGTTTATCGCAACCGATCGGCAAAATTTTTTATATCTTTTCGCGACCAATTAACAAAATTCACTACTCGTTTCCATGACCTTTTGATGATATCTGCAATATTTTTCCCTCAATAGTTTATCGAAATTCATGATTTTTTGCGCAATCTTTTGACGAAATTCACAAATCCAGCGACCAATTGAAGATAATCACTATTTGTTTCTGAGATCTTTGACGAAATACCTGATAATTTTACACAATCATCTGAAGAAATTCTCATTTTTTTTTCTGCGATCGATTCACGAATTAATCCGGGGAAATTCCATAAAAGGAAAACAATTCATGGACTTCCAAGAAATTTCAAAATATACTCGCAAAAGAATCATAGGTCTGTGGAAAATTTTTCAAGGGGATATACTGCACATCATTTTTCATTATGTAGGTCTTTCCTTTTTCCGTGTGCAATTCGTGCGATTTTGTACACTATTTCAAACCTTGCCTCTCAAAGAACCACCTCCGCCCCCTCTCCAGAAATTCTTAAAATGCCCCCTTGCAGTGGTGTATTCGTAAAAAAACAGAGGGTATATGTTCTAAGCAGAGGGTATACGCTCAAGGCAGAGGGCATACCCTAGTATATATATACTATAGCTTTCTTGAGAAACAGAGGGTATACGGTGTTCCTTAAAAAAATCCAGAGGGTATACGGCGTATACCCCCGTATACCATCCACTACATCCCTGCCCCCTTGTTTCTAAGAAAGGGAATTCCTGTATAAATATTTACAGAAACACTATTCACTCGTGGTTAATATACATAAAGAGGGCTTTATGCTAAGAAGTTTATTTTGCAGCCCTTATTTTTTTCCCCATGAACATTTTTTAATGTCCGAAATTTCGGACTAATGACCAATTTTTTAAAACTTTAGAAAATGAATACTTTGCAATTTAGGAAATTTCGGAACAGAATCACTCCTGAAAAATATGCTGCGCGGGATAAAAATTGCAAACTAGAAACAAAAAATGCGTTTGTGTTTTTTTGCAAAAAAAATCGTAGTTTAAGGCCGATTTTCGTAGCATCGTAGTTTATAGGTCCAAATCGTAGAAACTATGAATTTTTCGTAGCAGTTGGCAGGTCTGACAATATCCACCAGCCTTTAAGCTAATATTGAGTATAAATTTGGATCAGAAACTATGAGAATAGAAATGGGGGGTCAGTTAAAAAAAAAAAAAAAATTCCTATAGGCTTAACATTGCATGCTCTTATTAGGTAAACTTATTTAAAAGGCTAATCCTTTAATATTTAAATACCGTAAATCAACTTTTTAGCTGTTGTTTGAGTAAAATTTTGATTTAGAAATATTGAGATTAAAGGGGGCAAAATAATTAGTTTGAAAATAAAAAATTCAGTCTCAAATTTTTAGCCCTAATATAGTAAATTTTCTGCTCTATGATTTTTGAAGTTTTGCAGTTTTTGCAGAAATGCAATTTTTAGCAATTCTTTTGCCTTCTGAGGAGACTTTATGACATTCCTAAAAGGAATTCGGTTTCAAACATTCAACCTAATATAGTACATATTGTTTTCCACGATTGTAAATGAGATTTTTTGCGCTTTGTGCTGATTTTTTGACATTCTGAAACGATTTCTTGTTACAATGGTTTGGCTCATTTGACTAAATTTTGACGTCCTATTTTTCAATTTTTGGTAATTTTTAATTTTTTTTTTTTTTTTTTTTTGTTTATTTGTTTAATTCGCAATGATTTTAGTAAAAAAAGTCCGGTTTTAATCTTTTAGCCCAATATAGTAAATTAAGTCCTCTTTTCAATAAAGTTTATTCAGAATCAGAAGCATACAGCTGCAAATTTTGGAGTTTTTTCATGTTTTGCGGTGATTTCTTGATATTCTCTATATAATTCATAAAAGAAATCCTGTTTTCAATTTCAGCCCAATAAAGTAAATTTTGTCCTCTGTGATTATTGAAATTTTAGTGATTTTTTATAAGACTTTTATAGTTTTTTCGCGATTTTTCAATGTTAATGAAAAGAATATTGTTTCAATCTTCTAACCCAATATTTTAAATTTTGTTCTCTATTTATTGAAATTAATTTGGAATCAGTGCAGCGATTAAAAAATGTTCACATTTTGTGCTATTTTTTGACAGGTCCAGGCAAAGTTGGATGGGTCAGCTAGTTATAGATTAATTACCTATTTTCAAAACATACGTGAATTTAAGGATAGTTAAAAAAACTATTATAAATCTATTGTCCATATTCTTAAGTACTTTTATCAGATACAACAAATTAAACTTTTAATTAGAGGATAATGAATACAAAAAAAAGAGAGAGAGCATAAGAGAAAATAAAGAAATATTCGAGAATGCTTACATATATTTCCTGAAATTCAATGTTCCTACATCATTTTGAAAAAGGAGCACCTATCGCAATTTTCATTAAATTCTAAGGGTCTCAAAAAATATTTTTCTCTTACTCGACAATGCATTCTTGACACATTCAAAAACTAACATTTTTTCCTACTTGCCTGAAAAATTTCCAAGTTCTCACATTAATGTGCCTGAGAATTGAACAGCGTTCTCCATTTTCCTATGCATTTCGTACATCGTAAGTTACAGCCAATTGCTACCAGATAACTACTGTCGTCATGTCATGAAAACCAGCCTTAAGTGTCCAAATATGCCATTATTTTCTAATAAATTGTTTACTGTTATAGGGAAGCAGTAATAAATATTTTTCGCAAATATGTCAGAAAGTAACTGGTTTAGATTTGAAAACAGCTTTATAAAATGCAAAACACAGTTCAATTCTTTTTGCGTGAATAACCATATTTGTAAATTTTATAGCTTTATCAATAAAGCAAGCAAGTCAGAAATTAGCGGATTTAAACTTGAAAACAGATTTAAATACAATATCCACTGTTTAAATGAAGAGATTTTTGTCAAAAGCCTTATAATACATTTTACCTTGCTTGTACTATTTTGTTTAAGGTTCAATTATCCTAAGACAAATTGATTTTTAAAATGTTTTCAAAGCCATGAACAAAAGAAAAAAAAATAGGCAAGTTCAAAAATGAAACAGGAATAAGGCTCCTCCGATTTTTTAATACACTCCCCATCCACAAATGCTCCACCAACATCTATGACATTAAACAATTAATGGTGTCCATTCAATGTTTTGTCTGATTCCATTTGTTTATATCTTCGTAATTTCTTTCTACAAGCACCATTTCACAGTTAACTAAATCTACTGTCAAATAAACACATGTGGTGGTCAAGAGGCAATGATTAAACAATCATGTTTTTAGCACATCGTTATTACTGACAAGCTCGAATAACACATGTATATTTCCATTCTTTCAGACGAGATATTGCTTTTGAAATGTCACTAACAAGATTGAAAAGATTAGTTACTATATACCAAAACATGTGGTGACTGGTGTAATTGGAAGTGATCTGGACTCGATTTTTTCAGGAGAAGGAAATGTTCCTATTTAGTTTGCATTTCGAGAATTTTACTGCAAGATAACAAAACTAATATGCATAAGATGAAAAGAACTTCTTAAAAACACCATAAGAATTTTAATAAATGCGAAATTCATCAACTTTCAAAACTAATATGCTTCTGAATAAAAAAAATTTGGCATATTCGAATAAAGTCAGTTTAACGACCAAAATGTTTTTATTGCAAATATTTTTTTCAGATTAGTTAAAATATATATATATATTGTAGAAAAAAAATAATGAAATGATTGGGGGGGGGGTGGGGGGGGGCATCTGGTTACGGGCCTGTTACTATTGTTAAGTATGTTAAAGTAATAGTAAAATAAAAATTTACCTTTTCTTTAAGTAATATAATTTTAGAAATAATATTAATTTTGTTATGTTTCTTTCTCCAAAGTTAAGAAGATGGTGCCAAAAATCACGAAATTTTATTATCCTTTTAAGTTTTTAATTTGTGAGTTAATTCAATATTTCTATGTGTTATATATTTCATTTTTTATAATATTAGCCTTATATATCACTATTTTAAATACATTGATGTAATAATAAAGCTATTATTAAAATTTCTTACTATAACATTTTTCTTTTAGAAAATTAGTTTCATTTGCAATATTTTTTATGTTACATCTGTTATTTTTGTGATTTGTATCATTTATTCAGTATTTATAAATCAGAAATCATGATTTAAAAAAAAATCTTATGGTTACTGTTTTTGATAATTTACAATAGATGGTGATACCATATAAAATATATGTAACTAGCAAACCCCGCGGCATTGCTCGCATAATATTTGAAATATGCCAAGTGATATTTATATGTCTAATTTTTATTAAAAGGTACTAACTAAATTTTTATTTTATTAAAAGGTACTTATTACATTTAGGAATAATTAAAAAATTACTATTTAAAACACAGTTTGATTAAACATCATTATCACACTGCATTAGGCAGAAATGAGACTTAAATTAATAAAACAAAATAAAATTAAATAAATGATAATTTAGAAATTATTTTGAAACTTTTATGCTCAATTAATACACTTATTTCAGTATTCATTTGAAGTTTTGATTTTTTTAGAAACCATCTTCTCACATCTTAAAATTAACTATCATGTCAAATTCCAAGTCCTACCACCTCTCTCAACAAAAAGGACTGTGTTGAAATAAAAACTGTCACCATTAATTTGCCAACATAAATTTTGAAATCGGTTTATTTCCTAATATTCCACAGAAACGTAATTTAGAAAGCTTTCAAAGGCCTCTTTTAGAACGTTTGTTGTTCCTGTGAACCCCAGGGGGTAGAATCATTGGCATAAAATATAGCCTGTGTAGGATCAGAGATTGCTACCATTGATTCGCAACTATTACTTTTATAATCGGTTTATATCCCCTGAAATTGCACAGAAATCGTAATTTAGGACTTTTTTAGAATGTTTTTCGCACCTCCCCTACGCATCACCCCTTTTTAATTCGAATTTATTTTCGACAGTCCTTCGAGAGCATTTATATTTTATAAGTAACTACCATGCCATATTTAAAGTTTCTAGCCTTTTCAGTATCACAGAAATCGCAATTTAGAAAGTTTTTAGATCCTGCAACTCTCTGGTGGTAGTGGCACAGACATAAAATATAGATTATGTTTGAGCAGGTTCTGTCACCAACAATTTGTCATCATTATTTTTTAATCGGTTTGGTATTTGATAAGATTGCATAAAAATTGTAATTTATAATGCTTTTCGCTCACTTCATCTATTTAAATTTGGAATTTTTTTTCGACTGTTCTTGGAAAGCAGTTGAATCTTGTAAGTAAATACCTTGTCATACTTCAAAGTGTTAGACCCCTCAGTTGTGCAAAAAACGCAAATTAGAACATGGTTTGCTTTTGCAACCCTCAGATAGTAGTGACAGCAACATAAAATATAACCTATGTTACAGCAGGGACTGTCATCATTGATTTGCAACCATTACTTTTAAAATAGCTTTGGTATTTTCTGAGATTGAGTAGAAATAGCAATTTAGAACGTTTTTAGAATGCTTTTCGTGCATTTTCACCCCTTTTTAAATTTCCAATTTTTTCGAAACTGTTCTTAAAGATCATTTATATCTAATAAATATGTACCTTGCCTAATTTTAAGTTGCTAGTCCCTACCGATCACAAAAATCGAAATTTAGAATGCTTTTTTGCTCCTGCAACGTCTAGGTGATAGTGATACCGACATAAAATAGCATCTATGTTAGAGCAGAGGCTGTCAGCATCAATTTCCTACCATTACGTTTGAAATCAGATTAATTCTTCATGAGATATTACCGACAAATCGGCATTTAGAACGTTTTTAGAACGCTTTTCGTGCATTTTGCTCCTGCATCTCCTCTGGGGTAGTGGTAACAGATATAAAATATAGCCTATCTTGGAGCAAGATCTGCCACCATCATTTTTACACCATTATATTTGAAATCGGTTCAATACTTCCTGAGATTGCATAGAAATTGCAATTTAGAACGTTTTTTACAATGCTTTTTGCGCATTTTGAACCCCTTTTAAATTTCGATTTTTTTAGGAAATGTCCTTGATATTAGGATAATCCTGATATCTTATAACTAACTACCATTCTAAATTTCATGATTCTAGGCCCTTCTGTAATGCAAAAACCGCAATTTAGAATGTTTTTCTCCTGCACTCCTTTGGAGTAGTGGCACCGACATAAAACATAGCCTATGTTGAAGAAAGGGTTGTCACCATCATTTTGATGCCTTTATTTTTTAAATCGGTTTGGTATTTCCTGAGATTGTTTTGAAACCACCAAGTAGAACATTTTTTAGAATGCTTTTCGCGCATTTTCACCCCTTTTATATTTCGAATTGTTTAAGAACTGCTCTTAGAAATCCTTTATATCTAATAAGTAGCTAATATTTCAAATTTCATATTTCTAGGCCCTTCAGTAACGCAAAAATCACATTTTTAGAACATTTTTTGCTCCAGAACCTCCTTTCGGGTAGTGGCACCGACATAAAACATAGCCTATGTTGGAGCAAGGGTTGTCATCGTCATTTTGGCACCATTATTTTTTAAATTTGTTTGGTATTTCCTGAGATTATGTAGAAACTATCATTTAGAACGTTTTTTAGAACGGTTTTTGTGCATTTTCACCCCTTTTAAATTTCAAATTGTTTAAGAACTGTTCTTAGACATCATTTATATCTTATAAATAACTAATATTCCAAATTTCATATTTCTAGGCCCTTCAGTAATGCAAAAATTGCACTTTAAGAACGTTTTTTGCTCCTGCACCCCCTTTGGGGCAATGGAACCGACATAAAATATAGCCTATGTTCTAACACCATCATTTTGATAGCATTACTTTTGAAATCAGTTCGGTAGCTCCAGGGATTACCTCTAACAAACAAACAAACTTTACTTCTTTATCATATTAGTATAGATTAATATTTTAGGGCATTTTGAATTGAAATTTATCAGTGTTTTTTTTTTTTTTTATTTTAAATTATCAAGTTTTTTTCATTTTTTTTATTGACAGATATTAGTATAATTATTTATATAAACGAATTCTAGTTTCAAAACATAAGAAGTTATACTGTAAAAGGAGTTAAACAATGCATACAGGTAATACACTTTTAACATTTAATATAACTAGTACCTGTTAGACTGAATCTCACTCAACAGTTTTTCAACGTTTATACTGTGTTTTACTAAAGACAAAATTGTATTATTTATTTAGAAATCATACTGTATCTAACAAAATTTTATTTTTAATTTCTACATGAAACAATTTATTATTTCTAAAAGTTACAATAACAAATCCTGTAAATTCATTTTTGTGTTATATATATTATTTATACAATATTATCAAGATAACAGTTATGATTTTTTGTTATATATTTCCACAGTTCTAATATACTAAATTGGTCTATTGTTGTGGTATCCCACACTTTTCTCTACATAATGTTATGAGTGTTACAAGGATTTTTTGTAGGTAAAAATGCTTACAGTTTTGCATTCTATAGATGCATATATCATGCATAGGGCATTCTATATATGGCACTTTACAGAAAAAATGAAACTGATTGAAACACATACTGAAATCATATTATTTAAATTCTGAAAAATCGAATATGCATTCAGCCAATGAATAAGTCATAATTTAATGGAATCTTCCAATTCCATGGAATGTCACCAAAACCTTTCACACAATCACTTAAGATAATGGGAGAAATTAAATAAGTGAAGATGTCAAAAGGAATAAAGCCTTGTCAAACTGCTCTACAAAGCAAAAAAATGCTGTGTGCAGAAAATGCATGTTTTCTGTGATCTACGAAATATTTTCCATTCTTATAGTCAACTCTAATTCAAAACGTTCTAGATAATGAATGATGGTAAATCGTAAGAAGTGTCACAAAGAAAAAAAATTGTGAATTTGCGTAATACATGTAGAACTTTTCACATACTCACTGTTTTACCCAAAAGATTTAGTCGCCCTAAAAATACACCACATAATCACCAGATTTTTCTGGAAAAACAAAATTAACCATTTGACTAGAATTATGTTGTTTTTCAATTGATGCTAAAAAAATAACCTTAGGGGTTTGACAAAAACTCTTTCTTGATAAGAAAGCCGCTATAATTTTGCATCAAGCAATACATGCTGTATTACACCAGTATTCAAGGACACCAATTACAAATCGGTAACAAAATTTTTTTTTTAATTACATAAAAAACAAGGTTGCTTCATTTAAAAAACTTTTGCATTTAACAGATAATTTATTAAAATTATAATATTATCAATTACACAGCAAAAGAATGGTTTTCAGAATCATGTTCAGTTATATACATACACACAGATAAGAGGTCTGCATCGAGAAATTATTTTGCAACAGGATTAATTGTTTTTATTTTCAAGCAAACATACCATAGGTTAGAGGATTACTAATTTTCCCAGTAGTATCTAACACAGTAGCAGCTGGTGCTTTAAATGTTCCAGATCCATACCTTTTAATAGCAGCTTCGCAGGTAAGTGGCAATCCAGAAGGTACCTACAATCATTTGGTTAATACAAGAAAAATATTAACATTTTTAAAAGGACTTAACTTGATTAACCCTTTAAGACCTGAAACTTTTTGGTAGAAGTGAAAAGTTTTGGTGGTTTACCCTAATTAATAGGATCCTATTTGATTGAAAAAATATCTTATGCTAAGGGAGGATCCATGCAATTCTGTGGCTTGACTTTAAATCGCACAAAAAGAGGAAAATGTCTTTCCTATTTCTTTAGGTTCTTCACCTATGCAATTGTGTAGGTCAGGTCTTAAAGGGTTAAGTTTAGATCTAATTTCTAAAAAACACTCAATGTTCTAGATTTTTAAATTACTATGAAAAATTACATTGCTATATAAAACGCGAAATATTTTTTGTTGTTATTTCACAGATATACATAATAGACAATAGAAAGAGAATTTACAAGAAAGAAGAATTCAATAAATGTTTTCCCATTTAAATGTTAACAATTTTGATTCAAAACATTTAGGTTTTAACAAATTTGACTAACCCTTGTTAAAATGAAGTATAAGTGCTACACATACTATATTTGAACAGGTGTAACATAATTTAAATACACTGCAAATGATAGTAATGTAAGAGGATTCTTTTGAAACAAACAATGATACAATACTGGACCTGTCATAGTAAACCTTAATATGGAATATCTGAGAATATTTTTGTGAGTTAGAGCCTGTCAAGACAGAAAAAGAGAATGCATAAACACTTTTTGAACTATGCCAGATGTTTACTAGATTAAAGATGATATCTAGGTAAACATTTAAGAAAATGCATAATATATTTGAAAGACTGATTTCATCAAATACCATCTATAGCCAGAAAGGTACTCCAATGTTTTTGTATATTCTACATACTATGTTAACATTTAGTTTAGTAAAAAAAAAATTCACCTTTAGAATTTCTATAAAAAAAAACAGAAAAATACTTGAATTCTTTTTTAAGCTCTGTATATCATATTACAAGCAGCTTTTCACACACTCCACATATTAAGGAAAATTAATTCATGAAAAAATATGTTTTAAACTACTGAAATCATTCTTCCAAAAATTATCATCTATAGACATCCAAGTATCCAGTTTTTGTGTAGCCCAGTATGTAACTTTTATCACTATTTTATAAACATCTCTTAGTGTACTAAATATAGCTCAGGTTGAAAAAGCATAGTTCAATTAAAAATCACCTTTAAGCAATTCATGCCCATGCTCAGTAATGCATATTAATTATTTTGGTAACCCTGTATGTAATCTATAGAATTTATACACACCATGTAGTATGTAAAATTTAATTCTATTTAAAATGCAGACTATAACTGAAAACATACTTAGAGCATTATCACTAAAAGAGAGTACAAAATAAAGATATATAAAGAATAAGTAATAGAGTGATATCTTTTGTGTGTCCACTTCTTGTAATGAACCCCAAAAATGTATATATATTTCATTCTGGTCAACATAGTACCAACCTTGTAAATGAATGTTAAATCTCTGTTCTACAGAAATTCATATAAGTTTCATTATGTTTGTAATAGACCAATATCATTTTATCATAATGTAAGTAATTACATTTTTTCAATGTTTAACTAGAAATGACGAAATAACTAGAAATGCTACGCTTCATTTTCAATACTGAACATCCCATGGCAAACCATTAAAAATTCATATACACTTTTCAACTATGCTGGTATGAAAAAGGGACCTCCCTTGCACTATCCTTATTCAAATTTTCAGACTTCTATATGTGGTAGATTTTGCAAACATCTTTCTTTTATTAATATAGATTTCAACTATGTCCAGTAATGTTTTGAAAAGATTCATGTTGTCTAGTTAATTTACCTTTGGAATGTAAACTGTTATTGATGAGTTATGCTACAACATTTTTAAACTTTGACACCTGATACAATGAAATTGTCTATGTTTTTTCATAGTTATTTTATACCTTAAATATCTTTTAGTTATTTAGTCAGTAATCTATATTTTTTAAATACTACTGGATTTAGATTTACTACCAACTAACCCAATTCATAGGTCAACACATCACTATGCATCTTGACAAATTTTGTAGTATTAATTCTCCATACAAACAAAAAATAATTTAGTTTCAGTCTGATTTTTTATTTTAATAAAAAATTACACAGCAGTATTGTAACAAGTATCAGTTTGAGAACATTTTTCAATCTAGCAGATGAAAATGTATTATTTGTTATTTATTTATGTACAGAGTAGATCCAGCCCTCTATTTGGAGGCTGGATCTCCAAATAGAGGATCCTCCCTCCAGTTACTTCCACTCTTTTTTTGTGGAACAATGAAGCTGTATCTATTTAAATACTTTCAGATCAAAATGCTAAATATTAGTGGTTGCAACTGACTACTTTATTGCTGCTGTATTGTTTCGAAAACTTGTGTTTGGTGGTATGCCAGTAATGTCTTCACTTTCGACCCTTTAATTAGACAAAAATAAACACTTTAGATCAGCTTCATAGCAGAAATGCAACAACTTACCCTCATCCTTTTTTTTTTTTTTTTTTTTAATGCTGCCCTATTTATAAAGTGTATTGCCTTGATCATTTTATTTCTTACTTTGAAGTAATAATAAATAAACAATACTCTGCTTCTCTTGCTTTGCTCTCTACAACCAGCAAACTGTTTAAAATCTTTTAAAATATTTCTGCCATCTGCTATATTGTTTAATCCTAGTTGTTACTTTGAAGTACAGTATAGGATCTGTTACACAGAATCCTTGGGACCTGGGACATTCCAGATAAAGGATTTTTCCATAATTCGGAATACTATCGCAAATACAATAAAAGCTCCATTATCCGGCATTCAAGTAACCGGAAAGCTCAACTAACCAGAAAAATTCAGCAAGCTCTTATTTTTCTCTTCTCATAAACAGATAAATATTTTTTACTGCTATTTTAGGAAGTTTACTGTTAGCATTTGCACATTATCACAGCGACTGATTCAGCATAAAACAAACCTATGTGTATGCTCATGACAATGAATGTTATAAAATAAAAAAGTACTTTTCAGTTAGCCGGGCACCAGCGTTATATATACAAATACATATATGTACACACACACACACACACACACACACATATATATATTGAATAGTCACACCATATATATAACACTGGCACCCGGCTAACCAAAAAGTACTAATAAAAATATAGTGCAAAGAACTGCCTACATGTTGAGAGCACAGAATAGCTTCATGTTGCATCACTTGCAGTGTGTGATCACCCGCCAGCTGTTTTTCTTGATGAAAGAGAAAAGGAGTGGGAAAGAAAGGAAGACGAGAGAAGAGGGGCTTGGTCCTTCTGCTCTTGATGAAATAAAATGGATCTTTTTTACATCTTTCCCAAAAACTGAACAGCCGAGAGAGGAAGCAAAAGGACAGATGAAAATTACATTGCGTTATCTAAGATTTGGGATACGGCCATTTCAGATATCGAAGGATTTTTTAAAAATCTTCAGAGGCACAATAGTCCCCCTCCTGCCCTGCCCAATTGGATGTACACATTCAGTTTGAACAATTAGATTTTTGACTTAAATCACACTGATATAGATTTTTTTGGCCATTCACTAATTTTTGCTTGAGCTTAATCAGCTAACCTAGTAAATTGCTCTCTGTTTGTAATCATGTTCTTCCATATTTTACAGGGAGCATGACATGGACATCGCCACAGGTTTTTTCATTATAATTCAATTTAACTCTAATCTTTTTAAAGTGAACAAATTAACGAGTTTTTATATTATGCAGTGTCTGAACGGGGGTTGGCGAGCATAGCTCGCAGGGGGCAGAGACTCCTAGTAAGCATACAAGGTCCTGAGTATAAGGAATCTATTAATAGTTTATTATGCCATATATTTGGATGCCACAAGTTCTAGTTATTGAAAAAGTGCATTGCATTTGTTATTTTATATTTTAAATAGTATACTTGAATATTTTGTTGTTATTTGTATCATATGTTATGAATAACTAGCAGGAATGACCGAGCTAAACTCGGTCAAAATTAGCTCGATATATTTTCCCCACTGAATTATCCATTAATGGGTCATTTTGGGTCCTAATGGATCAGGATCAAGCTAACTGTGTCTAAAAAACCGCTCAAAAGTTTATGACAAAACTTTGTACTACACCGTTTCTGGACAAGATAAAACCATTGGGCTGTGTCGCATGCTCAAGAAAATTCTATTAGTGGGTCATTTTGGTGATAATGGGTAATAATTATCTCGATATATTTTCCCCACTGAATCATTCTTGCTGTTTTAGATGCAATTAGCTTGACCGTAAAACATAGTGACCCAAAATGACCCACTAATCGAATTTTTTCGAACATGCGACCTAACACAATGCTCTTCTCAAGCCTGAAAACAATGGAATACAAAATTTAGTGAAAATCGTTAGTCATTTTCTAGATAAAAAAAGCTTGATCCACGTTGATTCAAAAACCCACTAACCGAAATTCCTGATAACCTGAATAACCTGAAAACGATGGAATACAAAATTTAGTGAAAAACGTTAGTAATTTTCTAGATAAAAAAAGCTTGATCCACGTTGATTCAAAATTCATCAACAGATGTGAGCTATTTCAATGGTCTTTTTGTACTGTGAAACGGTATAACAAAAAACAAATTGCCAAAATTGTTTGAACCTTTTTGAGATGCCATTAGCTTGACCCCAACCCATTATCACCAAAATGACCCACTAATAGAATTTTCTTGAGCATGCGACACAGCCCAATGGTTTTATCTTGTCCAGAAACGGTGTAGTACAAAGTTTTGTCATAAACTTTTGAGCGGTTTTTTAGACACAGTTAGCTTGATCCTGATCCATTAGGACCCAAAATGACCCATTAATGGAATTTTCTTGAATGTGCGACCCTGCCCAATGCTCTTATCATGCTCGGAAACGGTATTAAACAAAATTATGTCAAAATGTTTTGAAGTGCTTTTTAAATACAATTAGCTTGACCCTGATCCATTGTGACCCCAAAAGACCCACTAATTGAATTTTCTTGAACATGCGACCTAGCCCAATGGTCTTCTCAAGCCCAAAAACGATAGAGTACAAAATTTAGTCAAAATCGTTTAAGCAGTATTTTAGATAAAATTAGCTGGACCCTGAGCCATTGTGACCCAAAATGACCCACTAATCGAATTTTCTCGAACATGTGACTTAGCCCAATTCTCTTCTCAGAAACGGTATATGTAATATATGTAATGCAAAACAGTCTCTGCCCAGAAACGGTATATGTAATATAAAATTTGGTCAAAATGTTTTGAGCATGCTTTTAGATTCAATTAGCTTGACCCTGGCCCATTGTGACCCAAAATGACCCACTAATTGAATTTTCTCAAACACGAGACCCATCCCAATGATCTTTTTGTGCCCAAAAATGGTTCGATACAAAATTTAGTTAAAATCGATTGAGCCATTCTTCAGATATAATTAACTTGACCCTGACCCTAAATGACCCATTAATGGAATTTTCTCCAACATGTTACCCATCCCAACGGTTTTTTCATGCCCGAAAATGGTTGATACAAAATTTAGTCAAAATCGATTGAGCCGTTCTCTAGATATAATTAGTTTGACCCTGACCCATTATGACCCAAAATGACCCACTAATTGAATTTTCTCGAACACGAGACCTATCCCAATGATCTTTTCATGCCCGAAAATGGTTAGATACAAAATTTAGTTAAAATCGATTCAGCAGTTCTTCAGATATAATTAACTTGACCCATTATGACCCATTAATGGAATTTTCTCGAACACGTGACCCATCCCAATGGTCTTTTCGTGCCCGAAAATGATTATATACAAAATTTAGTCAAAATCGATTGAGCCGTTCTTTAGATATAATTAACTTGACACTGACCCTAAATGACCCACTAATCAAATTTTCTTGAACACAAGACCCATTTAAATAATCTTTTCATGCCTGAAAATGGTTAGATACAAAATTTAATCAAAATCGATTGAGCCGTTCTCTAGATATAATTAGTTTGACCCTGACCCATTATGACCCAAAATGATCCACTAATCAAATTTACTCGAACACGAGACCCATCCCATGGGTCTTTTAGTGCCCAAAAATGATTAAATACAAAATTTAATCAAAATCGATTGAGCCGTTCTCTAGATATAATTAGTTTGACCCTGACCAATTGACCCAAAATGACCCACTAATCGAATTTTCTCAAACACGAGACCATCCCATGGGTCTTTTAGTGCCCAAAAATGATTAAATACAAAATTTAATCAAAATCGATTGAGCCGTTCTCTAGATATAATTAGTTTGACCCTGACCCATTATGACCCAAAATGACCCACTAATTGAATTTTCTTGAACACGAGACCCATCCCAATGATCTTTTCATGTCCGAAAATGGTTAGATACAAAATTTAGTTAAAATCGATTGAGCCGTTCTCTAGATATAATTAACTTGACCCTGACCCATTATGACCCATTAATGGAATTTTCTCGAACATGAGACCCATCCCAATGGTCTTTTCGTGCCCGAAAACAGTAGGGTGAAAAATTTCATCAAAATCATTAAAGCCGTTATCTAGATAAACTTAGCTTGACCCACGGTGTGAAGGCACCTACAGGTATTAAGGAGAAAGGTATTAATATGTGAATATTAATACCTTTCTCCTTTCCCCCTTTAAAATTGCATTTTTTTAAATTTCTAAATTTAATTATCTGTCTGCATTTGGATTCAGTTCTTTTCTAGCGCTATTTTCCCTTCATAAATTAAGCAATCAATTTTCTGTCTCTTTAATATTTTAACCGTAGCGCACTGCATTTAAGAGAAAAGAAATAATTTCCTGTTCTCGCCTAGCAACTGGATTCTAATTTTCATCCTTCTGCCTTAGTTTGATGATATGCAGAAATTAGTCAGACATATTACTTCTACATTTTTAACCGTTGGTACAGATGCAATAGATATTAGTCATTTCAGTTATTAACCCTGTCTTTAATTTGTTTTATTTTATTAACGTTCTCTTGCTAGCGTTTCAGTCTTGTGGGATCTCTGGTACCCCCTTTAGAATATTTGGCCGTGGTTTATGAGCTATAATTCCTAAGCAATCACTTGGCAGAAAGTATTTCTTATTACTCTTTTACTTCCTCCATTCAATTTCAATTATCGTACTTTGACCACATGCCTTCCTCTCTGTAATCTCGCCATATCGCATATGTATTTGGCGAAATTGTGTATATACTCCTGCCAATAATCGAACATTTTTTTCAAAAAAATGTAATTGTAGGACTTCCTTCTGAACTCGCATGCTCTGAGCATAAGGATGTAACGAGATTCTCTCTCCAACGCCCGGCTCCGGCTGAGTGCTCGCCTTGCAAAAAAAACTTCCCGAACCTGGTGTCCGATTTGGCCAATATAGAATTAGTTGTAACATTCGGCTTGTCTCTATCTGCAATATGGATTAATTCGTTCTGTTAATATTGTTTCACATCATTATCAACTCTTACAGCCATCAGAATAATTCAATACAAATGTACAGATATCCCAAAGCTTCTGTACAGATAACTGGTGCCGTTCAGGCGCAAGCAAGTTCCAGTTGGAGAGAGGAGAATTTTTTACGGTATAATAGACTATAATTTGTCGATTTTCTAAAAGTATTTGGTGGAAACTTTCGATGCTCAACTAACTTGACTTTTCTGCTTCCTGGTTTCGTCGTGTACAGGAGTACACAATGCGCAAAAAAAAAACTTAAAATTTATCAACTAATATCAATATTCCTGCAAAATTCTGAACTATGCTCATTGCAGTGAATTTCTGCACCCCCCCTCTCGCCTGAAATAACCACAGCTACAACAAATAAATTTCAATCAAAATAATGACTCGAGATTCTCTGCAAAGCGTTCCCCAACACAATGTTCACCGAGGTTTTTCTATATCGTCATGCCGTCAGCTTCCGTCACAACTAGCTGATAATTGTCACCCGGTCTACCGGCAAAAAAAGAGTTACCCAAGATACATCAGCGCCTTGGGGATGAGTCATGGATCCTCCATCGCCTCTTGTTTTTTTTTTTTTTTCTCTCTTCTGTGCACTCTTAAGATGAATCAAAATTTCTAAGATCTTTTGGACTGTGTCTTGTGTCGGCCGCAATTAAAATAAAAAGAAGAAACAGAACAGCTTATAAAACGTTTTTTAAAATTAAAGGAATTTTTTTCTCCTTCCCCAGTAACCTTCTATGAAGAAAGTGAAAAAAAAAAAAATAGTTCATGGATTTACATGGATTACGTTTACATTTCAAGAAACGTTTAAGGAAAATACTGGATGACTTAACTTGTTCAAAGAAAGACAGTTAACAAAAAAAAAAAAAAAAAGGTTTATACCAGTGCAGTTTCTTTAGAACAGAAACTAATCAAATATAATATAAGTAGTGAATATTTAGAAGATGTCCACATCAAATTATATGCAGATATACCTAAACATTAAAAAAAAAGAGTATTCCTGCTGGCACAGTACTAAAACACACATAAATGCTTAGAATCCATTTATTCTTTTATTACCCTAATATATGTATGCTTATATTTTTTCTTAGCTCAAGGTAAGTTTTATTTAACTTTTGTTAGCAACATTTGAAGAGGCATTCTTCAAATATATATCATACTAGGGGGCTCTGCCCCCTGCAAGCTACGCTTGCCAACCCCCGTTCAGACACCGCAGAATCTGAAAATCTAATGGGTTTTAAAAATATTAGAGAAGATTAAATTATACTGAAAAAGCTGTGCAGATCTCCCTGTAAACGGGTTTCCATTCAATTCCCTTTGATTGCAAAAATTTAACGGAGAATTAGTTGCTGTTAAGACATCCAATGGTTGTTTTCGTTTTTGATTAAAGAGGATCAGTTAAACATTAAAAAGAAGCTAAACTAAAATGAATTAAGCATTCAGAGATATTTTAAAACAATCTCTATAACAATAGCCTAAATCATGTAACTATCATCAGCAGTTCCGGGCAGAACACTTTGCTTTTTATACTCTAAGTGCTATTTTGATACTTTAATGTTATCCAGGCACAGGTGATAAGTCGCCAAATATTATTCTATCCCCATCATTTCATCTATATTATAATAGTTCAAGTCATCAAATGACATAAACAAATACGATCTGATCCCTTCGCCTTTCATATGAAAGTTTGGAACAAATGTCATATATGATTGGCGCGATTTTTTTCAGACGCTAATTTGGGGAACGCATCAACAGCATAAACAACAACATCCGGCTTACCATATCAAGCAAAATAACGATACTTTGGCGCCAGTTAAGTACCCGTTGCATATATGACATTGGCGTCAGAAAAAAATCGCGCCAATATGGGGCCGTATATGACATCTGTGACGAAAGAAAAAAAAAGCCAGGTGAAAATCTCACCAATATCTTTTTTTCAACTTGCCAGTTAGCATTTTTTTTATTGTTTGAGTGGTAAATTAAAACATTGATTTGAAGTTGAAATTAAATGTCATGGTTTGTTACATAATTTAATATTTCGCCAGATGTCATATACGCACCGCATGTTTGGCACGATTTTTTTTTTTTTTTTTTTTTTTTTTTTTTACGAAAATTTGGTGAAAGCCTCGTTTTCGAATACCAGTTACATATGTATTTTTGGTACTACTTAGTTATCCCGTCGACAAACAATCTATCGCGAACTATAAGATTAAATGTCAATGCTTGATCGTAAATGTCACATTCACTTGAATTTTAGCAAGTTACACGTGTTTACATCATCAAGTGATTTTTATTTCAACGTTTTATTTTTATATTTATTAATGTTATACTAATTTATTTGTTCTTTCGTTATTTAAAATAAAAATTTTGTCAATCTGTACAATTTGGAGATTTATATAATTTGCGAAATTGGGTGACGGAATAACTACTACATTGTACTGTATTTTTTAATTATTTTCTATTATTTTCAAAAGGACATAGCAAAAAAAATAATTGCTATAGAACAAAATAATTTATATAAATTTAAAAAAGAAATAAAAGTAAATATACATTTATTACTAAATAAACAACATTAACCGGGTTACCATGTCTATCAAAATAATGCCATTTGTGCGCCAATTAGGTACCCCGGTGCGTATATGACATCTGTGTCTAATATTTTTCTTTTCGTTTTGTTTAAAAAAAAAAAAAAGAAGTGAAAGCCATCAATTTAAATGTTTCATTTTTAAATGAAAGTTTTGTATTTAATAAAATGATAACGAAATATAAAAAAAGCACTGTTCTTAGCATAGATTTAAAGGAGGCCCAACTGTCGCCAAATTAATTTAAAATAGTAACCTTTACTGAATTATGAAAAAAAAAAAATTTCTGTTATGATTAAAATTTGAGTTGCCATCATTAGAAAAAATGTATTTAAAATTAGAAAAAAATTAATATTTCAAAAACTAATTCGAATTTAAAAATTCTAATACCAGTTTTGAGATCTGTGGATCAACACAGATTTTTGGTGTTAATTTCATCGCAAAGTATTCCATACTTTAGGAGAAATTGCCATGAAACAAAATCAGTTGTTTAATCAGTCGATTCAAAGAATCTATACATTTCAGGTGTTTCATATATTCGTTTCATTAGGATTTTATATATATAGGGTAGATTTCGTGAAATTACTTTTCTACACATTTGATAAATATAAAAAAAAAAAAGAAATATCAAATTCATTTTTTAGATTATATTAAGGGGATGTGTTTATTTTAAATGTTTGGTTTGTTACAAACACATTTATTGGTGTGTAAAGAAAATTCTTTGTTGTGATGAAATTAACTTTTCTGTTGGCTATATTTTTAACGATGATAAAATTTTTTTTAAAAGTTAGATACACTTTTCTAGGTTTTAAAAGGTATTGTGTTTTAGCATATAAGTTACATATTTGTGTAGAGTTATTTACTCACTAAAGTTTGTTAAATTTGCCTTTTCATTCTAGTGTGCTTATGGTAAGTGTTGAATTATATTTTTATATTGTCTACTGAATAATACAGAGTAGACAGTGCTTGGTTAAAAAAAAATTTTTTTTGCTACCTTTTTTGTGCAGTAGATATTAAAATATTATAAAAGTTCATTTAATGATGATATATATATATTTAGTTATGAGGACATATATATATATATATATATATATATATATATATATATATATTTGTATAGATAGCTTCTTACTAAAAATTAAACATTTATTTCTTAGTAACATGCTAAGATTTTGTATGTCTAGGGATGCACTTCATATCCAGTTCAGTTTCAAAGTTTTTTTTATTTATATAAAATATTGTCCAAAAACAGTTTTTTTTTTCCTTTTCACATTTCCGATTCTTATTTAATTCCTTATATATATCTTGCAGTGTGACACAATGTCGCAATTCTGAGATGAGATGTTTTTCTTATCTCTTTTGGCCTAGGATTGCCGAACATGGTTGCTCTCGCTTAATTTCTCACATCTTGGCGCTGGTCGCAGTTTTTCCCTATTAGACATTATGCGTCTGCAACAAATATGTGCCACACTGCATTTTATATAAAAATGTTATCTATTATGATCACAGACAATGTTTTTATTATTTTGGTTTGAGTAGCTTTTAAAACTCAGCAATCCTGTTGTAATCAGGCAGTCTTCCCAATGAAAGTGAAAACTTAGATTTAAAAAAAAAAAGGATAAATAAAATAACATAAGGTAATTTTTTTCACAGAGCTTAATGTAATTTTGATACAAAGAAAAAAAAGGAGGTAAAAAAATGAAAAAGCTTAAACTGATACTTGACTGATATTTTTATTGATTTTTTTCTTACTTGTTGTGCTTAATATGTTTCTTTTTGCCACACTTGCATACAGGTAATTTCTTTTTATATATAACATTTTATATATTTTTTTTATGTGTATATTATATGTTTTGTCAGTAATCCATATCAATAAGATATGAAACTTTTAATACTCTAGATTACTATAAATTTAGGTCTTGCAACTTTTTATACTTAAGGATGGGCACTAGTGAATAAAAAATAAAGGAGAGAGGAAGTGATCAGTAATGGTATTTAAATTAGCTCATTATTTAATCTTTTCCAGTTGGTTGCTACTGATTTGAGAAGATTCCTTTTGCCATCTATACAGTACACTGTTCTGTTTATACAGATATCTCATTTTCCAGTTTGCACGGATTTTATACATTTTTATTCACATCTCATTAATTTATTTCTATAGCATAAATTAGGCTCCTTAGTTATAAAATATAGCGCGAGTCATCATATTTTTAATTTTTTTTATTATTTCATAAAAAAAGGTCTCTTTTTCCTCTTGATTTCTATTTCCACTTTATAAAAATTTTATAATATGAGTCGTAAACATTTTATGCATGTGTTAGATATCAGTATGCTTGTTACTGCATACACACACAATTTACACACACACTACATTTTAAATGTGATTATATTTCTTGAGATTAATTTTTAATTATTGTTTAATGTGTTGTGCAAGTGGTTTTTTTTCATTGCGCTATGATCCGGAAATAGCCCAATGATTAAAGGTGTATGCTTCACTTTTGGCTAAGTGGATCGGCCGTTCACTTTCTCAAAAATGGAATATGTTGCTTACATGATAAAAATGTTCAATACCTCACATTAATTTACAAGGCGTGCACGCTCTCTTTTTTAATGCATAATGAAGTATCTCTCATACTATTTGATACTCCGTACATGATTTTTTTTTCTCACTCTAGCTTGCTATGGGCAGATAGTGAAGTTAGATGTTTGTCTTCATCAATTTTTTTTAATCTCATGCACACATTTATTATGATTTCAGGTTTAACCCGGTACTACATACACACACATATTTACATTTGCACTTCATATGGTCTTCTTTTGTAATAATTTTATGACACTCACCTTGGTTAAACATGGTCATGATTCTGTGCGCTTGTACATTTTTTTACATACTTTCTCAACATTAGTGTACATTTTCACAAATACATAGTTTTACACTATTTTAAAGTTTGCGTATTTTTGCTGCCTTGTCATTTTTTTATTTTCGGATAGTTACAGAATTTTTTTTACATAATGTAATTCAATACAATATTTGCACATGCGTCTTAAACTTACATGCATGAGTTAATTTCTAGCTGGTATTTTTTACACATTTGTTAATTTTGTTTGTTTACGCGCGGCTGGTGACTCGTTGCTATTTTATTTATAACATAAGGTATTTCATTATAACTGACATGATATTTGATATTGTTGAAAATGTTGTTTTTATAAAATATATTCAAAGGCATAATGTGAGATGTTATGTACACTTTATTTATTATTATTTTTTTAAAAAAGCTATTCACATATAGTCATTAAACTAATTCTTTGGCATTTTCTCACATTTTAATATTTTTATTTAGTGAGTTAAAATCTCACAGGTGTCTTGTGACTGATATATACACTCATATATCATAAAGTATAAAGCTTGGTATTTTGCTATTCATTTTTTTTCTCTTCCATTCGTTTACTTGGAACATGTTTGGCTTGACATAACTTCTACATTTTAGCGTAGAGTTATGCAATCTGTCGAGCACTCGTACATTTTATGCACACTTCTTTTAACTTCATACAGTAATAACTCTGACAGATACAATTTTATTTTAATTTTAACCCTTAGTTAACCCTTTAAGCAACTTTTTTTTCTTTTCACAAGTAGTTCATGTCTTGGATATTTACTTATGTTACACAAAATTTGCTCATTTAGAATACAATTTTGTTCATTCATATACATACATTACACTAGTTCATGAGTTAATTTACATATTTTGTTCATTTGCTTTTACACATTGTACTTTGCTTACGATTTATTCGACAGTATTCCTTTTTTTTTTTTTTTTTCTCACAAGTAGTTCATTGAGTAAAACACACTGGCTGGTTTAGAGTTTAACCAGAGTTTTCACACACTACACATAGTTCATTGACTTTTTTAACCCTTATTCATTACATTTTGGTGATTAACTCATTAATTATGTAATTGCATCTCACTCATATGTTAGTGTTTTGGGTTATTACACACATACTGTCCGTATATTTTGTTAGCAAATGCATACAAAAATGTTAGTTCATTGAGACATTGTTACAGGTAGTTCATGTGAAATTATACAATTTGTTCATGTGTTTACTTACACGTTGTGTATGCTTGGGCACACACTTGTTCATGTGTTTTATTTCATGTAGTTCATGAGTTTGGGGTTTCTTTTTCCCCTCCCTTCACACACATACAGTTTTTTTTCCCTGTTACTTTTCTATCTTTTAAACTTTATACCATGTTTCGATATTAAAATGTTCTATCAGTTTTTTTTATTTTTAAAATTTTAACAGGGTTGTTTTTGTTTATTTTGTGTTTGCATAATGTCATAACATATCAATGACACTATCACTTTGTATATGTATAAAGATTGTAAAGTTATATGGAGTTGTCCGTCACATGACATTAAACTACACAGACATTTGGAATTATTTGACTTTTAACATGTAACATTTTTTTTAACACTTTCGTTAGATACTTCTTACTTGAAGGTGGCAGATCGAGTAAGGTATCTTGCTACACTATATTAAATCGTAGGCAATTTCTTAGCATATGGTTTTTAATATTTTTCCCAGGAGTTAAATTTTAATAAATACACAAAAGGTCTATACATAATTCAGCAAAACTAAAACCTTTGCATTATTCTCATTTTTTTTTCCTCGTAAATTTATTTACTGAGTTTGAGTCTCACTGGTTGTCGGGTGAGAATTGCTTTTTTCACACTCATGTGTCATGATTCTAAGGAATTTTTTTTAGTGAACAACATTTCTTTTTTTATATTTTTCAAGGGACAGTTTATCTTTTGCTATAACACTCCTATTTTTGTTTGTTTAACTTAAAGGTATGGATCCTGTCAATTTTATGCTGAGGCATTTTGAACACATACTTTTTCAACGAATGGAGCAATATCTTATCATGGAAGACGGTAGTATTGCGAGTGACGCAGCCTTAAGCCTAAAATCATATCGTAGAAGGCGGAACTCATATATACGGCTAACTCGACATCAAAGAAAACATGAAAAGCCGCCTTTTAATAACTCAGCAGATATAAGTCCTATTGTTCTGATTTTTTTAGAACAGTCTAATTCTATTCTGAAATTTTTACATTTCTACGTGCAGTATATTTTGAGATCTAAATAGCCATTTTTAAAGCGAACACGACGGAGCGGTATGTAAAATGTTCCTAATGTCAAAATCAGGAAAACAGTTTTAACGATTTTCTTTAAATTGATATACAATATTAATCTGATTAAGATGAGTTGATGCGTTTTCTGCGATATGTGCCCCAATGCAACTCTAGATAATCGAAAAATCCCGATTTAAGCTTTCATTTATTTCCAAATGAAAAAAATAAAATACCTGTCGTCTCTAAAAACAGCAACAAAACTTTGATCAGCAGAAAATCCGATGTCTCGTTGAGGCTGACAGTTTGTTCAAATTTAATCGTGATTTAAATCAGATTATTAAAGAAAATAATGGATTAAAATATTTTTTTAATTATGTGAAAATATATTAAAATCAGACCTGCCAACCTTTGAAAATGAGAAATCGTAGCACACAAAATTTAAATTATTCTGGAGGTTGATTGGTTGATTTTTCGTGTTACTCAGCCATCTTTTGACATTCATAAAAGGAATAAGGTTTCAGTCTTTCAACTCAATACAGTAAATTTTTTCCTTTGAAAATTATATGATTTTTAGAGTTTCTTTTCGTTTCAAAGCATTTTTTTTTTTTTTTTTTTTCATTTGTAAAAGGAGCCTGGTTCCAATTTTTAAGCCCTGTGCAGTAAATTTTGACAAAATTCCGGATTTTTTTTCCCGTGATCATTTCAGGATATTCACAATTTTTCCGCAATCATAATTCACATTTTTTTTATCACGATTCTTTGTTGAAATCCGCGCTTTTTACCATGAACTTTTGACGAAATTTGCATTTTTTACCGCAATCCTTTGTCGAATTTTGCGTTTTTTTCCGCAATCCTTTTGACGAAATTAGTGTTTTATTTCTGCGATCTTTTGGTAAAAATTTGCATTTTCTTACTGATCTTTCGATGAAAATTTGCATTTTCTAACTGATCTTTTGACGAAATTCGCCTTTTCTTTCTGCAATATTTTGACAAAATTCACACCACTGAAAACACAAAATCTCAAATCTTCTGGGGAGACATTCCCTGCCCCCCGGGCCACCCCTGAAATCAACACTACATTTTTACCATGATCCTTTGACGAAATTTATTTTCTTCTGCGACCAATTGACGAAACTGATTTTTTTATACGGTCATTTGACGAAATTCGCGGTAGTTTATCGCAAATCGTGCGATTTTGCACGCTATTTCAAACTTTGCCCCTCAAAGACCCCCCCCCCCACTCCTTTCCAGAAATTCTTAAAATGGCACCTTGTTTCTAAGGAAGCGAATTCCTGTATAAATATTTGCAGAAACGTGATTCATTCGTGGTTAATATACAAGAGAGTGTTTTATGTTATTATTTTGCAGCCCAGATTTTTTTTCCATGAGCATTTTTTACTGTCCGAATTTTCGGACTAATGGCCAATTTTTTAAAACTTTCGGAAATGAACTTTGAAATTTTGGAAATTTGGCAACAGAATCACTCCTGAAAAATATGCTGTGCGGAATAAAAATCGCAACTAGAAAAAAAAAAATGAGCTTGTGTTTTTTGCAAAAAATTGTAGTTTAAGACGTATTTTCGTAGCATCGTAGTTTATAGGTCCAAATCGTAGCAACTACGATTTTTTCGTAGCAGTTGGCAGGTCTGATTAAAATAGATGTTACCAGGTTTAAAAAGCATTTCATTTAAAACTTTAATTAAATCTGGTCATCGTCATAAAATCTTTCTTTGAATAATCAAATTATTCACTCTTTTATAGAAAAGAAGCACAACAAATAAAATAATTTTTTCTAGATTAAATAAAATAAATAAATAAAAGATTCTTATTTGTTTTTTATAAATAAATACATAATAAATTTCAGGTAAAAGAAAATTACAGAATGATAACATCTGTTATACAGTTATAGTAAGAGAATGGAAAAAAGTAAAAAAAAAATCTAATTAGTATAAAAATGTTTAGGAAGAACTACTTCAGTAAAAGTTTATAAAATATTTTCTACTTTTGGATTAGCACAACATATCAAAGAAAGCAATTGATAAAAGATGAAAAGTAACAAAACTTTTTTGCTTTTTAATTGGAAGAGCTACGTTCCAATCAAGGTTAATAAATATCACAATAATTTCAAAATGGTCAACTTATCGATGATTATAAATATTTTCAGAGTCCATACAAATTTAAAATTAAAACATAATGCACTTAGCATGAAAACTAATATATTCTAAATGTCTTTCTTCTTTTTTTCTTTAATATTTTGGGTAGTTAATGTTGATAGAAAGTATGACTAACCATTAATATGATTATATTTAGTCTCTGTATATGTATGAATTAACAGATATTATTATTATTTTTGTTGTTAATGCACATATATCTGCATCAGCTTAGAATTATGCAACTGCAATAATTTTACAAATTACAAATACATAAAAGAACTGCCATGAAATTTCTTTTATTTGTTATATTCTAAGAATTCTATTAATTTCATGCATTAAATTACCTAATGAAATTATTTATTTATCGTTTTTATTATTTATCCAATTACCATCTATTATTTTAATAATTAACAATAAAAATATTCTTTAATATCCTAATTACTGGTTTGGCTGTTTTAAAAACCTACAATTTTGACGGCGATTAACCCCTTTATGTCCCAAATTATGAATTCATGAAAATTTCATCTTCTAAAGCATTTTTCGTGAATTTTTAAACTATATTAGAAGATTTACATAATCATTTAATAAATTTTAAAAGGATTTTGCCAAATAAAATTAAATTTGAATTTATTGAGATTTTGTGCAATATTTATAACTCCACTCAAATCTTTTATTTAAAAAATATTTTTTAGTATTTTGTAGAATTAGGAAATGTACAAATATAATGTTCTTACAATAGAAATATTTCTGAACTGAAACTCCCCTCACCCCCCCCCCCCCTAATCTTTTAACGTCAAGAAAACTGAAAAGATGCAAAGGCAAAAGAAATCATCCTTTTAAAAATACTTTTGTTTTGTGCAACCAATAATGATTTTGAAACAAGATAAAATAATGTATCTATAGCTGATTCTAAACTGTATTACTATTAATCGATGTATTAAATGAATTTTATGAAAAGTAATTTCAATGGTACTTTAAAATATCGTCGGGACATAAAAGGTTAACACAGAAAAACAATCATAAAAATCCATTTTTAATAATAATAATAATAATAATAATAATAAATACTTATGTTTTTTTACACCCTACATTACAAACATACTAAAGTAAGCCGATTTTCCATTAAGAGACTTAAAAAAGCAAAACATTTATTCCACAAGTAACCAATTCACACGAGGCAAACACAAGACAAGCGAAAGCCAGCAGTGATAACCGCGTGCACGTGGAACTGTTTACAAACATTAGCAGGTCTAAAAGCGCCACCTATCTTTGATTACAAACGCGAATTCCTGAGTGCGAAGTGCTGTCACTTTCAAGTGATAGATAATCTATATTTATTTGTGTACTTCTTGTGAGCAGATGGATTTGAAATTAATTATTTACATTTCCTTATTTACATTTGGTTATTCCTAATACTCAGAAATTTTGTCAGTCTTCGCTTGGATGAACTTCTTGCACCATGATAATATATTAGCATAACTTGACCAGGTTGAAAGCTTAATCTAATTTGCTATGCTGTCAGATTTACATTTGTCTCAGCAGGGCTGTACGAATGGTGCAGTCACCCCAGGTGCAGAGGGGACACCAAATTTATACTACAAACCTTGTCTTTTTCTTCCTTTAAAAAAAAAATGTATATTTACATGTTGTTAATTTTTTTTTCAGTGAAAGTACAAACATCTTTCGTTTCAAAGTTATTGCATTCTCCTTTACTTCATACCAACAGAGGCGTCCCTACGGGTGTGCGACAGGTGCGGCTGCACAGGGCCTCGCACCCAAAAAACACTCAACCAATATTTTATGAATATTAGGCAGTTTTTATGTTTTTCTCTTGAAAAAAAAATATTTTGTCCTTGTAGGAAGGTAGCCGCTGACAATTTCTTAATAGTCACTTTTTACCATTTAGTGTCCCTATGGCAGGTGCGAATCCAGCAGGTCCCTATGGTAGGTGCAGGGGGGGGGGGGGGATAATCACGCTGATCCCCCCCTCCAAAAAGAATATAAATCTAACTTTTTTATGGTAGTTTGCGGAAAATACAAACAAACGGAAACCGGGGGCGGGCGGGCGGGGGCAAACGGCCCTGATCATCCTGCCCACCAAATAAATATATATATCGGAAAAACACGAATTTCACCAAGGGATAACAAAAAAAACGCGAAGTTCGTCAAAGGACTCAGAAAAAACATGAATTTAGTCACTGCATCGTGGAAAACACGCGAATTTCATTAAAGAATCGCAGAAAATAATGAATTTCATTAAAGGATCATGAAAACCGTGAATTTCGCCAAAAGATATTAAAAAAAACATGAATTTCGTCAAATGATCAAAAGAAAAACGCAAATTTCGTCAGATTATTGCGAAAAAATGCGAATTTTGTCACAAGATTGAGGAAAAAGCACGAATTTCACCACAGAATCAAGGATAAAACACTAATGTTGTTAAAAATGCAAAATTCGCCAAAGGATGATGAAATAAACACTAATTTTGTCACAGGATCGTGAAAAAACGCTTGTCACAGGATGGCGGAAAAAACACTATTTTTGTCACACTATTGCAGAAAAAGTGTGAATTTTAGCCTCAGGATCGTGGATAAAACAATAATTTCACCAAAGGATCATAAAAAAATGCGAATTTCGTCAAAGGATCATGAAATAAATGTAAATTTCATCACAGGATCGCTGAAAAACAGGAATTTTGTCAAAGGAATGCCGAAAAACAGGAATTTTGTCAATGCATTGGTTAAAAACATGAATTTCGCCAAAGGATTGATTAAAAACACGAAAAAAAAAAACGCAAATTTAGCCAAAGGCTGCAAAAAACAGGAATTTCGTCAATGGATCGCGGAAATAACGCAAATTTCGTCAGATAATTGCGAAAAGACACAAATTTTTTCACAGCATGTTGAAAAAAGCACAAATTTTGACACAAGATCGCAGATAAAACACTAACTTCATTAAAGGATTGTAAAAAAACACGAATTTCATCAAAGGATCACGAGATAAATGTGAATTTTGTCAAAGGAACGCATTGTAGTAAAAGCATTGTTGCAGTAAAAGATCTTTTTAATGCAATTCTCTGTATAACAGACAGCTTCTTTAATGTAAACAATGAATTTTACTCTTAAAAAGAGCCTGCAATCCATTTTGTAGAAATATTGCTACCCTCTAGAGCAGGGGTTTCCGAACTTTTAGATCGACGTACCACTGAATAGAAGTTCATACTTCCGCATACCACCAAGTTACAAACTCCATGCTATTACAGAAAAACCTGTGTAAATGGAATATGTCTAAAACAAGGTATTTGTACAGTCTTTTGTGCTCTGTCTAAGCAGATTTTACTCTATTTAATTGGATTGGTATACTTAGATTGACTGCTTTATATTAACATTCAAGTAAAAATTACTAGTATCATTATTACTATATTATTAATATGTACATCATCAAAATATAGTGTTTTCATTTTACAAAAAGCTACAATACTTAATGGCATATTGGTGTAGATTGACACATATGCACTAGGATGACTATTAATTCTGTTGTATTGCTAATGATAAGGATAGTGCTTGCTTTACCAAAGACATCTTCCTCATATCTGATTTAATCTTAGTTTTAGACATAAATCAGATTCGATGTTTATGTTTATTCCTGTATTTGTTTTTCATATAAAGAAGTGACGAGAAAGCATTTAAAACAAATATATGTTGTGCTAAAAACAAGCAATAACTTTCAGGGTTGTAGTGGGTATCTGCCCGGGTACCCACCCAGCTACCAGCGTTAAATCTGCACATCATCACAGAATTTTTTAATTTTATATCATTCCGTTTGTATTTCAGTATGTAATTAATTCTCTATAATATGACTGAACTCATGATTTTTTTAGGAAGGAAGTACAATTTATTTCTGATAAAAAAAAAAAAAAATGGTAATCACAATCTTTTTATCAAATCTTTTTATGTATTTTAATCCAGATTTTTTTACTATTAAGACTGGCTAAACCTGAAATAAAACTTCCTTACTTTATAATTTTGATGCAAATTAATAGGTACCATTAGGAAGGAGGTAAGTTTCATTCAATAATTCAAGGAAAATTATTCTTATCTTTATAATGCAGATTTAATTATACATTATTATTTACTTGATCTTTACTTTTAATAATTTAATCATTTTTTAAATTATCTTACTTCTTATCATTTTAGTTTATTACTGTAATTAATTATTTTAATATTTTACTATATTGCAAGGATTTTTTATAACTTTGATTGCATAAATACATTCAAATGACTGTTTAAAAACTGTAAACAAAGCAAGGACCAGAAATCTGCAAAATTCTAAAATCTGCACAACCTCTGGTCCCAAGTTGAGCAGATTTGAGGGCGTCTACTATATAATGATTTTGTTCAGAGGTACTGTTTGTTTTCGTAAAGCGAAACCTTCTGCGCTTTTGTGCCTGCATCAGGTCTGTTTTGATTTTACCAAAATAGGGATGATCGGAGGCTGTTTAGCTGAGCGACAACATACAACTGGAACTTTGGCAAATACCCATCTCAGCATTACCCCTTTGGATCATAAAATTGTCTCTGAGTGTTAGGCACAGCTTTCGAAAACGAACTGTATTTTTGATGTGTTTATAAGGCATCATTTTGTTTACATTTTAAAACTTCATCTAAATAGTTGTAATTTTTTCTAATAAATATGTTACATATAATGTATGGTAGTAATAATCAGTATATCTGATGAAAATTCAATTAATTTTTTAAAAATAAACTATATTTAATGATTTTTTTTTTTTTTTATCCCTATTACTGTATTTCATCAATAGTAGTTCGAGAGCCCTAATTTTATATTGTAAAATTATTAAAGTATTATGCAAGCAGTCCTTGTTCAATCACAATAGCCTGCCACTAAAAAAATTTAATACAGAAGATGCATATAATGTTTTTCTCAGATGTAAACAATAAATTTTGCAGTTAAGAAGCACATGTGTTTCACAAATATTGCTAATTCCTTGGAACACTAAATTTGATACATTGTCTTCTTTAACGCATTATTTTGAAGCAATGAAAACAGTATATTAAATTTTTTTTCTAAATGAGTGTTATAATCGATGGCAGCTCTTGACGGTTTTTTTTTTTCCCCCCCCCCAGGCACTAAATTCATGCCTTCCAAAAGTAATATTTTTAAAAAAGAAATTTTTGCTTTATTTAATATAAGAAATTTCTGCCAAAAATAAGGCAAAGATTTCATTATTAAAAATAGTGAAAAAGGAATAAATTTGCCAGCCATGCATTTAGTGCCCCCAAAACTGTCAGTCACGAGCTAAAGGTAATTTAATAATGTGTGACATGATCTATCAGGGCCGAACCTAAGGGGCGAGGTGGCATGTGCCCCGGCGCCAAATGAAGGATTATACTTTTGGAATGGATTATTATCTTCTGATGGATTGATGGCTTCCATTATTATGAAACAGCAATCATAAAAAGTTAGAACTCTGACTCCACTCAGTCAGAATGGGGGTGGAAGGGAAATGGCCTTTTTTTTTACGGCTGCTTTTTCATCTTTACCTAACACGTCATTTATAATGGCTGTTTCATAAAAATGGAAGCCATCAATCCATCAGAAGAAAATAACTCAGTTAAGCAGGACTTGGATAATCGGGACTCTACTGTATATTTCATTTTAAAAATGGTCTTTAGAAAATTTTTGTTGGTGTTCAGAGGGGAATCATGACCCCCCATGACCTGCCCTTTGGACCCGCCATTGTAGATTACATAGTTCAGAATAACATGTCTTATGATTACATACTTTAATTTTTAAAATAAGTCGGCTATTAGAAAATTGATAAAATTATCTTTGTAAATATACTTTACAGAAGAGGGGGGGGGGGGGGGGCACCAAAATCCATGTTTGCTCCGTGTACAAAAAAGGCTAGTTTTGGCCCTGTGATCTATACCTATTACGTATAGGTGCAGATTCACAGTCGCCATGTGACGACTAAATTTTTTGCTTCGGCTGCTAACTTTCAATGTCTCAGTTGCCATATGTTACACAGGGATGCTCCTTTTCTGCTAATGGTGGATTTCTACTTTTTTTTAAAAATGAAATCGGTGTATTTTCCTTCCTACAGTCCAGAATGATCTGTTTAACACAGAAAATTATTGTATTACATAGAAAAACAAACGTCTGAAGTGTGTTTTGATTTTTATAGCGCTAAATAATTTTTCACATTCACAAATTTTTTAATGTAATGTTATACGATAAAAATCAAAATTAGAAATATTGTTGTCCTAATATTTCCCACTACCATGATTGTAGCTTTACATTTTTTTTAAATGTATCTAGTCCAACTATATCTTCTGAATGAACATAGTTTAAGATTTGTATTAGACTTAATAATTAAATTTAAAGAATTTTGTGATTAAATTAAACAAACCCATTTGATGTAATTAGTCTGTGTTTTCTTGTACATGGACATATGTATATATAAAATAAATTATTTTCCACTTTGAATTCAGTCCCTTACAAACACTAAATTCTTTTTATGTGTTTGTTTCACAATGAGGCCACTGGACTTTTTGGGTTTAGGAGCCACTTTCTCCTTCCAGATATTGGGAATCTGCACCTATACTATTATGTAAAATTTTATAATTTTCACTATTTCTAGTTCCAAGGAATGTAATTTAAAGCACGTTTACAAGGTAAATTTAATGATGAATGAAATATGATCTATATAATGCAAAATTCTGTAATATGCAGAACTTCTCATCCCAAGGTGTGTTATAAAGATCTATCATATTTATCTTCATATGTAATTCACTCACCGAAAACCTTAAGATTTAATATCTGTGAGTGCTTTTTTTTTTTTTTTTATGCTGTGCAGTAGGGGGAGAGAGGAGAGGAGAAATGTACATTTGGGGAGTTAGGGCTTTATTTATTTATGTTAGTGAGCAATAAATATTGCAGATTATTTTTTTTTTTAAACTAAAGTTTGAAAGATTTTAATTATTTAGGTAAGCTGGAGAGATGGATGAGAAGGGAGAAATGAAATTTTTGGGGTTCAGGAGATTATTTTATATGATTTACTATTATTGCCAATAAAGAGCTTTAAAGAAGGATGGTGGAAGTTTATATATATATATATATATATATATATATATATATATATATATATATATATATATATATGTATGTTTAAAGAACAATATTTCTTGCTATTTTTCTTAAGACAGTAAATTTTTTATTTAGTAAAGTTTAACATAGCTTTTTATATCTCTGAAACAAACTAACAGAAATACCATTTAAACATGCATGTTGTGAATTACTTCCATATTTACACCAATGAGTGGTTTAAAAAAATCTCATAGCACAGTGCTCTTTAAAATTGAAATATGAGGCATCTTTTTTTGCGGGAGGGAGGGGGAGAGATTGAAGGTGAATAGAAATCCTGAATATGATTTCTTTGTCTGGTCTTTAATTTTTGTTGTTGTTATTTTTTTTTTATCATTAACTTAAAAAAAGTACTGATATCAATACAAAAACCCTTAACGGGTTAAAAGTTTGTGACACAGCGCTTTATCTTATGCTCTAAGAATTTTAAATATGGAACTTAAAAATAATGATATCAAATTTTGAGTGACACTATGCTATTAACTGTAATATCTATATATATTTATTTCATCATTTTATTTTTTTATAATTGCATGTGCAAAAATTATGTTCATTTTAAAAAGATGTATAAAAGTTTATTCATTGATGCATCATCATTCGTATCTCTCATAAATTCAAAATATGAGTTTTAAAAGATATGATATCAAAATTTAAGTGACGCCTTGATGTTGCTTAAAACGATTAGTTTTAAAATTCAATTTAAATTTTCTTTTGGCTAAATAGTTTTTTGCGTCATTGTATCCAAACTAAGTTAAATGTATGCAAATGGATAATATGACGAAAAAAACTATTTACATAAATTTTACTTTTGATTTTTGGATAGCATGGCACAAAAGATAAATCAATTTATTCAAATGAATACATTTCAGGGCATTATATAGATTCAGTGAAACTAATATATTCAACAGTGCATTGGAAAATGAAAAGTATTGTTTAGATGTGTAAATGTATTTAGCCAAAAGAAAATTTAAATTGAATTTTAAAACTAATCGTTTTAAGCAACATCAAGGCGTCACTTAAATTTTGATATCATATCTTTTAAAACTCATATTTTAAATTTATGAGAGATACGAATGATAATGCATCAATGAATAAACTTTTATACATCTTTTTAAAATGAACATAATTTTTGCACATGCAATTATAAAAAAATAAAATGATGTAATAAATATATATAGATATTATAATTAATAGCATAGTGTCACTCAAAATTTGATATCATTAAGTTCCATATTTAAAATTCTTAGAGCATAAGATAAAGCACTGCGTCACAAACTTTTAACCCGTTAAGGGTTTTTGTATTGATATCAGTACTTTTTTAAAGTTAATGATAAAAAAAATAAAACAACAACAACAAAAATTAAAGACCAGACAAAGAATTTATAGTCAGGATTTCTATTCACCTTCAATCTCTCCCCCTACCTCCCCACAAAAAAAGATGCCTCATATTTCAATTTTAAAGAGCACTGTGCTATGAGATTTTTTTAAACCACTCATTGGTAAATATGGAAGTAATTCACAACATGCATGTTTAGATTGTATTTCTGTATGGGATGGTATTTCTCCCTGTTTTATCAGGAATCATTCATTTATATTTTTTAAAATTTCGGAAAATGTCATGGATTAATAAAATTACATTCTTTCAGCTTTTTGATATGAATTAAGTTAATGCAGAGAAAATAAGTCAGACAAATATTCTTTAAAATACATGTTTATAGCAGACGATATTTTTAGCATAGCACATATTTTAATTACATTTTTTTTTCCAGTTGTTATGAGAAAATGACAAGAAAAAGATATAGTAATCACCTATTTTTCCTTTACTTTCCACAGAAATGGAGTACTTCAGATGCCACCATTACAGAAATGGCATTAAAAACTACAAGAAAATTAATATCTCAAAAATAAATTGAGATGCAGTTTTCAAACAAATAGCATTTAAAAGTACTTTTCTCATCCTATACAATGGTGTAAAAATTGAAAATGTGTGATGTTTAGAAGTTAAAAAAATTGGAGTAGATTATCAGTATTTAACCATACAATGATACACCTGCTTCATCTTATGGGTGGCTTATGGTTAGGTGTAACATCATTTTTTAGTGTGACACTTTAATTGTTGTCTGAAAGAAATAACATATCAGGGGCTAACATCAAATTACAAAGCATGTTAACTCTTCAAAAAGATTTTGAAAAAAAAAAAACCTGCAAATTTTTTTTAATGAAAACATTCACTAAATTTCGATTTCTATCGTTTAGTGTTCCGGATATCAGATGCTAGATAATAAATACTGTACTGTAGTAATGAAAGATTTTTTTATATTAAATTTTAATCTGTCCCTTTCTCTCTCCACCTAACATACAGTTTAAAATCTTTTAAACCCTTTCATTTAACAAATGAATGATCAGTCACCACACTAATTAAAATAATTTTTATGAGAAATTGTTTTGTCCTATTTGTCACTTTGCAGAAACAGAATACAGATTAGAATCTTTAATTACTTGTTATTTTGTATCATTTGATTTATTTGAAGTAAATAATTATTCCTGTTGAAATGAACATTTCTGTTAGAGCTGGAGATGTGGTGTCTCCTGAGTGTGCTGCCTTAGGTTCTTTTGATTTCTTTTCATTTGAAGCATGGCAATATTTCTCTCATTCAATGCCCAACAACCTATTTCATATTTCATCTTAAAATTCTCATTCTAGCAATCAAGTGATTCATTTTCATCCACCAAGGTATTTTTTTTTCATCTTTAACTATGGAACCAATAGCAAAATTTCGTGTCAATTTGCAACAAACCCAAATTTATTTACTACCATGATAAATAAAACTAACTCATAAAATACACAAAATTTACATGGGCACAAAAAATGTGGTGAGAGGATGCAATAATCTTAAGACAAAATAAATTTAGGAAAAAAAAAGCATTTCGTTTTAATCTAAAAGGTCTAAAATAAAATCCTGTTTCTGCTACTGGGAGAAATCTCCTCTTGCAATTGAAAACACATTATTTTCTTCACTTGACAACATTTTTCTCTCAAAAAGAAGAAGATTTTTATCAATACTACTTTGTTTTCATTTTATTACAATAACATCCTTTTTCACACTCTGATAAATTATGTATCATTGTCTTCCTTAAGGGGGTCCGAGACACAAAAATCTCCCAATTTTCTAAAATTTTTTTATTATATTAAAAATTTCTCAGTTTTTCTGCTTAAAATGACATTTAAATCATGTTTCTATCTTAATTAGAACAGGCAATAATAATTTTTTCATTTTGGTTTCTTTTCAAAATCTAGCTTTCAAGCAATGGAAACAATTTCTTGTGAAAATGCGTGTTTCTTCATGGTGGCTTTTTTCATCATTTCTCGTATTTAAATCGTTATAAGTAAAAGCTCTTAAAGATAAATGGTTCAAACTTGGAACAAGTCTTTTTCAATTGTTTTACTTTAATTCTGATTCAGCAAATGAGAAAAAAATATTTACTTTTGACAATATGATTTTTTTTTTTTTTAAGTTATACCATTTTTTTTTACTTTAAATATTTAAAATTTTTTTTAATTAATATTTTTAAAAATGCTGAATCAAAATTAAAATTTCTGTTTATTTAAAATGAAAAAAATTGAAATTCTACAAATAATATTTTGAGTTATAATGATTTTAAATTATGACACTTTTTTAATGAATTTTAAATTAATTTTTTTTTAAATATATGAGATCAAGTGATTTTCTTTACAAATAACATGGTTAACCATCACAAAAAAATTCAAAATTTTAACTAAAATAAAAGTTATTTTAGATTGTGTTCCAGACCCCCTTAAAAAGAGTTTATTAATTAATAAGAATTATTGCTTTTCAGCTGTTTAACTAATATTAGTCAAATTTCTCATTATGTTCCACGAATAAGTATCGTTTTGACACAAATAATTTTTTCTTCTGTTTGATGCACCTTGTATTGAAATTTTTGGAAGCAAAATGAAAATGTATACAAAGAAATTATTAAAACTCAGATATACATACTTTAAAAAAGGGAATAGGACATGTTTAAAGGTCTGAAAAACATACAATCAGAGTAAATATAAAGACACAGGAAAAACAAAAAAGGGTTTGGAAAAACTAAAAAATTAAGAACTACAGATTGAATAAAAACTCATAAATTTTATCATGAAATAAACAAATATTTGGATATTTTGTACTAAATCGCAACACAAGAAAGAAAAGAAATCTCTCACCAATAGCTCTTCTCCACCTATAGGTGTCATTAGGTTTCCTTCAGGCCTAGGAGCATTTGGATCCATCTGCTTAGCTAAAAATGAGAAGTTCCATTTTAGAAATTGATATTTTACAAGAAATATAGTAAATAATTAGCATCGAATGACAAACCTTCAAGGTCAGATTCATCATCCACATAAAATTCTGGCAAAGGTCTTCTCTTTGGCCTCTTCATAATATAGAAAAAGATTAAAATTCATTATATATAGGTTCAAAAATATTTAATACAAAACCACAACTGGAAGCAGGGTGTCTATTCCAGATACGGAAATAACAACTATTGAACTATGAAATAAATTTCCAACATTTTTACTTTGCAAATACACACTTATCTGTTTTGATGAAATTCTTTATCACATCAGAGATTTTAATACAAATAATAAATATTCAATAAAACAAGCTAACAAAAAACAGACTGAAACCTCTTATCAATCCTACGACATTCAGTACAAAGATTCAGTGAAGCTGGAGTTGAAAATATGAAAATTACAAAGAAGGACTGGACAAAATTATTTGAAAAACATGCTCAAATACTCTTTACAGGACTTAGAAAGAACAAAATTTCATTTTCAAATTCCTAGTTTTTATAATAAGAAATTTTATCTTGGAAGATTCAAATTTTTAAATTCTTTCTCCGAGTTTTTAAATTTCCCTGTACATATAATTTTCCCTGACTTTCCCACTTTATATAAATTTCCCTGACATTTCCAGGTGGCTAGACACCCTGTGTAAGCTCCTTTCCACTTTTAAGAAATTTTCATTTTCTTTTCCATACCCCAAATGTTAACTTTAATATTAAAAAGGAGAGGATCTTCTGCCTTTTGGGGGATTTAAAAAAATAATTTCAATGAAATCCCCCTCCCTTCCTCATGAAATTTCCTCTGCCTCCAATATGTTTCACTCTAGTAAATTAGCAGATCAGGGACCTCCATATGAACTCTGCTAGTTATTGTGCTTTAATCTCACTTTGCATAATACAGTAGACTCCCTCAAATCTGCACATCAGCACAGATGTAAACTACCGTAATACTTATCCATCATGGAAATACATAATATAAAATCTATTTAGAAAATGCATTGTTAAAATTTAAATATTTTTAATACATTGTAATGTTCTTGATTATCCCGTCAACCCATTTGCCAAACAATTTTTATTTTCAACAAATACAAATAAAACGTCCAATTAGGAATAACATGTTTAATGTCAAGTGAATGTGACATTTACGATAAGCCATTATTAGCATTTAATCTTATAGTTTGACGATAATCTATGGGAATTTGGCAAAATATTAGAGATACTGCCAAATTGGCATCACTTTTGGAGACTAATTTTGGTCACCAAATCGCCGAGTTGGTGACAAACTTGCCAGCATTTGGTGACAGAACAGGGTCCCCTCTATGGTAACCCCACTTATAGGTATGGGGTTGCATTAAATGCTTGACATTTACGATAAGCCACTATTGGCATTTAATCTTATAACTTGGCGACAGTATTTTGGTCGGCAGGATAATTGAGTCGGACCGAATTGCGTAAAAGAAACATCCTTATAACTCCAAAATGATAATCCTATTAACTAACAGTTTACTGCATCGGATTAAGCATCTCATTTCCAATTAAAAATCTTTGAATTGAAATTTGAATGAAATACAGGGTTATGAAAAATTGAAGAGTGTGAAAAATATGATTACAAATATCTCGGCAACTAATTATCCGATAGACTTCATTCTTTAAGCAAAACTTATGTTTTTTATTGTCTTTTATATTCACTACTTAAAATAAACAATTTTGAAAATTTTTATATACCTTTTAGCAGAACGAATATTTTGAGAGTCCAAAAAAATAGTTCCGGATAATCGAGGTAACTGATACTCAATAGACTTCTTCCCATTATTACATACTAAGTATACACCAAATTTCAAGTCTCTATCTCAAATTTTCTAGGAGATAGAGCGTTTACAGATACACAGACAGACAGCATTTTTTTTTTCTAAAAATATGTTTTTCGGAATCTTCAGTGTCTTTTTTCAATTTTTGAAATGATTACAAGACTAACTGAAAGTTTCATTGTTACTTACCCATCATACGTAGTGTATGATAGGTAAGTAACAATGAAACTTTCAGTTCAAATGTATGGAAAAAATTAGACACTTTATTTTTATATCATTCTGTAAATATTTTAATATGCAATTCTTGTTACTATGACTGAACTCTATGAAGGAAATATAAATTTCTGAAAAAATTTAAGATAATTGCTGATATCACTGGTGAGTGATTACAATCTTTTTACCAAATATATTTATGTATTCATCAAGCTTTTTTGGTTAGTTATTAAGACTGGCTAAACCTGAAATAAAACTTCCTTATTTTAGGATTTTGATGTAAATTAGAATTGTACCTTTATAAGGCAAGTTTCATTGAATAATTCAGGAAAAAATTATCTCATCTGTATTATGCATATTTAAATATGCATTATTAATTATTTACCTGACTTTGCTTTTAATAATTTAATCATTTTTTAAAATTATCTTAATTTTTATTATTCTACTTTATTACATTATTTTTCTACTTAATTATTTTAATATTTTACTATATTGTAAGTATTCATTATAATTTCGATTGCATTATTAGATTCAAATTACTGTTTAAGGCTGTTCTTAACTGTTCTACTCAACAAGCGCGAAACGTTTTGACACATTTACAAATTTATTTTTTAACGGAAAGATATAAAATTGGAAAGCCTGACCATGGATGCGATTTGGAATCGAACTGTGTTTTCCATTTTTTGCACATAAATTACCTATTGCGTTATAAGCGATTTTGATCACGTGAAGACACATTTTCCACCCTTTCTTGAGTGTTTTTTCTTCTTTCGTGTGGAAATTCTGTTCAAAACATCTACTTTGACACTATTTTCTGAAAGATCTATTGCGTTTTCAAAAAAAGTGGGGGGGGGGGGGGGGGGGAGAGCTTGATCACATAGTTTCTGAACAACAACACCTGCTAGTTTCATGCGGTTCCGAACAAAAATAAATTAAAACTCTTGGATTTGAGAATAAGGTTAGCTGGGATAACTGGAACCACGAGGTAACTGGGCCATAGGCTATTTTATAAAAAACTGTTGGTGTTTTTTTAAAGTTTTAGCTTTTGTGAACAATGCCCCTTAATCTCTACTTCCTAAAACAACATGTATCAACTCAATCATAACTCTCACTTTGCTATGATAGGTTGTCAAAAATTTACGTTTTTTTTTAAAAAAACAACGTCTATAGGGTTGAACTTCCTCGGCTGATTATTAAAATACTGTAAGTACTTTTATTAAACAACCATTTTTTTTAAAGATTAGACATATAACTACATTAATATTATTAGGTATCTATACATATTTACTTAATGTTTTAAATGTAAGCCCGGTGTCCCAGTTACCTTATAAATTTTTCAAGAATGGGGTAACTGGGACATGTATCCGGGGTAACTGGACCATGCTGGATCCAGTTACCCCAATAGTTATAAATAATTTTTTTGTGTTTCTCTTACTACAGGAAGTAAACTTCTCCATTGTTTTTTGCTCACAATAAAGAAAATGATAGAATACCTTATTCAAATTATGTAATGAAATTTTAAAAAAGCATATTGAGTGATATCAAACCAAATTTCTTGGCCCCTTGAGAGGCGGTGATGCCATTATGGCATCACTTAAATTTTGTAATGAAAATTTCACCTTTATTAAGTACACGAAAATATACTTTTACTTATTTTCAGATAGATTCTCTTTTAAATATTGGTGTCATTAAATTATTTCAACATTTTACGAATGCAAGTACCTTGCCCCCGAAAGCGAGATAGTCAGACCTTGAAATTGTACTATACACAGGGGTCGCATTCTATAAGGAAACTTTTATTGTTCCTATCACTATTTTGAAAATAATATCTTCTTCGCACCTTTCTGTAAGGGTTCTGGTAGGAACAATAAAATTTTCCCCATATAATGCGACCCCTGGATAAAGTACTTAAGTACTTACGTAGCCGTTTGTTCATAGATTTACCTTGCTATTTTTTTTATTAAAATACCCATGTGACTTTTATACTTATTATCTATACTAAAGTACATAAGTACTTCCTTAAGTTTTATGTTTTTGGTATAAATAAATCTAATATTTTCACTTTTAGTGCTTTTTTTAGACACATTGACAGCAAAGGTTTCCCTTACGACGCTGTTTATTGACATATAATTTACATGATCTGCCTGGTTTAAATTTTTTTAAGTTGTTTACACTTTTTCAAACAGGACCTGATATCCGATATGAAAAAATATGAACGCATGTGGAACATAGACCCTCCTGGTCCAGTTACCCCATTTTTGGGGGCAACTGGACCCATGAGGAAAGAAAGATGAAATATGCATATTTTTATATTTTTAAATATTAAAATGTAATTTTGAGCATTTCTGTCTGATAGAGGGAACCTAACTGAACACATTTACAGAAGTTCAGACTTTAATTCAAATGAACATTAGTTTTTTGAAGCTGGATTGTCAGAAGCTCCAGAGTCACATTGTAAAATCATGTCCCAGTTCCCCAACTAACCTTAGCCTTAAGAAATGTAAACAATATGCACAACCTCTGGTCCGATTTGAGGGATATCCTACAATTTTTTGTTATAGATATATATACAGTAAAAAGTCTCTCCAGTAAATCTACAAAACAAGCTGTTTTCACAGATTTGGCACAAAAGAGTAGTTTGATGTGGAAGTGTTCAGTTAAGTCTAGAATTTAATCTCCAGATTATCATGAAATATCTCCAGTTTTGTTAAATTTTGAACCCATGAGCTTTGTTTCCAATACAAGATGTACGACTGGTGAATCCCATAAATGTTGATTCCCTTCATTTGCGGCAAAAGCTGCATTAAAGATGAAGCAACCCTGCAATTTTAGATTGAGTTATCTTAAGAAATGCCATGAAGAATATTTGTGATATGTGAAGAAAGTGCTCCATCAGGAGTAAAGGAAGAAAAGAAATAGTAAGAGTGTTAATGTGCAGTAATGAAGCTGGAACATGCAAATTGCTTGTGGTTGCTAAAAGCAAATGCTTTGATTTCATAAGGAATAAGAACCTTAACAATCTGTTGAACACTTTTGTGAGAGATTTTTATGTTCACAACAAAGCCAAGAAGAAGCTATGCTATGTTTCAGATTTGCCAAGCTGTTTTTAATTGCATATATTGTCGACTTACAGAACATTTTAACAGTTCTATATGTATGGCCTAATTAATTCATGGGCTACCAGGGTGTTGGGCCCTACATTTTAGGGTCTCCAAATTAGAACAGATCAGAAACAAATTTTTAAATTTTGTGTGTTTTTTTAAAGAAATATTTTTAATTGCCAATTAATTATTTTACTTGAAATTTAGTTCACAAATTATTAAGAGGCTCTAGGCTCCACTTGAGCTTTATTGGGCCTAAGCACAATCTTTTAGAGAACTAAGCAGTTTTTGACAAATTGATATGATTTAATACCACAGTCAATCTTAAAAGTTTTTACAAAGGGCATGTCATTCATTGTTTTTTTTTTAATATGGCATGACACGGACAAAGCCATCAAAATGCTGCATAAACTTAATGAAATATAAACACTGCTGCTTGAAAAATATAACAGAGATGCTGTAGAATAAAAACTTTTCATTAAATAAAGAAATGTGGAAACAAAACATCATTCGATGAAAAAGCAGACTCAAATTATCACTGATAAAACAAAATATATCACAGCTACTGGTTTGATAAAGTAAAAATATACTACTTACTTGAAAAAACTCTATACTACCAGGGGTGCAGAATATGTCCGATCCGGCGATCTAGGATCAGGGGGAAATTTTAACCACCTGGGGAAATTTTGCAGAAACATATACAATTGATTTCGATTTTAACAACAAATTCCATAATTCCCTGAGATAAAAAAATTTCACTACAAAAAAAAGATACGTATGGCAACCTTCACAAAATCGATCTCAGAATAATACGTACAATATATCAAAACTGATTCTGTTCTGAAATTTCCGAATATTAAAAAAAAAAAAAAAAAAAAAAAAAAAAAAAAATCGGTCATCAATCTGAAAATCCGGACATAAAAATACCGAAAATTTTGTTCAAGAATTACGGAAAAAATACGAATTTCGTCACAAGATCGGAAAATAACTGCTAATTCCGTCAAAAGAGCGCGAAAAAAGCCTCGGGTTTCGTCAAAATAACTGTAAATTTCGTCAAAAGATCACGAAAGAACCGCAAGTTTCGCCAAAAGATCTCAAAATGAACACAAATTTTGTCAAAAGGTCACAAAAAACCCCGCAAATTTCGTCAAAAGATGGCAAAACTACCAGAAACTTTGTCAAAAGATCGCGAAACAACCGCGATTTTCACCAAAACGTGGCAAAATAACCGCAAATTTCGTCAAAGGAACGCGGAATGAAGCAAATTTCAACAAAAGATCGCAGAATGAATGCAAATTTCGTCAAAAGATCGCGAAACAACCAGAAATTTCCTCAAAATATCGCGAAATAACCACAAATTTCGTTAAAAGAACGCAAAAAACTGCAAATTTCGTCAAACGATCGCAAAACAACCGTGAATTTCATCAGAAGATGGCAAAATAACCACGAATTTCGTCAAAAGGAAGGCAAAATAACTGCGAATTTCATCAAAAGGAAGGCGAAATAACCGCAAAACTCATCAAAAGATCTTGAAATATGGCAAAATTCATCAAAAGATTGGTAAAAAATGCAAAATTCGTCAGAACACTAAAAAATGCAAATTTTGTCAAAAGATCGTGAAAAAACGCGAATTTCGTCAAAGGGCCGCGAAAAAAACTGTGATGGAAGTGGATTTCCCCCCCCTTCCCTCACTCTGCTGTAACCTCTCAGAAAATTTGCTGTGAATTTCAGAACATTTTTTTTCACTCAGAATCACCCCTTCCATATATACTTGTGCATAAGTTGAGAAATATTGGGAAAATAAATTTTCTATACATACTGATAGCATACAGCATTTACCTATAACATACTGTAACATTTTGGCGAAATTTTCATGTGGATTGGGGGAAATGTTGGGAGTAGAAACATTTTCTGCACCCCTGCATACTACAATCAAAGCAGATGGTTACGTACATTAGACAAAAATAAATCAGATGAAGAAACATCAAGTGAGCTCGTCTTACATACAAGTTGAAGCTAACAGCTGACACATGATGTGGAAGTTACCGCCTGCATGCCATTATTGCATTATGCCATTCGTTGATGAATGCCATCTAATGGCAAAAAGATTACACTGAGAACGTAACAATTTCGAGAATACATAAGGTTTAGTATGGAAATGGTTTTCTATCAGTTAAACAAGCCTTTTTGTTCCTCTTTAGATCAAGTGCTCATGTTTTCTCAGCAGTTAAGGATTTATATGCTATAGGAAATTTACTCTAGTAAAATTCATTGATAAACTAAGAAAGTATTTTTAGAGTAAGAGATTCCACAAAAATGTCTATGTCATTAGTTTGTAAATTTACTGTAAATTTATTGTAAAAGGAAATGTATGCAAAGATTCAGAAATGTACTATATGCTTGAGTACTGTATGCTAGTACTTTAGTACTGTATGCTTTGAGAGAGTTACAAGAAGTGTTTCTAGGAGCCTGAGAAGTAGTTAATCTGTCTTGTCTTACAGAAAGGCAGCCTAGTCACTTGTCAAAAATGCTGCATAGCATTACAGAAAAAACAAAATTTTCTAATGATAATTTAATTATCTCATTTGTATTAGTCTGTACATATTCAACAAAATTGTATTTTTATTTTGTTCTAACAATTGCAACAATTTTTTAAATGAAATATTTCACATGCTAGTTAAACTGTTACACATGTCTAATCATTTTTACAATATACCCAATAAATTCTGCGGTCCAACAGTACAACCCTTATTGCAAAATAACAGAAATCTTGTGAAAATTCAGCTGCTTTCAAAAAATGGTATTAATAATCCTGACTGTCTTAAATGTGGCTGGAGATACGTCATTAGAATTGACTGCTATTTCTTTTTTGAGAGATGCACTTCAAAAGGTTAGACAAAAATGCTAGCCTTTTCCTTGTAATCATTTGTTTTTTGATATATTTATTTTGAAAGTAGATTTAAGCCCTGTAAATGATTATTTTTTTATCACTAACATTCAGTTTGTTCTTTTGGTAACTTTAAAAAATATATTAAGTAAAGTAAATAGAATCAGAGAAATTTGTTTCTAAAGAAGACAAAATCATGATGTAAATGACATAAATTGTTAACTATACATAATTAACAAAAACTGACCTTTTAAAAAGTAGCGAAATGCATCTCTAACTCTACCCAAAGATCTCCTGCAAAAGTTATACATCTCCAACATTTGTTTTGGAAATTTAATTGTAATTCATAAAATCCTTTCAAAATCATGTTTAGTGTATTTAACATACTCAACTAGAGACTAGCATCCTGCCCCTATTAAGAATAATATTTCATAGAATGAGAAATAAAAACAGTTTGGAAATTAACATTTTATTTTACACATTAACAAATATTCAATACCAACCTTTAATGTATTCAGGAGTTGCTGAATTTTAGCTGAAACTTTCCATTTACCCGTACCTGCAATAGAGTCACAAAAATAATATACAAAGGCATGAAAAGAAAGTAGGAAAATTTAAAACACTTTTTAAACAACTTAAAAGTGCAATTATTCTAAAAGAAATCTTGCATCATGGGGAAAAAATTGAGATACTAACAAGTTTGTATCATTTCATAGCATACGAGAACAAGTGGAATCAAAGATTGCACAAAGGGTTTCGTTTCATACTCCTTTCAAAATACACTTTATCCTTTAATAAAGAAATCCAAATCATTAATTTATAATTATTAATTCTTTATTCTTTATCAATAAGAGCATAGCCATAGGCAGCACCATTAAATATTAATATTAAAATGATTACAAAAGGAAGATATTTTTTATCAAATTAAAAATATTCAAGAACTGCTTTTCAGACAATTACAAATGACACGATTTCAAAAATACAAAAGTTTCTTGTTTCATACTCCTTTCAAAATACACTTTATCCTTTAATAAAGAAATCCAAATCATTAATTTATAATTATTAATTCTTTATTCTTTATCAATAAGAGCATAGCCATAGGCAGCACCATTAAATATTAATATTAAAATGATTACAAAAGGAAGATATTTTTTATCAAATTAAAAATATTCAAGAACTGCTTTTCAGACAATTACAAATGACACGATTTCAAAAATACAAAAGTTTCTTGTTTCATACTCCTTTCAAAATACACTTTATCCTTTAATAAAGAAATCCAAATCATTAATTTATAATTATTAATTCTTTATTCTTTATCAATAAGAGCATAGCCATAGGCAGCACCATTAAATATTAATATTAAAATGATTACAAAAGGAAGATATTTTTTATCAAATTAAAAATATTCAAGAACTGCTTTTCAGACAATTACAAATGACACGATTTCAAAAATACAAAAGTTTCTTGTTTCATACTCCTTTCAAAATACACTTTATCCTTTAATAAAGAAATCCAAATCATTAATTTATAATTATTAATTCTTTATTCTTTATCAATAAGAGCATAGCCATAGGCAGCACCATTAAATATTAATATTAAAATGATTACAAAAGGAAGATATTTTTTATCAAATTAAAAATATTCAAGAACTGCTTTTCAGACAATTACAAATGACACGATTTCAAAAATACAAAACTTTCTTTAATTAAATCAATGAAATGTAGTCAGAGGGAAAATCCAAAATGAGATGGTCTAGTCTCATTTTCATTAGTCATTAAAGAGGAAACAATTTTTAAAAGTAACAGCTGTCAATAAAAAATTAAAAAAATTAAAAAATCCAAAAAAATTGTTTAAACAAAATTTAAAATGCTGAAAATTCTCAAGAATTTAGTGGATGTTCAAGCAAATTTTCTCAAAACAAAACAAATCATTTAAATGAAATTTAAAATTCTGAAATTTCACAAATTTAGCAGAAGTTTACACAGTTTAAAATTGTGCAATTTCTGAAAAAGAAAAATTTTGATTTAAAAAAAAAAATAAGTTAAAATATTTTTCAACAACTTTTGGCCTTAAAATCGCAAAAAAAAAAAAAAAAAAAAGAAATTGAATCTATTAGATATAGTCCAGGCAATAGGGAATTTTACCTAGCAAAATTAATGGTAGTTCTGGAAATTGGCTTACTTTATGTTTTTTGGGTCGCTGAATCCAAATTTGTAACTTCCCACCAAAATTTTCCCCAGCAACCCCCCCAAATTTTGGTAAAAAGCCTCCCAAAAAGGGTTTTTATTTAAAAAAAAATCAAGTTTTTATTGTTTTAGGGGAAAAGTATCTAGAAATTCAGAAAGTAGACAAAATTTGCAACAAATTAGATATATGACATTATGACTTAGGATGAAGGGGAAGGGGGGATTTGCCTCGGAACATGCGCGAGGTGCTGCGTGGACTAAGTTGCGCAATTCCACTTAACCACTCACACGTTTACATTCGCTCTCCCACTCCCCTCCAAACTTTCCTTATAAGGTTTACTTTTAAGTTTTTGAGTCGCTGAATCCAAATTTTTAACTTACCCCCAAACTCCCCCCCCCCCCCCCCCCGAAACCCCCCAAAACAGTTATTAACTTAAATTTCTTATTGTTTTAGATGAAAAACATTATGAAATTCAGAAACTAGACAAAATTTGCAACAAATAGGATACATGACATTATGACGTAGGATAAACGGGGAGAGAGGGGGCTGCCTCGGAACATTCCCCGCGCACTTTTCTCAAAAAATCAATTTTTTGGAGGGTTGCCGGGTGAAATTTTGGTGGGAAGTTACAAATTCGGATTCAGCGACCCAAAAAACATGAAGTGAGTCGAAATCCAGAACTAGTATTAATTTTTCCAGGTAAAATCCCCTATTGCCTGGACTTCATAACTTAATGCACGTAGCGCCGCAGTGCATATTCAAAGGCAGCCCTCCCCAGTTCAGCACTCGAGCTTTGAAATACAGGAGTTAAAAAAGTGTGCAGACGTCTACCAGTATATTGTTTTCAAAGGTCAGTTTAAATTCTTTATTTAAAGACCATTTTCGAGCTAGGAAATTTATAATATGTATAACATAAACATAAACTTTTGTTTGTTGCAGATCTGCAACAATGCGCCATATCTTCCCTTACAATGGATTTTTTAAAATATCGAAAGAGCATTGAAAATATCTTCTAATGGTTATTTAAGTTGCATTTCTTTCAGAAGAGCAAAATTATTGAAAAGGGGAAACAATAGTCTGTTTTTATATTATTTAACTGCTATAGGGTAAGTTAGGGATCCCCCCCCCCCCTCTGTAAAATTAACACCAAGTCCAAAAAAGGGAAAGGTCTCGTAGAAAACACAATTCAACAGAAAAAGCATAGAGCGCCTACTCAACATATTCCACCAAAACAAGTGCGCTTAGATGAAATTGGGCACTGGCCATATTGGGCAGAAAAAAGAATACGTTGTAAATACCCCTATTCTAAAAACTTTAATCAAACTGTTTGGTGTGGGAACTAACAATTGTTTCAAAAATTTTTGTGCAAATTAAAATTTTAAATCTTTTCAGTTTTTGTGCCATTTGACAAGATGTTGCAGATATGCAACAAACCCATTTTTCCAAATAAAATTTTATTTTTCTGTCCTGAATTTTTTTCTTTTCCCATGCTTAAAATGATGCATTTTAATATCTATGTAAGAATTTTTCAAATTGGGGTTGTTGCGTTACAAAGGGTTAATAATCATAGAAAAATTGAGCCAACATTAACTGAAAATAATCATCATCCATTAAACTCTCCGACTGACCAGCAAAAGGACAAAATTGTAATGTAATTTTAAAAAAAAAATATGCTACTTAATTATTCTTAATTTCTACTTAATTACATATATGAATATCAATTTAAATGATGAAACCTATAGCTTAGTGAATGGATATCAGTTTATGGTGACGAGAAGGTAAGAAAATCATACTATACCACAGTAGCAAAGCAATAGCAGCCAATAGAAAAATTCCAGTAAAACCATAATTATGTATTAATATCAGACAATGGCACTTAATATTCAAAAAGGCTTATCAGAAAAAACACATACACAAAAAGCAAGTCAGAAAATCTTATGTGATAAACAAAGGCTCTGCAATGGTTATATATCAGGCCCAATGACTGAGCAGATTCCATCAGTGGAATCTAAAAATATGACAAAGTAAATACATAAAAAAACACCAACTTTAATAGTGATGAAGATGAGTACAACAATACTTTGCTGATAAAGTAAAATATAATTAAAGATTATAACAATGAAAGGTTTAAAAAGTGTCTTATTGCCATTTTCTGCACCAAAACATTGGCTGCTCACCTATGACGTCGTATTTGAAGATGAGTCAAAGGAAAAATGTTGCATCTATGCTAAGACTTAATTTCATATTCTCAATACTGATGAAAGAGACAAAATACTTACACTTTTCAGTATTAATAAAACAATTTGAAAAGGATTTAAAAATAATACCAGTATCATAGCTTAGTCCAGTAGAAGAGTGGTGTGTAATTCGAACAGATGTCATATGGGCTTGATTATAACGATTGACATGATCAGCAGATGTCCATCTAGTTACCTCAGCTGATGTGTTAGTAACATCTGGTTGAACACTTAAACCTGCGAATACATAAACATGGTACAACACTTAAACATGTACAAGTGGCATTCATGAAACATCCAAGGAAAGAAATTTTAACATACTTGGAGTAAGATTCTGCATAACAAGATTAGTGACAGGACTAGCACAACTACTATGTTGCAGCCAGTAGTCATCTAAGCGATTAGGTCTTCCATTATACCACTGAGGAGAGGGTGTTTCACGAGTTGACGATGTACTAGATGTATCAGATTGGGATGTTGTGGCTTGATGAAGATTAGGAGGAAAATGTTCTTGTTCAGGTGTACTACCTTCATTGAGAGCACTATCATCATCTGATGAAGAATCTAATTCAAAGAATACAATAATTGCTATCAAAATTCCCATTCAATAACAAAAAACTTTAAATCATCTGAAGGAAATGAGGCTATGAAAGAAACACACTTTTTTTAAACATAGTTGAAAATCCAATTTTAGCAATTGCAGGCTTCAGTCCCCTACGACTACAGACATCACAGATCGTATTGTTAAAAAGATTACAAATATTGTATTAGAATTAAATGACCAGCAACAACCTTCTATAATCTGATTACCATTCTACAGACAATCTACTGACTACTAATGCTGATCATGTCCCTTTGACTGAGATTTTTTTTTTTTTTTGGTTCTTACGGTGGAATCAAATGCTGTTGTGACAGCTAATACCTGTTTTCAAAATTGATTAAACAAGATCAATTAAACATTTGAAAACCAGCTTGTATAAAATGGCTAAATAAACAATGTCACTGGACCCCAGAATTTTATAATGATGCTATAAAAAAATTACTTTAAATAAAATGTAATACTCACCAAACTTTTCTCTTTTTAATATTTATGTATAAATACATTTTTTAATTGAAAGGAGACATTATCATTTTTGCTACTTTAAAATTTGGCAACAATTTTGAAATATGAAATATATTTTTTAATTTCAACTGTTTTGCAATATCATTATTTGGGCTATTTAAATATGACATTTACTGCATTTATCGTGTAATAATTTAATTATAGTTTTAAAGTTTCTTTCTCTTTTGAATAGTCACGTGTAAATACATTTTTTAATTGAAAGGAAATATCAAATGTCTTCAAATATCATGATAATCAATATGTCTTAGTCTTCAAATTTGGCAACAATGGATAAAAGAAGTTTACTTTTCAACATATGAAATAAATCTCTATTCATGTAATAAAATTTTGAATAAAAAATTTATAGTTTTAAAGTTTCTTTCACTTTTGAATATTCATTTGTCCCCCCCCCCCCCCCCCCAACCTCCCAAGAAATTTCTGAAATGGTGTCCCTGATTGCACACCAGATTATTAAAGATTAACTAACAGTTTATTTCCCCCCGTCAAATTTCTGCGTAATTTTTCGTAATTGGGATTATTTAAATGATTTATTTTTATAGGCTATGAAATGACTAATTTGCCGTTTTTCACCATCTTTTGGGGGAAATTTGCCTTTCTTTCCTCATCTTTTGTGGGAAAATTTGTCGTTTTTTCCAATCTTCTGACGAAATTTTCCATTTTTTCGCGATCTTTCGGGGGAAATTTGCCGTTTTTCGCGATCCTTTGACGAAATTGGCATTTTTTCACGATGATCTGATGAAATTTGTGTTTTTCTCGCAATCCTTTGAAGAAATTGGTTTTTTTCGGTGAATATTTGTCGAAATATTTTATGGCCGAATTTTCGGACTTATGACAGATTATTTTTAATTTTCGGAAATAATTGCCTTATTTTTTCGGAAAATTCGGAACAAAATCACCCCTGGGGTGTGATTTGTTTCAATGGAACAACAAATATTGCTTTTCTTAATGGTAGACAGTGCTCTGAGGATTATTAAAATGTCCTTATAAGCAATCTACTTCAATTTGGAAACATTTTAGGAAGGACAAACTGAAAATCCCAAGAGGACAATGCGTTGATTCACATTTCTACTCAACAACAGTTTATGCAGAATCAAGTGACTGTTATAGACTGGCCAGCCATCAGCCCAGACCTAAATTCAATTGAAAGTCTTTGGGGAGTACTTGCACGGGATGAGTATATGCTCATGGTCGTCAAATTTCTACTATTCAGGAATTAAAGCAATAAGTAGAGCAGAATTCGTTCTCCTTACAGAAACGCATTCTCCAAACACTAGTTTGAAGCTTGCTTAATAAGGTTTTCAAGATAATTCAAAGAAACTGATCCAAAATTTGAATTTAAATGCAAAATACTCAAAAAGTCCATATATTTTTAGGACAGCGTATTTTGATTTTTATTATATTTTAAAAAATTCTGTAAAGCCTATACTGTATTTCTTTGTTGTCAAAAACTTGCATTATGATTCCACATGCTTAATTATTTTTTCGTGATTATGGCTTCATTTTTTGAACTGTTATTTCAAAAAGTTGCCTGTCCGTATACTTTGGAGATGCACTGTAGTGCCACCTGACGGATGATTTAAACACCAAAACGTATTCAGTACCAATATTTATAAAGTTATACCTGAATCTGAAGTTCAATGAAAATTCATGCATTAGTTCTTGAGATAGAGCTATTGCGGAAATTGTAAAAAAATGCAAGTACTCTTTAAGTGGGGAGAAGCCGAAGCAAAGGGAAAATGCCAATTTCAAGTGGGAAGAGAAATCTTCATGATCGATTATTCATTGTGAGTATAAAATAACAAATAGAGCAGATTTTTTTTTTTTTTTTTTTTGGTTTAATTAAACAATTTTAAAGAGTTTTTAAACTTCGAGTGATGGGGAGGGGGGGGGGGGATAAAAACAGGGAAGCAAAATTTTGAAAGGGTGAAATTCAGATGAAATTTTAATGAAATGAATTGTCAATGAAATTTAGGGCTGATTATTTATTCAGTATAAAGTAACAAATAGGGTAGAAAAAGTTTACAAAAATTAACTTTTAAAGATTTTAAACTTTGGTATTGTGGAGGAATGACCAAAAGGAGGAAGTGAAAATTGAGAAGAAGGAGTGGCAAAGGGGGGTTAAGATTTATTTTTAAATCAGAAATTCAAAGAAATGCAGAAAAGTTTCACCCCTGATTAAGAAATAATACAAGAATAAAATTAAGTACTTTTAAGGACTTTTTCCAGATTCTGCATGAAAATAAGTGCCATATTTTCATGTGTATAACCTGCGGGTTATACAAGAAAAAAAAAAACAAACATTTGGAATAGCTGCTGCGGTTTATACATAGTGTGGGTTATACAAAGATTTTTTTTAAAAAGAAACAGAAATCATGATTTTTCTACAATTTTTAAACCCCCAAAAATACCAAAAATCGTCGAAATTTTAATTTTTTTTTCGCTATGCCCCGAAATTTAAAGAATTTTCCCGTGTTTGTAATTTTTTTTTACTGTTACAAAGCATTATAAATTGTTAGTTTTTATTTATTAAAAAATGAAGAAAGTTCATTATGTAAAATCCCGATTGTAAGCCCTACTCCCCCCCTTTTTTTTTTAAGAAAAAGCAATTAAATTTGGGAGAGGGGTTTATATCAAAAATTAAAAAAAAAAAATTAAAAACCTGTTTTATAATTAATTTAGAAGTAAATAAGGTAAATACAGGGGCGAGAATCTTCCATATTTTGACAGCTTTCCGATTTGTAAAAAGAAAAAAAAAAATTCTAAATTCCCCCCCCCCCCCTACCCTCACTTAAAAAAAATCCCTCCAAACAAATCTAAGCAAAATTTAAAAAAAAATTACTTTTTTTTACAAATGCACTTCTTTATTTGTTATTTTACTGCAACAATAGTTAAACAATCATCTACCCCCCCTTCTCCAAAAAATATATCTTCCCCTTTTGCACTCCCCTCTGGTACCAAACATGCATTTTACCTAAAACTCTTTAAATTTCTTAATACACAATATGCTATACAAATACACTATAGTTACAATAAATAATCTATCAGCTAAATTATTGTCTCTTCTGAATCTCATAGATTTACCCCCCCCCCCCCTGCATCTCATGCAGTTTAAAATCTGTAATTTTTTTTTTTTTTTTTTTAATTTCAACTTGATTTATGATTTTGTCATAAAATATTTAAATAACCACCTAAATTATTTCACCCCCCCCCCAAATAATGTTTTCCTTTCTTTTTTGTCACCCCCCCCCCCCAACACATGCAGTATATTTAAAAACAATTTGTTTTTACTTTTTTTTGGCTCTACTTAATCATAAAATATACATGTAATTCAAGGGTTAGAACAGCCAAACTGCAGAAAAATCTTTTGCTTTCCTTCTGCATATTTAGAAATCCCCCCCCCCCCCCCCATAATGGCTTTCCCATTATATATTCATTTATCCTTCTCTCCCCTCAAAAATCAACATTTAACCTTACTGCTTCATTATAAATTGTCATTATCCCTTCAAATAAAATATTTAGTCTAAATTTGACATTTTATTACTTAATTTCATATGTCGGCATTCATTCATTTCTCACACTACTGTAACTTTCAATTCTACTTTAAAAGTACGTTTTAAATGCATGCATCATTTATCAGTCTGTTCCTTTTTTTCTTTCACTTTCACGCAGATAGAAATAAATCTTAACCACAGTGATTTTCCGTTGAGATAAAATAAAAGAATAAAATACAAGTGAATGTCTTTCGCATCGCAGCCGACAATATGTAATGCATATTTTCTCAGCCTCTTGGCTTGCATTAATAATCAATTCTCACCCTGTTTGTCGGATAAAAGCCATATGCCCCTTGCTGACTAATTCAGCTGTCATTAAATCTTTAACGTGCATGTAATATCACGTGTTAGCTATTTCTTAGCCACTCTCACTTACCACAAGAATTTTATTTCTTGTAACCCTATAAAGCCCGCCATGGCATAGTTTTTAACTCAATGTAAAACTTCTTGATTGTTTTGTCTACCCAATTTGCTTTCGCCAAATATCTTACATATGGTTATCTAATGTTCACCAATCTGTAAGTAATTGTAACAAAATCTGTCTCCCTTTTGCTCCTGACCTCGAGCCATGTAGGCTGCAATTAAGCCCTGCTGTGGGCTTCTGCCATTGGGCAGTTATCGAAACTCTCCCCGTCCCTCTGTACTTTTTCACAGCCCTCCTTTAAAAGTTCTTTACAATAAATGTTTAAGTCTCTTAAAGTATTGTGTTGGAGTTTCTTTTTGTTCATTTATGAATCTGGGTATACGAAATCACGGTTATACCCCCCCCCCCACCCGAAACTAGGGGAGGGCAGAGGGGGCACGTGCCCCAGGCACCGCTTTAACAGGAGATGAAAGGGGCGCCAAAATGAAGATTTTGTTTGACGTTAGACACAAGAATGTATATATATATATATATATTATGAAATTTGTATAAAAATGTCTCGCAGCTGGAAAATTTAAAAGGAAAACTGAACCAAATGCATTAAACTTTACAAATAGATAAAAAGATTCATTACAATACAAAATTTCAAAGTATCATGCCTATGCGTTTGCTTTCTATCTTTTAAATCACTTCCTGTGAGGAGAATCTGAGGGAGAATCATTACCGTTTTCCAAGGTCAGTCTCTATTGTGGGACACCCTACTGTCCACTACGGATAACTACCAAAGGAGAAGTGACCCCTCAGTTTGATTTTTCTTCTAGATAAAAAAATTCCATGAAAAGAGAAAACAGGGCCAAAATCCATGTTTGCCCCGGGCACCAAACAGGCTAGTTTCGGCCCTGCCCCCCCCCCCCCCCCCCACACACACACCACCACCACCACCAACAACAACATTTGGGGAGAAAGGATAGAGAACGAATTTCAAAGAGGATGAAGATTTTAGATGAGTGATACTTGTAAGAGATTATGTAGATGAGATTTTAGATCAATAACCTTGCTACAAAATACAGTTGAACCTGGAAAATCTGGATATCCAAATTCCTGAAATCTCTAAAATACAGACATTTTTCTGATTTCAGTTTTATCAATTTTTAAAATAAGACTGCTGTATCTTTCATATTTCTCATCAAATGCAGTTAAATTCTTTCAAATATAAACACTAAATACAGTAGAAGATCTTTATAACGCAATTCTGTATAACGCAATTCTCCATATAACGCACAACTTCTCAGATGTAAACAATGATTTTTGCAGTTAAAAAGCACCTGCATTTTCACATTGTAAAATATTGCTACTCTCTAGAGGACTAAATTTGGCACATTAGTTCAACTTTATCTTCTAATTTAAGACCTTTTTACTGAAAAAAATGCTATTATTACTATAAACATTTTTGAAAACGTTTAATATAAGGGATGGTTGTGTCAGCTATATTTGGATCATGTTTATAAAGTAAATTTAACAATGTCAGAACTATATTATGCAAACAATTATAATTTGGATAACTCTTGGTAACAAGGAATGCAGTATAAAGACATTCTAATGTATTTTGATATGTTTCAGACATATTTGACCATGTTTACAAGGTGAATTTAATGATGTGATCCATATAACGCACAACCTTACGTTTTTAGGTTTGCGTTATAAAGATCTACTGTAAATAAATATAGTTATATTCTGGTACATTTTTATAATGATTGACCATTAATTAAAGACTAATTGTTACAAAAACTGGAAAGTTAAAAAAGGCATAAAATTGAAAGATGTTCATGACTCGAAGCTTCATATACTATAATGCGAGCAAAAATTGTGTGTATGTGTGTGTGTGTGCGTAAATTTTATCTTAAAAATGGCTCTAACAATTTTGACGAAATTTTGTATTTTACCATTTTCGGGCATGATAAGACCATTGGGCTAGATCACGTGTTCAAGAAAATTCGATTAGTGGGTCATTTTGGGTCGTAATGGGTCAAGGTCAAGCTAATTATATCTAAAAAATGGCTCAATTGATTTTGACCAAATTTCACGTTAACCGTTTTTCAACATGAAGAAACTTTTGGGCTAGGTCACATGTTCAAGAAACATCGATTAGTGGGTCATTTTTGGGTCACTGTGGGTCAAGCCAATTTTATCTAAAAAACGGCTCTAACGATTTTCACTAAACTCTATATTCTACAGTTTTGGATTACGAGAAAACTATTGGACTAAGTCACATGTTCAAGAAAATTCGATTAGTGGATCATTTTTGGCTCACCGTGGGTCAAGCTAAGTTTATCTAGATAACTTCTTTAACGATTTTGACGAAATTTTGCACCCTACTGTTTTCGGGCACGAAAAGACAATTGGGATGGGTCTCGTGTTCGAGAAAATTCCATTAGAGGCTCATTTTGGGTCATAATGGGTCAGGGTTAAGTTAATTATATCTAGAGAACGGTTCAATCGACTAACCATTTCCGGGCACTAAAAGATCATTGGGATGGGTCTCGCGTCCGAGAAAATTCGATTAGTGGGTCATTTTGGGTCATAATGGGTCAGAGTCAAACTAAGTATATCTAGAGATCAGCTCAATCGATTTTGACGAAATTTTGTATTTTACCATTTTCGGGCATGATAAGAGCATTGGACTAGGTCACGTGTTCGAGAAAATTCGATTAGTGGGTCATTTTGGGTCATAATGGGTCAAGGTCAAGCTAATTATATCTAAAAAACGGCTCAATCGATTTTGACCAAATTTCACATCCAACCGTTTTTCAACACTAAGAAACTATTGGGCTAGGTCAATTGTTCAAGAAACTTCGATTAGTGGGTCATTTTTGGGTAACTATGGGTCAAGCCAATTTCATCTAAAAAACGGCTCTAACGATTTTCACTAAACTATATTCTACAGTTTTGGATTATGAGAAAACTATTGGGCTAAGTCACATGTTCGAGAAAATTCAATTAGTGGGTCATTTTTGGGTCACCGTAGGTCAACTTAAGTTTATCTAGATAACTTCTTTAACGATTTTGACGAAATTTTGCACCCTACTGTTTTCGGGCATGAAAAGACCATTGGGATGGGTCTCGTGTTTGAGAAAATTCTATTAGTGGGTCATTTTGGGTGATAATGGGTCAGGGTCAAACTAATTATATCTAGAGAATGGCTCAATCGATTTTGACTAAATTTTGTATCTAACCATTTTGGGGTAGAAAAAGATCATTGGGATGGTTCTTGTGTTCGAGAAAATTCGATTAGTGGATCATTTTGGGTCAGGGTCAAACTAATTATATCTAGAGAATGGCTTAGTCGATTTTGATTAAATTTTGTATCTAACCATTTTCGGGCACGAAAAGATCATTGGGATGGATCTCGTGTTCGAGAAAATTCGATTAGTGGGTCATTTTGGGTCAGGGTCAAACTAATTATATCTAGAGAACGGCTTAGTCGATTTGATTAAATTTTGTATCTAACCATTTTCGGGCACTAAAAGATCATTGGGATGGGTCATGTGTTCAAGAAAATTCGATTAGTGGGTCATTATGGGTCAGGGTCAAGCTAATTATATCTAAAAAAATGGCTCAAGACATTTTCACAAAATTTTTTAATATACGGCCATTTCTGGTCATGAGAGGACCATTGGGCTAAGTCGCATGTTTGAGAAAATTCAATTAGTAGGCCATTTGGGTCACAATGGGCCAGAGTTAAGCTAATTGAATCTAGAAAGATGCTCGAAACATTTTGACCAAATTTTATATTACGTATACCGTTTCTGGGCATGAGAAGAGAATTGTGCTAAGTCACATGTTCGAGAAAATTTGATTAGTGGGTCATTTTGGATCACAATGGGTCAGGGTCGAGCTAACTGTATCTAAAAAACGGCTAAAACGATTTGGACTAAATTTTGTATTCTATCGTTTTTGGGCTCAAGAAGACCATTGGGCTAGGTCGCATGTTCGAGAAAATTCGATTAGCGGGTCATTTTGGATCACAATGGATCAGGGTTAAGCTAATTGTATTTAAAATGCACTTCAAAACATTTTGACATAATTTTGTATAATACCGTTTCTGGGCATGATAAGAGCATTGTGCAGGGTCGCATGTTCAAGAAAATTCAATCAATGGGTCATTGTGGGTCCTGATGGATCAGGATCAAGCTAACTGTATCCAAAAAACCGCTCAAAAGATTTTGATAAAACTTTGTACTACACGGTTTCTGGACAAGATAAAACCATTGGGCTGGGTCGCATGTTCAAGAAAATTCTATTAGTGGGTTATTTTGGTGATAATGTGTCGGGGTCAAGCTAACGGCATCTCAAAAAGGTTCAAACAATTTCGGCAATTTGTTTTGTTATACCGTTTCACAGTACAAAAAGACCATTGAAATAGCTCACATCTGTCAAGGAATTTTAGTTATTGGTTTTTTGAATTAACGTGGATCACGCTTATTTTACCTAGAAAATGACTAACGATTTTCATTCAATTTTGTATTCCATCGTTTTCAGGGTCGAGAAGAGCATTGTGATGGGTCGGATGTTTGAAAAAACTCGATTAGTGGGTCATTTTGGGTCACTATGTTTCATGGTCAAGCTAATTGCATCTAAAACAGCAAGAATGATTCAGTGGGAAAAATATATCGAGATAAACAGAAAGCTAATTTTGACTGAGCTTAGCTCGGTCATTCCTGCTAGTATTTTTAATTCTAAGAAAATCACTAAAGTACATATTTATAACTAAAGAAACAATCATGCAATCATCTTTTGCGATATTTTTGCTTGATCATTTATTGAAACTGATTTTTTTTTTTTTTCCACAACGTATGACAAAATTTGCAATTTTTCTCAGCGAATGATAGACAAATTTGATTTTTTTCTCAGTTTGTTTATTGAAATTAGCAACTTTTTACAGCGATCATTTGAAAAAAAAAACAAATTGTTCCTTAGATATGTGGTGAAATTCACGATATTTTTCCATGATTGTTTGAAGAAATTCTCTCAGAAGAATCACGCAATTCTACATGTTATCTCAAAGAACCCCCCCCCCCTTCATGAAACTCTAGAAGTGGCACTAAACCTTCTCAAATAAAAGATTTTGTGATATAAGTACACGATTTCACTCATATTTAACATCCATTAAGAGGATTTTATGTTAAGAAGTTTGTTTTCTTTTCCCGATTTTCTTTTTCCGATTTTTTTTTTATGTCCGACTTTTTGGATTGGTGGCCAATATTTCTTTAATTTTCAGAACCGAATGACTTAAATTTTCGGAAAATTTGGAATAAAATTACTTTTGTAACTATTGTGTACTATATTTTAATTTATTGTGTTTTAATATGTATATTTAATCTCAGTATAGGTGTTATGTTTTAGTGTATCATTCCTATTTTATAACTTAATTTGGCAATTTGATCGTTGTTTATTGTACTAGGGGGAAAAATGTATTTTGTATGTTATATTGCCATGAAAAATATTTAACAGACCTCCAAAATACAGAAAATTCAAAAATCCACAATCGGCACGATCCCGCCAATTCTGAATTTGAGGTTCAACTGTAAGAAATAGGGCAGGATATTTTTACAAACTAAATTTAAGGATTTTAAACTTTGCAGGGTGGGAGTCAGAGGAGAAATAAGAACTTTTGGAGAAAGAGGTGTAATTTAAATAATCGATTATTTATTTGTTGTTATTAGCGAGCAACAAATAGAACAATAGAATTAAGATTTCCACAATTTTAAACTTTTTGTGCTGTGGAGGGGGAAGGAGAGCAGAGAAAGAAAGCGGACATTTCATGTAGAGGGGTGGGTGGGGTTCATTAATATTATGCGAAAACATGTAGAAATTCGCCAAAACGGTCAAAATATTCCACCCTTAGATTTTTAAATAAATTTTTTTCTCACAAAAAATTTCGTGAAAGGAAGGGGGGGCTTATATTTGGGAGTGTAAAATAAAATAAAAATTGCTTAAATGTGGGAAGGGGGCTTACTTTCGAGGGGGACTTACAATCGGGATTTTACGGTAATGACCTCTAATTTCGAACCCTGATCGAAACATACATTTGTAGATGGTGTTTAACCCCTGCAGGCTGAACAACAATGCAGCTCCGCGGCTTATATACGAACTTTTTTACTGTACTGCTCGATTTAGGGGTGCGGGCTACACATCCAAAAATACGGTACTTTTAAGCAGCAAAACTCCTACTTGAAAAATGTAAGCACTTTTAATGATTTTCAAGGACTGTACGAACCCTGATATTACAGTACCGTTCTATAACATTGATTGGTCCTGTCATAATCTGACCGCAGACGTAAGGATACTCTCAACATTGACAGTCATCAATCAGCTGCCGTTTGTCATTTTTCAACACCAAATGGTTTTTACTCATATGCAAATTAATGAGTGATGTACTAATAGCTATCTACGTGGGTCTACTAGCGGATATAATACTTTGGCACAAAGCGTTGCGGGCAGTTTTGATTTCATCTCAACTATGATGAATGTTTTTGTGGTACGCCTCCTCTCTCCAATTAATCTTTAAAAAATATCTGAGAAGAAGTGGGGCTAGTTCGGGGCTTTGGACTTATGTCAATACGTCGAAAAAAAAATGACACCCCTCGGTTGTTTGTAACTAAGAAAAAATATATTGCCTGACTGGTGTATAATAGCTATGTGAGATGGCTTCATTAACAAATCCATAAATGAACAGTACAGTTTATTACTTGAAAATTGACACATAATTAGAAATACGCCAACTAACTGTCAGTAAAATCATAAAAATAAAACAATCAACATGTATAGTCAAGTCAGATTTTAAATTGAAAATTTCTCACCAATCAGAGACAACTCACTACTAATAGAATAGCATACTTCCATATTAACAAGCCTTTTCTGCATACTCAGATGAGCTAAACACTTTCATATCAAAGGTTTTCCTCTGTATACAAGAGATGAGCCAAGAAGCACATGAGCATCCCCAAAGAAAAAAAAAAAAAAAAGCCGGTATTTATTTTGCCAGCTGATTAGAAAAAGGGTTGCCAAAAGCTAAAATGAAACTTAACGATCGCGAGGACTGGTCTCTGATTGGTTACGAGTTATGATGGCGAAGACTTCACAATTTGTGAAGTCCAGCCATCCATTACGTTCGTATATGAAAAACTCCGCACAGGGAGATACAGTCGCATTTTACATCCATCATAGCGAACTTCCATGTGACAACCAACCAATCATCCGAGTTTACGGATGACAATAAAAGTAAACAAAGCCCGAATAAAATGTAAGTTAAAAGGAAACAGTTTACTTGCATAATCATATATATTATAAAGCAGCCCGGTAGCAGAAAGTTCCTGACGGGTGACGTGCGTCGCAGATTTTCTTTTCCCTTTTGCAGATTTTTTTTTCCGTTGGATCTTTTTCCAACTTTATATTGTGTTTAGTTCTTTATTATTTATTACTAAAACTTAAGATTATTATTAATAAAAATGAGTAAAATGCTTAAAAACATTAAAAGTAAATGATTAATTAATTAAAAGTTTATTTGTAACATTTTACCTGCAGATTATTTTCAGTCCCTGAATGATCTGTCGCAGACACTTGGAGAACTTTCTGCTATTGGGTAAAGCAGTAAGCTCTAAAAGTTCCGCTCGAGTGTTTTTGAAAACTACCCGGTGGATTTTTTTCCAAATTGTATCATTCGATAGGAAATATTCTCGGGGTGGTTTATGAGAAAATATACAGGGATAGCTATGATTTTTTATAATAAATTTCGTATATTAGTGCTATTTTGAACGAAAAGGTTGCCAGTGATTATCTTTTGGAGAAAGGTTTGTTGATTGAAGAATTAAGATGGCTATATCTGTTAATAATACAAACACCTCGCGAATAAATGAAAAAAATACTGATATTTAATTTAAAAAACAACAACAAAAAAAGTTTTAATAAGACATAATATTATAAAACGAAAATATTTAATTTAAACATGGAATAAATATTTGTAATGCTTAAAGTATAAATCATTGTGAAATTTTACAATTGGTACAATATTTGGCGAATTATCGCTTGCGATAGGTTAAAAAAATGAATCTGAAAATTTGATTTGACAATTTTGAATGGCAATTGTTTTTCTTTTTAGCTCTTTTATTGCTTGCGCCAGGTTAATAAAAACGTGTCTCAAAACTTGATGAAATAAAATCTAGGTTACATTGTTTAGTTTTTTTCTTTTTTTTTTTTGGTCAATTTAATTATTATTTTTATATAATTCTCCCATCATATGATTTACAGGAAAAACTAGAAGTATTTGTAAAAATGGCTGTATTAGAGATTTACATGCTATTTATCTATTACCTTCATCGCCAAACAATGCAATTTTAAGCCAAATAAGACAAAAGTGTGAAATAAGCCGAGAGAAGAGCATTTCGGAGTACATTTTTATATTCAAGCATAAATGATATAAAAAGCAGTTAAATTATATTTATGTAGTCAATCATTTAAATTTTAGTGTAAATGTCTTCCATATATACACATATTCTAAAATAATTTACTTTCAAATATTTAAAATTTTTTTACCATACTATGGAATACCATTACTATGGAAACATGCGTTTTGTATTCCTCAAACATGTGATTTTTATATCCTCGAACTCAGATCATTACTTATTAATTGAATATTGTGTATTATGTTATTTTTTTAACATGCCGAACATATTGTCGCACTGCTTTCAAAGTTAGGATATAAGAATACTGTTAAGAAGATTTCTGCAATTAAACGTTATTACTATAAAAAAAAATAAATAAATAAATAAATAAACATTTTGCAATAAACATTGCTTGCTAATTTGTCATTTCTTTTTAGCCTTTTTCTGCATAACTTTCTTTTGCTTAACCATTGTTTAAAAAATGTTTTATTGAGCATATTGACTAATCTTACGGAATCGTGTCACCCGCCAATTAGCATATTGGATGGCGTGTCAAAATTCAAAAGATTAGACAGATTTTGAAACTAGCTATTACTAAATGGTGGCAAATGGAATAATGCCCGTGGTCTTATTTCAGCCTAGATAGGATTAAATTACCTGGAATTTCAATCAGTATAAAGCGAATTGTCCTGACGCACACTCTAGCAGCTAAACACAGAAACAAATTAAGAGTTATTTTCATAATCTGGGTTATTTACACAACAGACGGAAGATTAATTTACTCTTAAACATAAAGAAAACGGAAGGCTTTTTTGTTTGTCCGTGTTATTATGCTCTTTAGAAAAATGCAAAATAAATCTTCGGTTCAGGTATTCTCTCCAAAATGCATATTGCTAAAATTTTTGTTTAACTAACTTTATTTATCATTGTCAGATCTTAACCCTGGTACACGTGCAACAATATGGTTGCATCAGTTTTAATGTTTGACGTGAACACTCACAATGACGTCAATTACGGATGATTATAAAGATTTTATTAAATGCATGAGATTTATTTTCCTACAAGATTAAGTCATCGAGTTTTTTCCCGGGTTAACGGTTACAAGATTTCAGCTGGTCTACAAAATGAAAAGACAGTGAAAATGACATCATTTTAGGTTTATTCAGGTAATTCATCTTTATAAACACACATTTTTATGTTTCACCTTTCTTTTAAATATGAAAGTTAAACAATCTCCTTTGTCTGCAAATAATTTATTACTTTTTTGACAGTATTTTTTCTGCTAGAATCCAAAGAGGGAAAACAGTAGTAGCACAAGAGGATGTTTATTAAGAAATATAACTAACATCCAGTGAGATTGTATTTAAGCTATCAGAATCACATATTGCGTGAGCTGAGTCGCCAGGAGATCAAGGACAAACAAACGAAAATAAACCACCCGAGCATTATTTAAGTTCAATGGTAAATCTCTGCAATCATTGTAATGCATCTCTAATTGTCAGGTATGAGAATATTTTAATTTCTATTGTCATAACGGCCTCATTTCCCTACCAAAAGCACACAGTGAATAATCAACTAAAAGAACTGCTTCTTAATAGCTAAATTTTGTCCACCGCATAAGGTAATATAATATCGCAATGACGTTCGCATCTTTACAAGTTCGATTTCACCATTTCGCTTAATTCAAGGTTTATTTGGAAATACTGACCAGCGCAGTGGGCATAGCCTGCTACTAAATGATAAATTTCTCTAATAATATAGTTAAATAGACCTTCGTTTATGATTTTAAAAAAAAAAGAGAGAAAGTTTGAAACTGAAAATAATTGGCAAAAGGAGGGAAAATTACGTTAAAATTTACCTACAGAATGCCCCCTTTTTCCCAACTTGTTGCCACATGGAATGGGTGTATAATGGCATCCCGTTATATATTCATTATTCCTCCTCTCCCCTCAAAAATCAACTTTTAACCGTACTGGTTCATTATAAATTGTCATTATTCCTCCCCCCCCCCCCCCCCCTCAAATAAAATATTTAGCTTAAATTTGACATTTTATAGTTAATTTCATATGGCTTTAGTCATTCTCTTCCCCCCCTTCACGCCACTGTAAGTTTCACTTTTACTTTTTAAAGTTCTTTTAAATGCAGACATCATTTATCTCGGTTCCTTTTTCTGTCTTTCAAATTCACACGGACAAAAACAGATCTTAACCACAGCAATTTTCCGTGAAATAAAATAAAAGAATAAAATACAAGTGAATGTCTTTTCACTTCGCAGCCGACGATACGTAATGCATATTTTCCCAGCCTCTGGGCTTGCATCTGTAACATGCATATAAAATCACGTGTTCCTATTTCTTTAAGTCTCCCTGCTTACCGCTGGAATGTTATTTATTGTAACCCTAAAGAGCCCGCCATGGCATAGTTTTCAACTGAATATAAAACTTCTGGATTGTTTTGTCTACCCAATTTGTTTTTCGCCAAACATCTTACATATAGTTAAATAATGTTCACCAATCTGTAAGTATTTGTAACAAAATCTAACACTTTTGCTCCTGACCTCGAGCCATGTAGTCGGCAAATTAAGCCCCGCTGTGGGGCGTCTGCCGTCGGGCAGTTATTGAAACTCCCCCGTTCCACTTTATACTGTTCACGGCCCTCCATTAAAAGGTGTTTCATAATAAAGATGCAAGTCCTCTAAACTTTTGTGTTGGAGTTTTTTCCTCTTACTCATATTGTGAACCTGGGTATACGAATGCACCGCCACATAAATTTGGCGCCGTTGCCCAGTTTTTCTCCAACAATAATAAAAATAAAAAAAAATTATGGGAAGAACTTTCATTCCGTTTCACCCTTTTATCAGCGACGTGAAGGACCTACGACAGATTTTCTTTTCCCACTGGAGTTCCAGTTTCCTCCTCCGACTCTGAGCACTCATTCTCCAGCGTCAACTTTACGGGACTTTCCCTTCTCTGCACTCGCCGCCCCTATGGACTTCGACAGTGCGTCTACTTTGCTGTCTCCACCCTCCTGATTCAGCGCTGAACTCCCGGTGTGCCGGTCATCAAAATACCGGTTTGCTGTAATTTTTGCTTTGACATCACTGCTCTGGTCCCCGTCTTTCACTGGATCTCTACCTTTAAGGCTGTGTGCTGTTTTTTTCGTTCTGCGAGCCCTCAACTTCTCGGACTTACACCCCAATCTGCTGCCAGGTGACAGTGTACCTCACGTACACACGGATTATCGCTACTGCTCCTATTTTTTTTGCAACATTAGATGTGTTCTCCACCGATGACTGCCCCCCTCTTTGCTGTTTTTTTCTGACTCAAAATTCTGCTGTTTTCTCTAAAGACTCACCCAAGAAGTGCTATTCACTCAAAAAAATGACAGCTGAACTACCCGCTGCTCCGTTGGTTCTGTGAGGTGTGTGTGTTCATTTAAAATTACCACCCCATGTGCGCTTCCATGCCCTGTGACCCCTTGTGAAATATATAAAATTAGTGCAACAAGTCCAGGAAAGGTGTGCCCCCATCTCGCTTTGTTTGTGATCTTGTAATTGATATATGTAAAACCCTATTACCTGTCTTGACACTGCTCGGGAATCTCCTCTACATTTCACTTTTACTCTGCTATATACATTCATTCTATCTTTCTTTATCTTTTATTAATACAATAAAGTTATTCTTTATTTCACTTACCGTTTATATATTCCTGCCATCTTATCTTTAAATCCTTCTTAAGTTGTTTATTTATCGTAGGTATTTTCCAACTTACGATTTCAGCCATCCACGTTCCAGGCAATCAGGAGCATAGAATTCATTTCGAATGACGAGTGTTTCACAGCCGCCACTAGATGGCGTCACTCATTTGAAACCACTGCACATCATTCGTACGACGTTTCGTCATGATGTCCTTCGAGAATCTTCTTCTACTGCTCCATGATTGGTTTTTCCATTCACCTGGTTCATATAAGTTAAGGTGTAATTTCTTTCCCTTCACCTCCTCGACCATCTTCTTCCTTTTCCTCTCACCTCAACAGTGTTTCGTTGGAGGAAGTTTAAAGCGTGTTATTATGGCGTCAGATGTTGACATTTAAGTTCTTTTTATATATCTTCATATAAAAGCTGTTTTTTACATTTCTTCATTTAACGTTTTGTTACCGATCACGTATTCATTTTAAGTGAGCCATATTGTTTATCATGAGCTCTGGAATTGCTGATAAACTTTGTTTAAGTGCTTTCCGAAACGAAGGATTGTGATTCATCATGAAACGTGTCGGCAGATGTAATGAAAATAAATCTTTGTCTCTATGCTGCTCTTTAATCAGATGTCATTTAGATGGAAGTTGGTAATGTTTGGTATATTGACAAGAATATATATTTTTCATGAAAGCTCCGAGATCGTATGGCCACTCTATGATCCTGTTTTTCATATGTCATGAGGGTTTGTTTTATTTTACTTTTGTTAAATCTGTTTTAATAGTTTAATATGTTTATATATAAAGTTTGGATATTGTATAATGCTATAGTTAAACTATATATTTCTGCCTTTTGGTTTTTAATAAACTTTAGTTTGTTTTTAAACTTTCTTGTAATTACAGTAGAAGATCTTTATAACGCAATTCTATATAACGCAATTCTCCATATAACGCACAACTTCTCAGATGTAAGCAGTGAATTTTGAAGTTAAAAAACACCTGCATTTTCACATTGTAAAATATTGCTACTCTCTAGAGGACTAAATTTGATACATTAGTTCAACTTTATCTTCTAATTTAAAACCTTTTTACTGAAAAAAAAAAATGCTATTATTACAATAAACATTTTGAAAATGTCTAATATAAGGGATGATTGTGTTATATGGGTGTGTGGATATTTGGATCATGTTTATAAAGGAAATTTAACAATGTCTGACCTATATTATGCAAAAATTTATAATTTGGATAACTCTTGATAACAAGGAATGCAGTATAAAGATATTCTAATGTATTTTGATGTGTTTCAGACATATTTGGCTATTCTTACAAGGTGAATTTAATGATGTGATCCATATAACGCAAAATTCTATATAACGCACAACCTTGCGTTTTTAGGTTTGCGTTATAAAGATCTTCTACTGTATTTCATCACCATATTACTTCATAAACTTTTACACTTAGGGATTAACAGCTAAGTTTCCATTGTGTATTTTTGCTCTGCTATCTTTAATCTATAACTGAAATTTAATCGCCTTCACGGTTATGGGCCTATCCCTAACTGTGGTTAATAGTTTAGAATAGAATAGAAACCCTATTTAAAAATTCCTGTTTTTCGTTATCATAGTTAAGTAAATTATAAATGTCTGATTTTATAAAAATTTTTAGATATTGTTTTGATTTCTTATTTTCATTTTATATTAAGTGTATTTAACCCTTAAAGGGTCAACGTTATGGTGGTGAACACTAACCTCATCGGCAATTTAGCGATGCTTTGCGATGGGGGGGCGATTAGATTTGGATAATTTTATGTTTATAAATTTATTGTTTTGAAAAATTTGAATTTTTTTTTTTTTTTTTAGTAAAAGATGTTAAAATTGCATTTTTATAAAAATTTTTTAAAAGTAATTTAAATATTTAAAAGAATAAATGATTTGAGGGTGTTTTTTTAACCTCATGACATATCTGCTGAATTCTTTGGCTGAAGAAAGGAGAGCTAATTTTAAATGTTGAAATGAGTTTCATGTTATGGAGGCCATTTTTCGATCTAGTGCGTTCTACAGTTTGTTTGATTCTGCAATATACTGAGATAATCTGCATATGTTTAAAGTTGTTCTCTATGCTGGAGTTGAAATTTGAGATGTGATTTGATGTTTTAAAGGACCTTGATCCTAAATTTGGAGAACATCTACATTGTGATATCTTTCCAGCAGGAACACCATTTTTTTTGTTTGTCATCTGTGTCCAAGTTATCACCCATTTGTCATCATATTTGAGGAATTGCAGTGCTTTATCAAGTGTCAATTGTTTTTCTATCGGCTGGTGATGCAGCAGAGTGGCATAGCAGAGGCGTGCTGGACCATGACGAACGTTTTTCTTCTACATGATAGCTGATTAACGGCTATTTCGTTATTGTTTTTATTTTTAAAGAAACTTTTTGACTTTTTTTTGGAACTTTAAGTGAAACATCGATACTATGAAACTGAACAGTAACGTTCTAATGTTTCGTTTTGCCAAGCACTGTTTTCTCCAATGAAACCACTACAATTCTTCGACCTCCAGATGATAATTATTCAAATATGTTTTATTCAGAATTTTAAGTTTTTGGGTGCATTTAAGTGTGCTCCATCGTGTGATTTTATGTGCTGCAATTGCTTTTTACATGATCTTTAATGTAAAGATTTTAAATATATGTAATGTAGTTAAATTCCTTGATTCTGGGATTCTTTATAATGTGATACTTTGATGAATTTTTGAGGGTTAATCCTTTTTAATATGTAAATTTTTTTTAGAGGGGAAATTTTTCCTACTTGAAGTCTTTAAGAGTAATCAAATACTTTTTGCTTTGATCTTTGATCAAACTGGAAATTTACTGATCGGGGTTATAATAAATTTTTATCTTAGCTGTTTTTCTGATTTAATAAATAACTTTTTGTCAGATTAGGTTTAAACTTTTTATGGGGGGGGGGCGATTTTTTTTTTTTTTGTATCATAATTCTGTTATACAGATTATGTTTATTGCCCTTCTACCTAATTTTTTTTTACTTACATAGAGAATCTATTTAAGGTTAAACTTTGGCCCTTCCAGTTCTTTTTACAGTATATTAAAATAACTTTTTTTTTTATCTTAAATCTTTAAATAATTGTATAAAAGTAATCTTTAAATTAAGTAGCTAGTCTTTCACTTTGCCATTTAATATGATTATGGGAAATGCAGAGGGTTTTTGTCTGACTTTACCTCTGATCGTCCTATCAATATTGGATGGATTTTTCTGCTGTCAATGATTTTGGAAGTTCGATATTTTTAAGGTTTATTTTTCTTAAACAGAGGTCGAATCGATTACCCAAAATTGTTGATAGTTTGATTCTTTTTAGTTTTAGTTAAGATAAGTTCTATCGCTGTAAATGTTAAGAATTATTTTAAACTTAAATCGGCTTTTATGGCGTTAACTTAATAAAGGGTCAAGTATATTCGTTTTTTTTACCTTTTCTAAATGTTTAATCTCAATTTCTTCTGTCACTTAAATTTTTACTAATTTTCAACTGTAACTTATTTGTTAAATAACCATGTGCATAGCTGGGTTATATTGATGGTTCGGTTGATTAGGATGTATTTATTTCAGTGACATTACTGCTTATTGTTTTATGTTTAATATATTCTGTGAATAAAGAAGTTGTTTAATTTATTCATTTTGTTCTGTTTACCCTGATTGATAATTTTCCCATAATAAAAATTGTATATTTAAAGTGTTCTCTTTCAGCTGTTCTTGGAATAGGAACCATTTTTGAAGAATGATCTTTTGAAGGGTTCCAAGAGGTTCATGGTTTAGAGATTTTGGCCATTAATTGGGGGAGCTTTAAATTATTTAAATTTTTAAGCAGTCCATTTTTCTTTTTACTTAAGATAATATTTTATAATCAATTGTTTTTGTCATTGTCTGTAATACAATGGGTTTTTGACTTTAAGATCTTTATATTTTTGAATTAAGTATGGACATTAAAAATTTAAGTCTTTGCTTAAATGTTTGATCCTTACATAAAAGGGGTCATGTTTTAGAAACCTTATTACAGCAATGTTCAAATTACCTTGCATGTTTAATTTTAACTTAAACAATTTCAGCTAACTGTTTGTTCCTCTAGTCATTTACATGTTTTCTTGGTTTAATTACCTTGTGCCAATACTGCTTTAAGGCACTGTGATTTTTAATTACCTGAGGAGGACTTATTTGATAGGGGGGACTTTTGGTTCTAGCTTCATAAATGGATTGGGTGCAATATTTTTACATTGTTCAATTTTTATTTAAATTATTGAAGTTTAAAGTTTTAAAAATACTTTTGAAGTTTTTTTTTGGCTTTTCCCCTGTTGGCCTGTATCTTTGATTATTGGTAACAAGATTCTGAGCTGAGATTTTTACATTTGCAGAGATTCCTGGATTCAATTATTCTAATGAAGTTTCAATGTTTTAGAATGAGTCAATAGAATGTGTTAAACCCTGGGAATATTTAGCTATTGTGATCTGACCTGATAGTTATTGAATAGTTACCTCGTTTAAACTTGTAGAATTTAGACCACTTTGCCAGTCGTAGAAATTACTTCTTTTAGAATTGAATCAAATCATTTTTAATTGATTCAACTTCATTTTTGAAAATGCGTTGGCTGTTTTTTTTTTTTGGTCTGTTGGAAAGATTTTGGAATGGAGGTTTACCGAGTTTTTCTGTTTTTAAGGGATCAGGGTCTTGAAGTCTGGAGTATCTGAGGATTTTCTTGTCCTTAGAGTTTGAACTTGTAAGCTGATTTTTAAAGTCCTCTTCCCAGTGGTTATTCGGAATTTATTCTTTAGTTGTAGCTGTTGCCCGAGTTCTGACGTTTCTTTTTAGGTTAGAGAAGGTTAAAAACGAACATGCCTTCCTAATGCTGCAATACCACTTTTCTCCCACAGATGTTATTTAACATGGGATTAAAATATAGAAATGCTCTTTTTTTTTAATGATTATTGGTTGATTTACATTTTTAGTTCAGTCTTCAAGAACTTTTCTCCCAGATCGTATATGCCTGCGTGTTTATGTAGTACAGGTCGGTGCATATGAAGACCTTTGGCCAAAGGCAAATTTCTTTTCTAGGTGCATCTGGATAAAGAAATTGTTTTTTTTTTTTTGTGTGAGTTCGTGCTTCGGCATCTGTGCTGGTTGGATATGCTGAATTTCAGCATGTTGATAGGCTCTGTGAAAGGTGTCTTACTTCAACAACCTGGTCTTCTTTTGTTTAAAATTCGATTTTTCAGTTGGAAGGATTCTCAGGCATATCGCAGTGATCGGGGGGGGGGGGGGGAGTTTGTTGAGCACAGTTATTAGTTTTACAATAGTAGGTTTTTGTTTAACTTTTAAAATAAAATTTTTCTGGGGCATTTGTCATCTATGTAACTTTTGTCAAGTAGTGGCCTTCAAGTAGCGCTATTGGGGGTTCACTTGTTATGACAATGTTTGAAGTTTTAGTGTCAGTTGGGAGGAAGTTTGTGTTTGATGAGTTTGAGTTCGTTAAGTGGATTCGGGTAGACCTAGCTGCATTATTTTGAACTGTTTTAGAATTTCATTACACATTACATTTGCATATACATTTTATAAGCAATTTGTAGCCAATCATTTGTCAGATGGGGATCATCACTAGCAATTTCAAATTTCATATTTTAGAAATTGTATACTGCATACCTTGACTTCATTATATTGTAAATTGTTTTAGATCAATCATGTAAAATGTTACTGAATACTTTTGAATATTTTGAATCAACGAATGGGGGGTCTGGAGAATGTGTCCTTACTAATATCTTTTGTGTGTGATATGTTTTTTTTGTCTTGGTTAAATTTTATAGATTTATTCAAATGCTTAATCATTGAGTGGCTTTGCGTTCTGTGGCTCGTCTTTTGTCTTTACGGGTATGGTGGAGTTATTCTATTTTAAGTGGTTGGAGTTATTGATGGTATTTTAGCTCTGGCGGACACTTGCATGTCGTATAGGTGTAATGTCATGTTTTAGTAGTCTTTGGGCATTGACCATTCTTGTTATTCCGTCCCAGTGTCAAGAGGGGGGGCATTTGATATATGTAAAACCCTATTACCTGTCTTGACACTGCTCGGGAATCTCCTCTACATTTCACTTTTACTCTGCTATATACATTCATTCTATCTTTCTTTATCTTTTATTAATACAATAAAGTTATTCTTTATTTCACTTACCGTTTATATATTCCTGCCATCTTATCTTTAAATCCTTCTTAAGTTGTTTATTTATCGTAGGTATTTTCCGACTTACGATTTCAGCCATCCACGTTCCAGGCAATCAGGAGCATAGAATTCATTTCGAATGACGAGTGTTTCACAGCCGCCACTAGATGGCATCGCTCGTTTGAAACCACTGCACATCGTTCGTACGACGTTTCGTCATGATGTCCTTCGAGAATCTTCTTCTACTGCTCCATGATTGGTTTTTCCATTCACCTGGTTCATATAAGTTAAGGTGTAATTTCTTTCCCTTCACCTCCTCGACCATCTTCTTCCTTTTCCTCTCACCTCAACAGTGTTTCGTTGGAGGAAGTTTAAAGCGTGTTATTATGGCGTCAGATGTTGACATTTAAGTTCTTTTTATATATCTTCATATAAAAGCTGTTTTTTACATTTCTTCATTTAATGTTTTGTTACCGATCACGTATTCATTTTAAGTGAGCCATATTGTTTATCATGAGCTCTGGAATTGCTGATAAACTTTGTTTAAGTGCTTTCCGAAACGAAGGATTGTGATTCATCATGAAACGTGTCGGCAGATGTAATGAAAATAAATCTTTGTCTCTATGCTGCTCTTTAATCAGATGTCATTTAGATGGAAGTTGGTAATGTTTGGTGTATTGACAAGAATATATATTTCTCATGAAAGCTCCGAGATCGTATGGCCACTCTATGATCCTGTTTTTCATATGTCATGAGGGTTTGTTTTATTTTACTTTTGTTAAATCTGTTTTAATAGTTTAATATGTTTATATATAAAGTTTGGATATTGTATAATGCTATAGTTAAACTATATATTTCTGCCTTTTGGTTTTTAATAAACTTTAGTTTGTTTTTAAACTTTCTTGTAATTATTTCATCACCATATTACTTCATAAACTTTTACACTTAGGGATTAACAGCTAAGTTTCCATTGTGTATTTTTGCTCTGCTATCTTTAATCTATAACTGAAATTTAATCGCCTTCAGTAATGAATATGCGCAGTGTAAAGTGTCAGCAATCGCACAGATATGGTGAAATGGTGAAAAGATAATGATAAATGCTAAAAAGAAATATAATTTCGTGAAAGTGACCTAGTGTCATGAATAACAAATTCTGTGCAAGACAACTGTTAAATTTTTCCAATTGTTTTTGTGACTCAGGTGATATCCACAATTTTTCAAAACAATTTTTCTTCAAATTCATTCAGTGCGCCGAATGTGCCATGATTAAGAGGAATAATATTTTTCTTTGGAGGTGTGTTTCAGCAAGATAAAAAAATTATTACCGCTGTGATGTCCTAATAGATGACATTTCACAAAAAAAAAAAAAAGAAAAAAAATTTCAGAACCAGAAAGTTAAATTTTAAAAAAAAGAGCAAACAAAATCAACTCAAGTGGTTAAATTAAAAAAAAAAAAAAGAAACCACTCTGCATTCAAAAAAAGAATGTACTAAATCATACTTCACATGATGTGTCATCTACCATTCAACATTTTTATAGCATTCAAAGTACGAAAACAGGACGTTAATGATATTTTTATTGTTTTAATTTTTTTCCGTTGGAAATTGTCACTAAAATCATTTTATTTTAATTTTTTTCTTTAAAAAAAGAGGTTTTGTTTTCTTCTCACTCTGTTTTCGTGCTCCAAATGAATGCTCTCTACAAAAAGTGACATTTATCGATTGAATTCATTGAAAATAATTATGTCACTATACTTTTCTACAAAAAAGAAACACAGTTTGCATTTAAGTATGAACAGGGAATGGTTTTATATTAAATCAATTACTGTAAATTGTTTTAGTTTTTTTTTATTTTCTTTTTTTTTCAATTTCAGTAAATTACCAGTTTCTTTTCATGTTAGTTTTGTTCCCTATTCATACTTGTACTTTCATAACAATTGCACTGTCATAAATTTATTTTGTGTTGTCAGCTTGAACAGAGAAATTACTTCTAAGCTTATGTTAAAATATAATTAATAGTGATAGCATTCTAGTTTCGTTTTTCTCCTTTCGGGCTGTTTTTGGTTACAAAAAATAAGTGCATTTTCTAGTTGAAATGAAAATTTTATAATACTTTTATTAATATTTCATTTATTATAATAGTGTGTTTAAATTATGACAGTATTCTCATTTTTCCATGAAATTGCATATGCATGCTATGTTTTGCTCTGTTTTTTTTTCTTAAGGTATTTTTTTATGCATTTAAAATCAAGAATTTAACCCTTTAACCCCACTGGCATATTTTGAAGGTATACTTATTTTACCGATAGGCAACAAAAATTCTCTGCTCCAAGTTTTGCAGTATTTGATATTTTTATATAAATATGTGCACATTACACTCACAACGTTTGCACATTTGCACTTATGTGTGATATTTGCATACTTACTCTCAGAATGTGTTGATCAACTCTGACCTTGTTTGTTTTTTTTTGTATTCTAAACCAGAATTACAATTTAGTTAGCTGTTTTTTTAATTTTATTGAATTTTGGACACTTTAATCCAACTGGATGTAGACAGAAATTTAATTTACAGAAATCTTGTGGTTGATACACTCTTTTTTTTTTACACTCCCCCCCCCCCCCCCTTCATTTTTCCTTTTGTGTATAATTTATTTATGCAACTTATTGTGTTTTTATTTTATGTGCATGCATTTCATTTCTGATAAGTATAGTTGTTGCATACTTACACCTTTTTGAAATACTCATATTATTTATTTTGCATTATTTGTGTTGCTCTCTCAAAAAAAAAAAAATTCCTCCTCTTTTTTTCCATTTTGGCTTTTCAAAAAAGTAAACAACAGAAATTAAACACGAGATAAAAAAAAAAGGTTTTGGAGATAACAGACACCAGTTTATCTTTAAAATATGGCAGCAAATGATGAAAATTCTGTTAGTGATTTAAATCACCCCATTTTTGTATCTCCATGGGTAGATTATTTCGAGGAGATATTATTAAGAAATTCGGATTCCATTAATATGGAAGCCACATCTATTCAAAATTCACTTAAAACCGAAAATGCTGAATCCTTGTCTGAAAATATTATGGATTTCCTTCAGATCATTAAATTCAATTTTCATGTGCTTAAACTAAACTTTAATGTTCTGAAAGATGATTATTCTAAATTAAAACAGGATAAAGATAATCTATTTCTTGTAAATCAGAAACTTGTAGAGAGATTACATGAAATCACAGCCCAACAGAAAAGTAAGGCGAAGCGTACTAAATGTAGTAAGACTATGTTTGATCAGGTGGTAGATGTCAACAACAAACTCCCTCCATGTGTCCTAGATAAATCAACTCAAACTGTCCCCTCTTATATGTGTAAACAAGAAAAGTTACCACACCTGGAAAATGATAAAAAAGACACATATCTTAGCCCTGACCTGCACACTCAAGGTAAGCACAATGAAATATTTACAGATATAAGCGATTCCTCTCTAAAGTCCTTATACCCTGCTAAATTTAATGTACAGTCGTGGAAAAAAAAAAGCAAACACCCCCTACTAACTCCTCAACAAATTATCGTAGACGAAAGTTACTGGTACCGGACGATTGGAAATAAAGTCTACTTTTAAATGGTGTGTATAAAATTTGCTTAGGGGGCCATATACATATTAAAACGAATCCGAACTTCATTTTTTTCAATGGCAGTACCCAAATTTAACGAAATATTTCAAATCTTTGGTTCAAAATATGCCTAGAAACCAAATTTCAAGTCATCCGAATGATAATTTTTTGAATTATAGGTATTCAAAATTTGGTACTTCTAATGTTAAATTACATTTTCATATTTTTACTTATATCTCCTGAAATTATGCTCCTAATGAGTTAATTGTTTGTGTAGCAATAATACTAATATACCCAAACATAAATACACTGAATTTGCAATTTTTTAAATTTTATGATATGAATTATGAAATAAATATTCGAAAAAATTATGAATTGCAACATACAATTTTTTTGATGGATTTAGATTTATTAAGTCCTGCTTTATGGAAATCCAAAATTTCACACTTTTCTTCCAAGTAGTTTTCAAATTATGCTTAAAAAATGGCAAAATGATGGTTGAAGGGGCCGTCTATGATAGAAGTGAGCAATTTTTTGAAATTTATTCTGCTATCCTGCAATCAAATATGTTTCATTGACGCTTAAACATGCCTTGATCAAGACGGCGGCTCTCTCGGTTAATAATCGAGTTCGGAACTTCAATTTGGATACAGCCCTTAAAATATGCTGGTTTTAAAATAATTAATTTCTCGGAAACTTATGGAACGAATTGCATAAAAATTTGTTTATAGGCTAATTGAAAGGTGTAGAGTTCATTCATGCTGTCAGAATTGTGTACTGCTATTGAAAAAAAACAAAGTTATGGTTCGTTTTAATATGTAGATGGCCCCTTAAACAAATTTTATATACATCATTTAAAAGTAGACTTTATTTCCAATCGTTCGGTACCAGTAACTTTCTTCTATGGTAATTAGTTGAGAAGTTAGTAGGGGGTGTTTACTTTTTTTTTTCCACGACTGTACCTAAGTCTATTCGTGTCATTATTTGTAACCTCCCTGAAAATTTAAATATTTCTGATATCTTGTTTGGTATTTCAGATTTAATCAATATACCTGAACCTGATTTTCACTTTGTTAAAAAGTACAAACTCCTACATATTAAGTCCTTTAATTGGATCTTGGAGCTTGCACCACAGGATGCTAGGCAATTATTAATGCATAGAGAAATTATGATACAATCAAAACCGTATCCTGTTAAACCATATATAAATGTTAGACATTGTTTCAAATGTCAAGTATACAATGATCATCTTGCAATTTCGTGTTATAATGACATTAGATGCTCTGTGTGTGCCTTGCCACACATTGACCCTCAGTGTAGAAATCCTCCAAAATGCATTAATTGCATTAGAAATAATGAAAGCAACAACACCAACTTTGACATTTTCCACAATGCTTATGCACCTTACTGTCAATCATTAAAAAAATTCATCAAGCAAATGCAAGAAAAAGTATACAACTGCAATACATTCCCATACACATCACATGCAGCTTCGTTTTTAGGAAACAAAAAAAACAAAATAATGTAACATACATTTTACATTTTTCGTTTTTATTCAACACACATTACTGTGAAGGAGTTACTATCAACAGCATTCCTTTTAAAGTTTTTCATTTTCTTATACATTTACATACATATATCAGTTTTCGACAGTATTATTCATACTGATTTGAAGTTTGAAGTTAGCTTATTTTTTGTTTTTTCAAAATTTTTTATTATAAACATAAGTGTACAGTGTGTTGCTTTTTCATTTGATTGTTTAGCTGGCAAATAGTTAAATGAATCTCGAAATGGAACATTAGTGAAAATTTTTCTGATGCGGGTCATCAGACATTGTGATTTTCACATTTGAGGAAGATTTTGCTGAAAGAGTACACATTCATTCAACTTTAAACATTCATCATTACACTAGTTACATTTTTTAGAGTTATTTTTTTAGAAATTTGGATATAATTTCACTTGTTAATCTTAGTTAGGTTTATTCAGTAACATTTTATCACACAAGTAGCATTTTCTGGTTACATTTTATCCTTTTTCACTTTTCTTTACTTAAAAGCACAGTTGTTTGTTTTTTTTTTTTGGTTTGTTTGTTTTAACTTTAGGCGAAGTATTTTTGTACTTGTGATACACTGCTCTAGTTCATACAACTGAGTTCATAGTTTAGTTAGTTCATAGTTTACACAACTGAGTTCATAGTTTATTGAGTTCATAGAAAACTTTACACGAGTTCATAGCATTGCCAATTCTTTGTGTACTTCAGGGACCAATTGCACTATCATTTTTCTTTCTTGACAATACTTAGTTCATAGATTTTTTTTCCTTACACATATTAGTTCATAGTTTATTTTCTTTCTTGTGATTTGTTTTGCAGATTAGTTCATACCAATTTTTGTTTTGGTAGACACTTTAGTTCATTGTAATAATAATTTTTTTTGTTAGACACACGAGTTCATAGCAAGTTTCATTTTTTACACACATTTGAGTTCATCGTATTACTTTTACACTTTAAGTCAGTGAAACACTTGCTCACTTTAGTTCATTGCAATAATTTACACTTTGTTTATTGAGATACTTTGATTGCGGTGTTCTAAGTCATTGAAATTTACTCTTTTTTTCACTGACATACACTGTTTTAGTTCATTGTGAGATACTCTTTTTCTTTCCTTCGTTCATTGAAATACACATTTTTTCTTTGGTTCATAGAGATACACTTACAATTTAGTTCATTGTTATTACAATTTAGTTCATTGATATTACAATTTAGTTCATTGATATTACAATTTAGTTCATTGATATTTTGTTTGGTAAAAAAAACACACATTATACACAATTGAAAACATTTTGTTTCTAGGTTTCAACTTTACACATTAGGATATTTTCTTTTTATTTCTCATTATACCAGGAACTACTTTCGACTTCACATAATATTCACAATTTAAACATTTATTAATATGTTAATTTTTAACAGATTCTTATTTTTTTTCCTTTATTATTATAGTTCTTTTATGCCATGACATTACATGTCACCATCACTTTGTTTCACAACAAAGAATGCCCAGTTTACAGGATGCTGATCCTTCACATGTATTTTCTTTAAATTTCAAACTTAAGATTTTTTATTATTTTCAGCACATTTCTTTTGTTTTTCTACATGTACATAATTACACGTTTTCTTTTACATGTGGAGATTAAATAAAATCTCTGGTTAAGCTTCACTTAGACAATAAACATGTCTAAGATATTATGTCGTTCTTGTAATAACATAACTTCACATTAACAACAAAAAAAATTTTTTCGTTTGTAGCATTAGTAACCTAGTGCAGTTACAATAAATGTTTAAAACATTATCTAAGGTAATACAATACACATACAGTTATATCCTGCTTGATACATTGTAAGGAATACAAAGTTAGAATGTATTTTAAAAAAAACAATTGCAGTTGTTACACTTACCCGATCATGTCACCAGTCTCTCCACACACTCAGATTGACCTTTTACCTTTGATATGTGAGATATTTCTCTCAATTTTTTTATTATTTTTAATTTAACCCCTCTGAAGTTTTGTTCCCATTCAAAATTTTGCCCTAAGGGTCCAAACTTCATTGTGTAGAGAGACAAAACCCTCGAATTGTTGTTTCAATTCAATAAACAACTTTTTTTATATGATACATTGATGCATGCTCCTTTGAAGATCAATGTGATCTTTGGGAAGCAGGGACCTATGTGTCACTTGATGTATGGGTCTCATAACTCCCTCCCCCCCTAGGGCTAATGTTCTAAACTGACGCCATCACACTTGTTACTTAACACGAATAAGGGCTACACCCATTCATAGGCATGCATTCATAGCATCCCATTCTTTTGTAGTCCTGTGCGGTGTGCACGAAAACCAATTTTCTACCTATTTTTTTTATTTTTATATTACTTCATTTAACTTTTATTTACAGACATACATATGTCTTTTATTTGCTATTTCATTTTAAAGTAGTATCTGTGTCTTTTGTTGCTTGCATTTATATTATATTATTTTTATTTTGAGAAGATATTATAACAAGTTACTAAAAAAAAAAAAATTACTTCTCTTATTTTGGTCATGAAAAATGGTGGTACCAGCCTCTTAATCAAATACTAAAAAGCTATTTAAAAAGGATCCTGTTAAATCAAAAAAAAATATTATTTGCACTTTCTTGGTGACTGTTAAGACTAATGAATACCAAGAAAAGAATTAAAAAGGCGTCATTTATCATGACCAGAAAAAGTTTTGCTTTATGCAAACATTTAAAAAATTGCAAGCACACAGTTAATTTATATATATATATATATATATATATATATATATATGGAGACTTATCATTGTATTATGTTATATATGTTTTAAATACGTATATGTATGGGGTAGACAAGATAATCGTCAAAAAAAAAAAACTGTTCTACAAGTTTCACAGTTTTTTATTTTTTTTCTGGTGGTAATGGGTGATATATATAACGGCTTCCCGTTATATATTCATTATTCCTCCTCTCCCCTCAAAAATCAACTTTTAACCGTACTGGTTCATTATAAATTGTCATTATTCCTCCCCCCACCTTCAAATAAAATATTTAGTTTAAATTTGACATTTTATAGTTAATTTCATATGGCTTTAGTCATTCTCTAACCCCCCCCCCCCCCCCCCCCTTCACGCCACTGTAAGTTTCACTTTTACTTTTTAAAATTCTTTTAAATGCAGACATCATTTATCTTGGTTCCTTTTTCTGTCTTTCAAATTCACATGGACAAAAAAAAATCTTAACCGCAGCAATTTTCAGTGAAATAAAATAAAAGAATAAAATACAAGTGAATGTCTTTTCGCTTCGCAGCTGACGATACGTAATGCATATTTTCCCAGCCTCTGGGCTTGCATTAGTATTCAATTCTCACCCTTGTACTTTGTCGGATACAAACCATATGCCCCTTTGCTGACTAATTTGCAGCTGTCATTATATCTGTAACGTGCATATAAAATCACGTGTTCCTATTTCTTTAAGTCTCCCTGCTTACCGCTGGAATGTTATTTATTGTAACCCTAAAGAGCCTGCCATGGCATAGTTTTCAACTGAATATAAAACTTCTGGATTGTTTTGTCTACCCAATTTGTTTTTCACCAAACATCTTACATATGGTTAAATAATGTTTGCCAATCTGTAAGTATTTGTAACAAAATCTAACACTTTTGCTCCTGACCTCGAGCCATGTAGTCAGCAAAATAAGCCCTGCTGTGGGGCATCTGCCGTCGGGCAGTTATTGAAACTCCCCCGTTCCACTTTATACTGTTCATGGCCCTCCATTAAAAGGCGTTTCATAATAAAGATGCAAGTCCTCTAAACTTTTGTGTTGGAGTTTTTTTCTCTTACTCATATTGTGAACCTGGGTATACGAATGCACCACCACAGGGTGGTTCAATAAAAATATATATACTATAAACATTACATTTAAAAATCACAGAAACTTCCTTAAAAAGGAGGTAAATAATGCAGATATGATTGGAACGACACACAGTCCAAAATAAAGTTCAAAGCAAGTTCAAAGAAAGTTCACTTGAACAGTATTGGGTCTGCATGTTTTACTGCATTAAGACTTGTCTAAATTTCAAAAATTGATCTTTACTCAGTGCTTTCTTAGTAAATCAGCCAAATTCTCTTTGGTAGATACATGTTTAATGTCAAAGACACCTTTTTGGTAGAGATCTCTTACAAACTTGTATTTAAGATCAATATGACGAGTGCGAACGTTGTCAGTACTGGTTTTAGTAAAAGAGATAGCCGCTGTGTTATCACACAGCATAATCGGTCGTTGTATCGAATTTGGCTGAAAAAGTTGTGGGAAAAACTTTGAAACTTCATGAATGGTATCAGAAATAAACTTTATTTCTTTCGCTGCCTCACTAGCTGATATGAACTCGGCTTCCATGGGAGAAAGGGCCGTGCACGTCTGCTTAGTAACACGCCACTGGATTGGGTTGTCGTTTAATAAAATTATATGACTAGACCACGATTTCCTATCTTCTAGATCATTTGCCCAAGATGCATCGACATACGTTATCATTTGTAGAGGAGGTTCCGATGGTTGTAACTTTAATCCCAATTTAAGGGTATTTACCAGGTAGAGCAAGATTCGGTACAACATTCGATAATGTTGATGCGAGGGCCTCTCTGTATATTGAGATATGGACTGGACATACCATGCTGTATCGGGTCGGCATCTATGGCTTATATATTAGAGACAACCCAGTAAACTTCGGAAAGGAAGCTTTTCAGGTAATTCTTCACCTACTTGAGCTGAAACTGGCACAAAACCGGGAGAAGCAGGTAACAATATCATGGAAAGACATTGTACATCAAATTGTTGCATACACTTCTCAATATATTGTGAGCAGGTTATATTTGCAAACTGGTTGTCCTCCATATTGAACTGTATGCCAAGCAAAGTTCGAATAGCTCCCAAATTTTTAACTTGATAGATATTTTTTATTACACTAACAACTTCTTGTAGTGCATTCTCATCTTGTGCAAAAATGGGGAGATCATCTACATAGACTAAAACTATCGCAATAAATATCTTTATAGATGTAGACGCAATTCACCCCAGGTACCTCAGAAAAATCATTTGCGATGAGTTTTGCATGAAGATCATGAAACCAACATCTTCCTGATTGGTGGAGGCCATATATGGCTTTATTAAGTTTAAGGATATCCGTCTCTCTCCCTGGGATTTGATATCCACTCGGTTGTCGAATATACGTTTCCTGATCAATGTTTCCATATAAATAGGCGCATTTTACGTTAAGTAGACAATTTTTCCACTTGAATATCATGGAAAACAAAATGAGGAAAAGACGTATCAAAGATTGACGATTGGACTAAACGTTTCATGATAGTCCAGGCCCTCTCGTTGGTTGTTCCCAAGTGCAACTAATCTCGCTTTGTAAGTTTGTATCTCTCCAGATGCATCTCTTTTTACCGTGTAAAACCATCTTGTCCCAATGATTTTCTTAGCAGGGTCAAATGGTACTTGAGTCCAGACTTTCCTTTTTAACATAGTTGAGATCTCTTTAACCATGGCATCTGACCATTGCTTTGCTTGCGGGAGAGTTGCGGCATGTTTTGCAGACTTTGGAATGACACTTTCAGTGAAGTTGGCCTCATTAACTTTGAAAAAAGTGATAAATCCCTGATAATCGTTCCTCATTGAAAATTTTGCTATTTTAGGGTCATAAGTAAGATTATTCTTCTTACAGTATTCATTAAGGTCTCGAGTGCTACGTAAATGTCTACCAGTGGGTGTAATTATGTAAATGTCATGCTTAACCACTGACACCCCCTTTTTTCTTGTAGTGATAATTCTCGTGAAGGTAAGTTTTTCCTTTTCTTCATCCTCATCGTCACCCTCATGAGTAGTTTTCAGTCTCTTTAGCGGAAGCATGCTCATCTTCTGAACTTTTATCTGAAGAGCCGCTGTGCGATCCATGGGCATTTTGTTCCTCTACCAGCTTTTCATGTGTTTTCACTTCTTCCGTAGTTGGAGTACCTGAAACAGAAGGTTCTCCATGAGATAAAACTTGGCTAGGGGGCATGCCGGTGGTGAATGGTTCTTCAAAATCATGAATACAGTAGACTCCCTCAAATCTGCAACCCTAAAATCCACACATCATTGAAGATGTAAACAATGAAACTTTCAGTTCAGATGTAGGGACAAAATTACAGACTTTTTTAAATTTTTATATCATTCCGTATGTATTTTAATACGTAATTCGCATTAATATGACTGAATTCATGCTTTTTTAAGAAGAATGTATAAATTTATTTCTGAAAAATTCAAGATATTGCTGATATCACTGGTTTTTGCAATCTTTTTAGAAAATATGTTTATGTATTAATCAAGCTTTTTTGTTTATTAAGTTAGGCTAAACCTGAAATAAAACCTCCTTATTTTATGATTTTGATGTGAATTAGTAGGGTACCTCTATGAGACAAGCTTCATTGAATAATTCAAGAAAAATGTATCTCATCTTTATTATGCATATTTAATTATACATTATTTAAATATTTACTTGACCTTTACTTTTAATAATTTAATTACTTTTTAAATTATCTTAATTTTTATTATTTTAGTTTATCATTTTGCTTAATTATTTTAATATACTATATTGTAAGTTTTAATTATAATTTCGATTGCATTATTACATTCAAATTACTGTTTAAAAAATGTAAACAAAGCAATTACCAGAAATCTGCAAAATTCTGAAATCCACACAACTTCTGGTTCCAAGCTGTGTGGATTTGAGGAAGTCTACTGTACTACTATGAGACAGTTGTTGTTGCTTTGGATTCTCCAACTGAGCCGTGTTTCGATTCGATAATACAGTTTTCACGTGGAAACCAAACTCTGTAACCTGCTGTGCCCAGTCCATATCCTATAAACACACCACATTTTGCCCTGGATTGGAATTTATTACGTTGTTGCTTTGGTTGATGTACGCATGCTACGTAAATGGAAAATTGATGGCTTTTGGCCATACCATCTTGTAAAGGGGATTGCATTTATTCCTGTATGAAGAATTCTGTTACGGATATAATTCACTGCCATTATGGCCTCAACCCAGAGCTTAGCAGGGAGGTTAGCTGCTTGGCTGAAAGTATGCACTCCCTCGAAAAATACTCTGTTATAATGCTCAGCTACGCCATTTTGCTGGAGGCTACACGCAGAGGTTGCCTCGTGCTTAATTCCTAAATTAGTCACAAGGTCATGGATCTTCTTATTGCAGTATTTGAGGTCATTATCGGTTTGGATGGCTTTCACTTTTCTTTCTGTTTGTCATTCTATAAATGTTATGAAATTGTTTACTTTAGAAGGGACCTCTTCTTTCTATCGCAAGGCATAACAAAAGGCTCAGTGACTGAAGTCGTCTATAAAAGTCAAGAGGTACCGATGTCCATTTCAAGATCCTACCGGGGCTGGTCCCCAAACATCGCTGTGAATAAGATCCAAAATGGCTTTAGACTGAATATGTGTTAATCTGGGATAGGTGGCTCTGGTGCTTTTACTCATAATGCATGGCTCACATTTTTGTTCAGAACCTTGCAGTTTCTCACAACCCTCAATGAGCTTGTTCTTAACCATTTGTTTTATGATTTTAAGATTACTATGGCCGAGTCTCTCGTGCCACAACATGATGTTGTTCCTATCTGCTGTATAATCTCGATTGAAATTAAGCCTATTATGAATGGGTAGTTTGCTTCTGTTATACGTTTGCGATTCAATTCTGTCAGGGACGACATAGGTTCTTGATTTAACTTCTAATTTAGATGTCTGGAATATTTCAGAGTTAGGTGTAATCCTAGTTGGATCTTTCCCGGCTGCATTCGATACAGACTGGGGAGTTCCAACCTGATTAACGTATGAAGTATGACTGTTTAGGTGAAGCTGGGATATTCGGAACTTTATTCTTGAATTTAGATTTAATTGAGGATTTATCCTGAAATTTAACTTTTGTTTCTTTACCTGCTTCCCCATCATCAGACTTAACCTGTTTAGACCTCAGAGATTGGGATTTTGTTTGCTTATTAGAGAATGGAGTGGTTGTTTCCCTGGATTTATTTTTAAGGCCTTCAATACATAAGTTATTTTTACGTTGAGCCGTGTACAAATAATACCAATTATTGTCATAAATTTTGAAACCATTGTCAAGTTTGGCATGTAAACCAGCCTTGTCCATCTTACTCATACTTATGAGGTTCTGGTGTATATTTAGGATGTACATGACATCAGTAAGCTCAATTATATGAGTTTTATCCTTATCTTTAATTTGGAAACAAGCTTTCCCTACACCTCTCACTAGATGTGGCGTTGTCCCCATTCAGACAATATCTCCAGGAGGGGGAGGATTAAGTGACTCAAAAAAGTTTTTATTCTGGCAAACATGTGCCGTACTCGCCGAGACAAGTGGGGTAAAAATTCTGAAGAAAAACAATCGTTTGTTTCTAATTCAGTAAAAAATATGTTAGTAGGTTCGTTGCTTTTTCATTTTAAACTTAAGTTTTTATTTCTACAAAGTTCAGACTTATGACCCCATTTACTGCAATATCTGCAGCGCATTTGACCTTTGGATTTGGTTCTTTCATTTTGCCCTATTACTGCTTACACTTTGAAATGTTTCTAATTCATTTTTACGTCTTTCATGGCTTTCCCGAGCTGATACCAGGGGCGGATCCAGAGAGTCGTTTTGGGAGGGGGGGGGGGGGGGGGGCGATACCGAGTTACATATAATCAACATAGTCATAATTTCTGTTGCTCAAACCATTCCTTGCAGTTAATAATTAAATGAATATAAAATGTGATTTGAAAATATTACACTCTTGATTATCTGACGTCCGATTAACCGAAACACTCGGTTATCCAACACGCTTATTATACAGACCTGCCAACCTTTGAAAATGAGAAATCGTAGCACACAAAATTTAAATTAATCTGGAGGTTGGTTGGTTGGTTTTTCGTGTTTCACAGCCATCTTTTACATTCGTAAAAGGAATAAGGTTTCAGTCTTTCAACTACTCAATGTAGTAATTTTTTTCCTCTGAAAATTTTTATACAATTTTTAAAGTTATTTCTCATTTCGAAGTTTTTTAACATTTGTAAAAGGAGCCTGGTTCCAATTTTTCAGCCCAGTGCAGTAAATTTTGACGAAATTCGCAATTTTTTCCCACGATCATTTTAGGATATTCACAATTTTTTTTCAAAAATCATAATTTACATTTTTCTATCACGATTTTTTGTAGAAATTCGCACTATTTACCATGAACTTTTGACGAAATTCGCATTTTTTACCGCGATCCTTTAACGAATTTTGCGTTTTTTACTACGATCCTTTGACGAATGTTTTCTTTCCATGATCTTTCGGTGAAATTTATGTTTTGTTTCTGAGATATTTTGACAAAATTCACGGTTGTACCACGATCCTTTGACATTTATTTTCTTCTGCGACCAATTGACAAAATTAATATTTTAACACGGTTATTTGTCGAAATTAGCGATAATTTATCGCAACCGATCGGCAAAATTTTCAATATCTTTTCGCGACCAATTAAAAAATTCACTACTCGTTTCCGCGAACTTTTGACGAAATTTGCAATATTTTTCCCTCGATAGTTTATCTAAATTCGTGACATTTTGCGCAATTTTTTGACGAAATTCGCAATTTCTTTCTGAACTCTTAATGATTTTAGCGATTTTATTCAGCGACCAACTGAAGATAATCCCTATTTGCTTCTGAGACCTTTGACGAAATACCCGTATTTTTACACGATCATTTGAATAAATTCTCAATTTTTTTCCACGATGAATTAATTTGGGGGAAATTCCATAAAAGAAAAAGAAAAATTGCGGGCATCCAAGAAATTTCAAAATATACTCGCAAAAGAATCATAGGTCTGTGTAAGAATTTACAGTGGGAAATACTGCACAGCATTTTTCTTTATGCAGGACTCTCCTTTTCTGTGTGCAAATCGTGTGATTTTGCACACTATTTCAAACTTTGCCCCTCAAAGAACCACCTCCCCTATACAGAAATTCTTAAAATGGCACACCTGTTTCTAAGGAAGGAAATTCCTGTATAAATATTTACAGAAACACGATTCACTCGTGGTTAATATACATAAAGAGGTTTTATGTTAAGAAGTTTGTTTTGCAGCCCAGATTTTTTTCCCCCATGAGCATTTTTTAATGTCCGAATTTTCGGACTAATGACCCCTTTTTTTTATAACTTTCGAAAATGAATACTTTGAAATTTTGGAAATTTCGGAGCAGAATCACTCCTGAAAAATATGCTGTGCGGGATAAAAATTGCAATTAGAAACAAAAAATGCATTTGTGTATATTTTGCAAAAAATCGTAGTTTAAGACCGATTTTCGTAGCATCGTAGTTTATAGGTCCAAATCGTAGCAACTACGATTTTTTCGTAGCAGTTGGCAGGTATGATTATATAATCCCGCCTTCTCCTCAAAATATGGTTTATTGTTACTTATTAGGTCGAAAAATTAAAAACGTTATAACAGAATTTATTTATGAAATGTCTTATTTTTTCTTTTTCCTCTTGTACTATGGTAATAATTTATCTTATTTTTGGGGATTTTTTTAGTTATAGTGAAGTTTTAACAACGTTAACACAAGCCTGTGATGATTGTGTTTTTTAACTTTTGATAATTAATTTTGATGTATTTTTTAGCACTGAATCCGAAAATGACCTTCATTTTTAACCATCACGTCACGATTTTTGCAAATTGTAAATTTCAAAGTTAAGAAGTAAAAAAATAGCGAAAATCTCTCAAAGCAATTTGTCAAAGCCTTAACAAAAGAAAGTAATGCTTTAAATACATCTGTGACAAATTTCCCAGCTTTATCAACCGCCAAAATAAAAGAGGATACCGAGATGTACTAGATGAACCCCATACAGAAGATTAAAGGAACAGCACAAAGCAGAGCATGAGCGGGTCAAAGAAATTTCCACACATGGAATAAAATAAGGATTTTAAGTACACAATATTTTACATGTTTAACCATAAAAATGTATAGTATAAGCAAAAAAATTTATAAATTATGATGAAAAAAAGTTACGTCTATTTTATAGTAGCAGATTTTCGCAATATTTCGACTTTTTAAAAATTTACGATTTGTGAAACATCCTGACGTGTGGTATGGTGAAAAATGAAGGTAATTTTTGGATTCAGCACTAAAAAATACATAAGAACCAATTATCGAAAGCTGAAAAACATAACCATCACATCCATTTTTTAATATCAGGTTTCTGAAAGAGGATAATCTCTGGAAAAGGATCCCCTTGAGAAATCTGAAAGCGCTTTAACATCCTTGAAAGCCAAAATGTGTCATCTAAGTGGTGTGTATACCTCTTCACAGGCACGGATCCAAGGCCCCTCCTTGAATAAAAAAATATAAATCCATCGATTATCGTGAATTTCGAAAAATGGTCGGCAAAAAAAAATCAATTTTGTCAATCGTTCGCAGGTCAAACGATTGCACAAAAATCGCCAATTTTGTCAAAGAAGTGTGGGAAAAAAAGTGAATTTCATCAAAAGATCACGAAAAAAAAATTTCGTCAAAGGATCGCAGAAAAAAACACGATTTTTGCCAAACAATTGCGGAAAAAATGCTAATTTTGCGAAAGAATCGAGCAAAATACACTAATTCCGTCAACAAATCTCCGAAAAAAGGCGAATTTTGTCAAAGAATCGTAAAAAAATACGCAAATTTTTGCCAAAGAATCGCTGAAAAAACATGAATTTCGTCAAAGGGCCGCGGAAAAACCACAAAATTAGCACCAGGAGATTCCCCTAGGTGCACATCCAGGGAGGGTGGGGATCGATCGGGACGCCCCCCCCCAGATATAGATCTAACGCTTTTAACGGCAGTATTCGCGGAACAGACAGACAAGCAAACGAAAACCAAACAATTTTTGGGTGTCAATGGTAAAGCTCACTGACGTTTCAGCAATTAGTGAACAAAAAAGAATTATGCAGACCTGCCAACCTTTGAAAATGAGAAATCATAGCACACAAAATTAAAATTAATCTGGAGGTTGGTTGGTTGGTTTTCTGTGTTCTGCAGCCATCTTTTGACATTCGTAAAATTAATAAGGTTTCAGTCTTTTTAACTCAATATACTAGTAAATTTTTTCCTCTAAAAATTTTGTATACGCTTTTTAGAATTTCTTCTCGTTTTTTTTACATTTGTAAAAGGGGCCTGATTCCAATTTTTCAGCCCAGTGCAGTAAATTTTGATAAAAGTAGCGATTTTTTTCCCGTGATCATTTCAGGATATTCACAGTTTTTTTTTTTTTCTCACAATCATAATTCACATTTTTCTATCACGATTCTTTGTTGAAATCTGCACTTTTTACCACGAACTTTTGACGAAATTCGCATGTTTTACCGCGATCCTTTGACGAATTTTGCGTTTTTTACCACGATCCTATGAGGAAATTAGTGTTTTCTTTATGCGATCTTTCGGTGAAATTTGCGTTTTCTTACTGATCTGTCGATGAAATTTGCATTTCCTTACTGATCTGTCGATGAAATTTGCATTTCCTTACTGATCTTTTGACGAAATTAGTGTTTTCTTTCTGCGATATTTTAACAAAATTCACGTTTTTACCACGATCCTTTGACGAAATTTATTTTCTTCTACGTCTAATTAATGATTTTTTTTTTTTTTTTTACGCGGTCATTTGTCGAAATTCGCGACAGTTTATCGCAACCGATCAGCAAAATTTTCGATATCTTTTCGCGACCAATTAACAAAATTTACTACTCGTTTCTGCGATCTTTGGACGAAATTTGCAATTTCTTTCTTAACTCTTAATGAATATAGCGATTTTATTCAGCAACCACTATTTGTTTTTGAGATCTTTTCATGAAATACCCGATATTTTTAAACGATCATTTAAAGAAATTCTCAATTTTTTCCGCGATCGATTCACGAATTAATTTGGGGAAATTCCATAAAAGAAAAAAAATTTGCAGACTTCCAAGAAATTTCAAAACATACCTGCAAAAGAATCATAGGTCTGTGGAAGAATTTGGAGGGGGAAATACTGCACAGTATTTTTCATTATGCAGGACTTTCCTTTTCCGTATGCAAATCATGCGATTTCGCACACTATTTCAAACCTTGCCCTCAAAGAACCCCCTCCCCCCCCCCTCCAGAAATTCTTAAAATGGCACCCCTGTTTCTAAGGAAGGGAATTCTTGTATAAATAGTTACAGAAACACAATTCACCCGTGGTTCATATACATAAAGATGGTTTTATGTTAAGAAGTTTGTTTTGTAGCCCAGATTTTTTTTCCCATGAGCCTTTTTTAATGTCCGAATTTTCGGACTAATGACCAAGTTTTTAAAACTTTCGGAAATGAATATTTTGAAATTCTGGAACAGAATCACACCTGAAAAATATGTTGCGCGGGATAAAAATCGCAACTAGAAACAAAAATGCGTTTGTGTATTTTTCAAAAAAAAAAAAAAATCGTAGTTTAAGAACAATTTTCGTAGCATCGTAGTTTATAGGTCTAAATCGTAGCAACTACGATTTTTTCGTAGCAGTTGGCAGGTCTGATTATGTCCTGTCAAAAGGCATATGGTGCCATAATTTTTGACACTATGGGCTGAGGTGGGGGACGATGCCACTTTGTGTACCTTTTGTTGAATCTCTACAACAGTGTTGGATTCTTTTACTAATAGCAGATAATGTGCAGTGAAATCTGGATATTATGGAAATGCATGTAAGGGGAAGACTTCAGTAAATAACACAGTTGAAGTAAACTATTTAATGATGAGTAAACAGTATTTACACGTGAAAAAATGTTGTCAGCATAGCTTCGCTGAACTAAACTTAAAGTAACTTAAAATATAAATAACATCTGTTCGTAATAAGAAGAACCGCCAGCAGACTTCATACATACGTAGCGAAAGCTACGACGCCTTAATTACATGGCGAAAAGTCTAAACAGACGTTGCTCACAGGCAAGACAACAGAAAAGAGAGAAAGATGCAACTCTACATCTCATTAAATACACCAGCTTGTTGTGGAAATCTGCATAAAGCTGTTGCCATTACATGAAAAGAAATACGTACCCAGAACACCAGTGATTCACGAACGATGACGTCAAACATCAACCAATTAGAATGCAGGAAACATCGCGCAGGCCGAGAACAGTGAGTAACGGTGATTCAAGATCACAGCAGTTACGGCGTGACTGAATCGCGTATTTACCGGCAGAAAACATGTGAAGCAGTGGCGTTCGGTTGTATTTTAACATAGACTTGGGGATGGTAAAAGTAAAAGGTATGTCATGTCAAACAGAATTTAATAAAATTAATTTTGATTTACATTTTAAACAAACATGACATAACAAACATAAATCGACAACGTTATGCGGATTCCTTTAAAGTGTTGAAACTTTTTCTTTCTTTCAAAGCAGCTGCAATTCTAATTTCTGTATAATGATATTTTTGAGGAGTGCTTTATTCTTTGAGAAAAGAATGGGATTCATAGCAATTTCCAAAGAAAGAAACAAAAAGAAAAATTCAAGCATATTAATGTTTTCTGAGTAAAAAATGTACTGTTATTGCCAATTTCAAGGGGTATTTGATGAATGAACTAAAAAGGATTATGCCCTAATTCTAGTCAGTTAACATATCGTGTGTTGATTTCTTAAAATCACACTCAGTAAATTTGCTCTTCCCTTCTTTGTTTTCCCTTCTAGTCTTGTTATTCCAATTACCTTTCTATTAAACTCCATTTAATCTTACCTATTTAAGTTTGCATTCATTTCTAAATAAACTCTGGTTATATACTTAAAGTTTCATATTTAAACACCTTTATTTATCTTTATTTTCAGTGTTTAAATATGGTTTTACAATAAATACAATATTCTTATCTTACCTTAATTCTACTTCTATATAAGTTCATTTTTGCTCGGTCATCACGTTTCTTTCATTAATGCATATCTTATGGCATTCGGGTTCTTCTTTCGTTTATCCTCGGTGTCAACATCGTATTGAAGTACCGAAAATTTTACTGTATGTTAGTTTCCTTTGTACATTTCATATTTATGACATTGGTGAAGGCAATGAACTAAAATCTAAGAAACGTTTTAAATGTTTCAAAACTTATAGCATATTGCACTTGTTTACATGTTAATTTTCATAAAATTCATCAATGTCATTCCACAAAAACATCCATAAAACAAAAAATATTTATTTTAAATTTAAATCTTTAGTTCATTGCCTTCACAATAGTGTAAACAACATAATATTTTAAATTTCATAGTGATATTCCAATAATTTTCTGAGGAATAATGTTTTGCGTATGGAATTTTCACCAAAAATTACATTATCCAAAAAATGCATTTAAAGTTTAGATTTTTGTTTTACTACAAGAATTTCAGTAATTATACATCTAAACTTCACTGTTTTTATAAGCCACTCATTTCTTTAAAAATACTGACCCTTTTTAAATCTCTAGATGGTCATATTTTGCCCCCCCACCCCCCTCTCCTCCAGTTTTTTAACACTAGAATGGCGGCGAGGGGTCATTTTGACCCTTTCTGAATGAATACATGTCGATTCGAACCAGAAATTTCTTTGTAATGTAAGATTAATATATGCTGCACAAAAATAACTTAAATAAATAAGCTAAATAGTTTTAAGGAAAAGTTCTGATGTGAAATATTTTTTTTAAAACTTGAGTGAAAATTCCCGCCGTTCTAGTGTTAACAAAGCAAAGTATGACATTTCACATCAAAGATGCGACCATTATCACAAACACCATATTCTTCAGTTTTAAGTGACTTGGATTGTTTGTGGCTTATTCAGTACCTTTTAATTTCATGTAAAATTCAATATTATACAATTTTACAGGTAAATAATAAAAAAACAGAGCTCATCTTCTGTATCTAGGCTAGTCAGTGATGATTTGGCACTCAGAAGCAGAATTTTCAGTATCAATCTGCAGCAAACGAAAATTTATCTGCAACCCAACAATACTGAACCAAGCTACTATAATAAATACTCACAGTAACCCATAAAATAAGCAAAATTTACATTTTACAAAAATTAATAACAAACACAATAACTCCTAAAACAAAGTAAATTTGTGATTTTTTTTAAGCTGGTAGATTGATCTGCAAGGTCTAAAATAATCTGCAGCGCTGCTGCCATGCTGCACAGTTTCTGCTATGGAGATTTGGTACACGATCACTTTCTACGCCATGTCATTCATATCATTTCACAAAAACACCCATAAGACAAAAAATATTTCTTCTAAATTTAAACCAATTTTAAATTTCATAATGATCTTCCAATAACTTTTTGAGAAATCATGTTTTGCGTATAGAATTTTTACCGAAAATAACTTTTCCAAAAAATGCATTTAAAGTTTAGATTTATGCTTTACTACGAGAATTTACAGTACTATACATCCAAACTTCACTGTTTCTACAAGTCATACTCATTTTTTTAAGTACTGACCCTTTCTTTATCAGGTCATATCCCCCCCCCCCCCCCTCCCGGTTCTTCAACAAAGCAAAAGATGACGTTTCTCATCGATGTAAAAGTTATCGAAAACACAATGTTCTTCAGTTTTAAGAGACTTGGATTGTTTATGGTTTATTCAATACTTTTTAATTTCATGTATAATCCAATATTATGTAATTTTACAGGTAAATAATGAAAAAAAATGGAACTCGTCTTCTGTATCTAGGCCAGTCGGTGCCGATTTGGCATGCAATCACTTTCTACGCCAAGGTTGTCAATCCAAAATTCAGACATGGTACAGGCTCAGCAAAAAAAAAAAAAAAAAAAAGCTGAACTTTCACAGCCTCATAGAATTTTGACGAAATTCACATTTTTCCGCAGCGTTCAGCTGAAATTTGCGCTTTTTCTGCGATACATTGACAAAATTAGCGTTTTTCCCCGACCACTTGGCGAAAATCGTGTTTTTCTGCAATCTTTCACCAAAATTGTAGTTTATCTGCAATATTTCGAAGAAATTCACGCATTTACCACAATCTTTCGTCAAAAATAGCACGTTTTCCATGATCTTTTGCCAAAAATTGCGCATTTTCCACGATCTTTTGCAAAAATTTGCGCATTTTCCACGATCTTTCACCAAAATTCGTGCATTTTCCACGATCTTTCACCAAAATTCACGCATTTTCCACGATCTTTCACCAAAATTCACGCATTTTCCACGATCTTTCACCAAAATTCACGCATTTTCCACGATCTTTCACCAAAATTCACGCATTTTCCATGATCTTTCACCAAAATTCACGCATTTTCCACGATCTTTCACCAAAATTCATGCATTTTCCATGATCTTTTAACAAAATTCACATTTTTTTTATCATCCGACAAAAATCGCATTTTTTTGTGATTCTTTGATGAAATTAACATTCTTTTTTCATGATCCTTCGACGAATTTCACATTTTTTCCACGACCTTTCAAAGAAATTCACTATTACACGATCTTTTGCCAAAATTCGCGTATTTTGCACGACCTTTTGCTGAATTTCGCATATTTTACAAGATCTTTTGGCAAAATACGCTTTTTTTCGGCAATCCTTTGATGAAAATCACGTTTTTCCAGCGATCCTTTGGCGTAAGTCGCATTTTTTCCTGCGATCCTTTGAAGAAATTTGCACTTTTCCTGCGATTCTTTGAAGAAATTTGCATTTTCCCGCGATCAGTTGAAGAAATTTGCTCAATTTGGTGCGGTTCATACTCGCGTTTTTGTTGTATTACATCCATTCCCGCTAATCCCCCCCCCCCCCCTCTATTAAAAATGTCAACAAATTTTAATGCATATTTGCATCAATCCCAGAGATAATAAAATTCACTGTCGAAAAAGCGGAATTTCGCGTTTTCGTGAAAAAGTAACATGTCTGAAAATTATATGCGTTTGCCAAATTACTTATACATTTATCGACAAGCTTGACAGAGCAGCCCAGAAGTAGAATTACACCCAAAAATAGAATGTTCATGAAATTTCAAGCAAAATTTATATTATTATGTAAAAGTGAATAAAACATACCCTATAAACAATACAATGCTTCCCAGCACATACTTCAGGGGGAGGGGGGGGTGCCAAATGAAGATATTGATTGTTTATAGTTTCATACAAAGATGTATGTATATATGAAGTAACAAGATACTTACAAGCTCATGTTAAACTTATGGGAGCGTTCTTTTCAAATTTGTGAAACTGAAAGTAACTTTTTAAAAAAAATCTGCAACCAAAATCGAAAAAGTAAACACTAACCCAGTTAAAATTCAATCTCAGCTATTCTAAGCAAGAAAAACAATCATTTAAAACTATTAATATGCAAGGGAGAAATTTTTAAATGTACGCTCCCATAGGTTTAACGTCAGCAATTCCAGTTTCTTCTCATGACTAGTGCAGATTCCTAACCTTCAAGTTAATGTTAATCCTATGAGAGCGTTGTTTACATATTCTTTGCTAGCAAAAATACATTTTGACAACGTGATTGTAAAAAATGAACTTTGAAGCAGGATATGAAAAAAAATGAAAAGAAAATTATTTAAAGCTTTCTTTTAAGAATATTAACTTTAGAATTAAATAAAAACAAGTATCTTACCTTTGCAAAAAAAAGCTATTATATCTCTTATTTATCAATAACCTTTAATTACTAAATAAACAAAAAAAACATGAAGAAAATTTTTACTTTTAGAAGCTCAAAACAACTAGTCGGGATAATATGATTCATTTTGAGCTAACCGTGTGCTCTGAACAAATTATTCACGTGTCTTCAGATCGGCATTATAGCAATAGGTCGTTTCCTGCCAGACATAATCTGCAAATATCACAAATTTTCTTTTAAAATAGCATTCTATTCTAATACTACAAAAGAAAAACATGATGTCTCTTTCCCCTTCATTTTGATCTCAAATAGCAATCAAGTAAGTTGAACATCCATTGCACATATCATCGGAGTTGAAAATTAGTTTGTTTCAAGTTGGGAAATTTTTTAATCCCCCCTCCCCCACAATAAATATCTGTCACTATGCACCGACGAATCGATAAGGAAACGACGAATTTAAACACTAAATCCATCATTATAGCGAATTTCTGCCCGTTAACAAGTAAACAAACAAACGTGGTTTAGGATTCAATTCAACAAGATTCAATCTTATGGATTCAATAAACGATTCAAAACGCGAGCTACGCTCATAAACAAGAAATTGAAAATAATTTTTTTGAAAATTGAAAAAAAAAATTATAAATAACAATTATATTGAATACATATAATTAAAAAAAAAAATTCCCCATTTTTAAAAATGAATCTAAATATTTTTTCGACAAAAAGCAGAAATGTGAAATAATAATTTCTTCATAACAAAAGAGAAAGATCGAATATGAATCGAAATTCCATTTAATATATTTAATATTTTAAAACGCATAATAATTAACATTTTAATATTTAAAAAAAAAAAAAAGATTTACTGCCTAGATTCAGATTGTTAACTGTAACCTAGAAAATACCTAAAATGACTTTGCAAGGATTAAGACACCTCCTACAAACGAAGTGACGTCAAACCTACTCACCAATCACAAAAAAAAAAAGCGATTTTTAAAAATAAAACGAGTTTTCCCAGAAAAAAGAAAAGTGTTATTCACCTCGTCTTAATCAGATTTATATTATATATCAATTTAAAGAAAACCGTTAGTACCGTTTTCGAGACTTTGAAATTAGGAACTTCTTACATACCGTACCAACGCTTTCGCTTTAAAAATGGCTATTTAGATCTCAAAATATACTGCACGTAGAAATGTAAAAATTTCAGTATACGATTAGACTGCAGATATAAGACTGTTCTAGAAAAATCAGAACAATAGGACCTATATCTGCTGAGTTATTAAAAGGCGGCTTTTCGCGTTTTCTTTGACGTTGAGTTAGCTGTATATATGAGTTCCGCCTTCTACGATATGATATGATTTTAGGCTTAAGGCTGCGTCACTTGGAATACTATCGTCTTCCATGATATTGCGACACCTGGCAGCGGAAAGTGGAACTAAAGGATTTTGTAGGGTGTGTACAGCACACCTGCTATAGGGTGCCGGAGACAGCAGGGACATGTATCAGAATTTTGTTTGGAAGGTGGATTGTTTAGGACAGAGTGTGCCCCCTGGCATTGGAGTTTGTAACTAACATATTTTGCAGAACATGTGCAACACACACCTTCTGTACTGTGCCGCAGGCAGAGGGGACATGTTCCGGAGGTTCATTTAGAACATATTGCGCCCCCTGGTGGTGGAAGATGGAAAAATAAGATTTTGTGGCAGCATGCCCGGTATGGGGTCTCTTTTGAACGTACTGTGTAGCAAGTCTGGCCTCAGACAATGGAGGACTCATTCCAGAGGTTTATTTTTTCATTTTTATTAGAAATAGAGATTTTAAATATTTGCAATTTGCTTGACAAATATTCTAATAAAAAAGCTGGACATTTAGGCCATGAAAATAAAATTATAACATTTGAAGTATTACATTGCTTTTAATGTCTTAAAGATAATAATTGGAAAATCTCATTTAATTTCAAAATAAAAATTAAATTTTTAAGATATTTTTATTAAATAAATAAAAAAGGGCATATCATCCTAATTTAAGCATGGCATGAGAGGAAAAAGTACAAGAACTGAGAAAGATATTTCAGAAACATATGAAAGATAAAGTAGCAAATGATGTGAACAACAGTGTGTTATTACTTAAGAACCTACATTATGGAATTATAATAAACAGATTTGAAACAGGGTTTCATTTTAGTAAATACAACTTTAAAATACTCAAATGAGGGTGCAGAGGCATCATTTCAGAACTTTCTTTTCTGAGAAGAAATTAACCTTTAAAAAGATACTGAATCTGCCAGTCTGTGGGGAAAAAAAAACAGCTGTGAATTCTAAAATAATTATGCGATTAATATTTGTAAATTCCCTTTAATGTTCAACTAATATTAGAAGTTGCAATTTTTTCTGCTGTCTGTCATTATTTTCATTGGTATGTTATATCTATTACTTTTGTACTATTACCTGCGAACAATGCACGCCAACCGCCATTCAGACTTTTAAAATATTATCAGGTTAATGATATTTTCTGTAATCAGATTGCCATGCTTTTCCATTTGAATGTGGCATTTTTCAATTCCCATGACCTCATCCACCACTGTTGCCACAGCTGACGGTTGCTTTTGGAATTGAAAATCTGCTTGTATAAAATGGTTAGGTTTAAAATGTCGCTGCCTCTCAGACTTTTATAGCAATGCTATGGACAATATTCCTCCTTAGGGTTCAAGGAAAACAATTTCTGCTTGGGAAACTCCTTCAGAACCACTTTTGAAATTTTACTATCATATTTTATGTTTTAGATATTGTCAGTAACAGGTTCTAATTCTTTTCTCTATTTTAATGCACCATCAAGCATATTTTCATTTTATTTTTAAAATGTACATTGTTTATTTAATAAGTTCTATACCAATTTTCTAATAAGCATTTATCAAATAGTAATTCATACAAAATAAATCAAAAATATTTTGCGCAGGCAATTGGTATGTTATATCTATTACTTTTGTACTATTACCTGTGAACAATGCATGCCAACTGCCATTCAGACTTTTAAAAATATTACCAGGTTAATGATATTTTCTGTAATCAGATTGCCATGCTTTTCCATTTGAATGTGGCATTTTTCAAACCATATCAACCATTTCAATCATGGCAGCATAACCTGTGTTTATGCTGCATCAAATGATGAAATATTTAAATAAATTTGTTATTGACACTCCTTTTACACCATGTGATTCCCAATGTGATGTCACATGAATATTGTCCATAAGAAAATAGTTTTAATATATGACATAATTATCACCTCAAATTTGTTTTGCGTGTAATAATTTACTATTTTAAAGATTAAAAGACATGGGTTGTCAACATTAATGCACTAAAGATTTAACAAATGTTTAACTTTGAAGCTGAAAGTAACACATTAGTTTCAGGCAGTTGCTGTCAACGTAAAGGATTGAAGCTTTTTATATAGGTTAAAGTTTGGATATTTCTTAGTTGTTGAAATAGTGATTTACCTTGTTTGTCCACCCCATGTAATTGAGACTAAATTTGGAAGTTACACAATTACCCCTGCTCAATTAGTTTAAATAAAGGTTTTATAAAACTTATATCTGAATATGACTGAGTTATTCAGTAGTGGCCTTGCCAGAGTCATTATATCTAGAGTTGGGCAGTATCGAAAATACATTTGTAATTTGTATTTTAAACCGACAAAACAAATGTATTTTGAAATGATTTTTCAAAGTATTTTGTATTTTCAAAATACTCAAAATACATTCCTCCAGATTTCAAGCTGTCGTGTTTTAAACTGCAGATCCCAGGTTTACAACAGGGAAACACATGCATGTTGAATTCTTTTCGGGAAGTTCATATGTATACATTGTTTAACATTTGGTACGATGTATGATAAGCATATTAATGAATCTTCTACAGAAGCACTTACAAAAAATTTTTTATAATTAATAATATTCTATGGGAATTAGGCAGGAAGGGTTATTCATAGTTTTGGTGCCTATTTAAAATACTTTAAAAGTGTAATGCTGTAAGTTACCACAGAGGCTCATCGAAATACTGTTGAATCTCACAATGAATATTTACCAAGAGTATTAATTATGACAATACGTAGTGTGAAATATTTTTAAATAATGTTCTGTTGATGGAAATAAAAAAAAAATTAAGACAAAATACCAGCTATATAAAACAAGATGTTTGATTAGAAGTTAAATTTTTGCTTCAAATCCTATTTAAAGGTAAGATTTTAGTATGAAACCATCATATCGATTTTAACATTATTTTCCCAGTTTCACAGTATTCATTCAATCGAGGTTCTAATATGGTTTAACATAACTTTGATATTCATGGAAATTGAACTTTAATATAAAAGCAGTTCAATTTATTCATAAAGTATGAAAATGTTTATTAACAATACTTGTATTTACATAGATATTGGATGTTTAAATACCAATTTGACTTTATTATAATTAAGCATTTATACAGTGACTTTACATTTCAAAAGATTGTGCTTCATTTTTAATTTAATACATGTGAAGCTAACCCTGGCTTACAGAACATATTGCTTAGTGTACAAAACATAGAAATCATTTTAATTAAAAACTCTAATTGATTTTTTTAAATGTTTAACTTTGTTTTTTTTTCTTTGAAAAAGCAATTTTATATGAAAAATATAAATTATGCATTTAAACAGAGTTTTGATATTTATTAAAAATGGTCCTGTCGCATTAGCCACATGCCAGGGATTAACAGCCTAAGAAATCAACAAAGATTTCACTAATTATAGCCTCCTTTTTTATTCAGATTATCTCAATGGTAGTTCCATTATAACGGGTGTCTGAGAAAGATCCGTACAACTTCAAAAATTTATTGAAAAAGAAACAGTAGGGTAACAGCGAAACTAATTAGGACATTAGATAGAATAACTCAAAAAGTTTTTTTCTGCAGTATGTTTCTGACCATAGATGGCGCTACATGTCATGCAAAGGAATATTAAAGCATTTTAGTTATTTCAATGGCGGATCGCGTGAAGAAAGCTCAATGTGTTGCGTGGTTTATCGAAACAAAATCCAATACACAAACACAACGGAATTATCGAACGATGTATGGGGAATCGCCACCATCTCGGTCAAGCATTCGTGAGTGGTATCACAAATTTATGACAACGGGTAGTGTAGAACATAAAAAAGGATATGGTCGCCCTAGAACTAGCGAAGAAAGTGTGGAACGAATACGTGAAACATTTCGTAGGAGCCCTACAAAATCAGTTCGACAAGCATCCCGGGAGCTACAAATGTCAAGATCCACTGTACACGATGTGCTTCATAAACGATTGCGACTTACAGCCTACAAAGTTCAGATTCTGCATGCGTTACAACCGGATGATTATGCGAAGCGTTATGGATTTGCAGTTGACATGCTGCATCGTTTGGATGCCGATGAACATTTTCTGAAACGAATACTGTTTTCCGATGAATCAACGTTTCATGTGTCCGGAATGGTCAATAAACATAACGTTCGATTTTGGGGCTCCGAACAACCACATGCCGTACGTGAACTCTAACGGAGCAGTGAAAAGGTGAACGTGTGGTGCGGATTGCTTCACGATCGCATCCTTGGACCTTTTTTTTTTTCTCAGAAACGACTGTGACCTCAAGTACCTACTTAGATATGCTTGAGATTTATGCATTCCCACAACTGCAAGACCTTCAACCGAATGTCCTTTTCCAACAAGACGGTGCCCCTCCTCATTGGGGATTGACAGTTCGTGAGTCGCTGAATAATTCTTTTCCACAGCGTTGGATTGGCAGGGATGGTCCCATTGCATGGCCACCCCGGTCTCCTGACCTAACACCACTGGATTTTTTCTTTTGGGGTTATGTTAAAGATACTGTATACCGAACGCAAGTTAACAGTCTCGAAGAATTAAAGCAAAACATCCAAACAGCTGTAGCTACTGTTGATGTTAGCATGCTGAAACGGTCGTGGATGGAATTGGAATATCGTCTTGATATTGTTCGTGCTACGAAAGGGTCTCATGTAGAAATTTCCTAAGGTAATAACTTAAGTTATAGGAAAAAAAACTTTTTGAGTTATTCTATCTAATGTACTAATTAGTTGCGCTGTAACCCTATTGTTTCTTTTTCAATAAATTTTTGAAGTTGTACGGATCTTTCTCGGACACCCTGTACATTGGTTAAATTTGTGTTTTATTTATTTTTTATGAACTTTTAATATTATTATCGAATATTAGCCGGGAACAAATGCTGAACTTCTTTACATCATTTTAAGTGTATACAGGTTAATCTTCTGCAATCGGGCTGCACATGATACAGTTAAGAGTTTTTAAAGAAATCAATTTTTTTTTTAACCATAAAAAAAATCCATAAATTAAGATAGTTTTCAAACAAATTGCATTTCAAAGCACATTTTTTCTTTCTTCGAGCAGTTATGAGATGTTTAGAGTTTAGACATTAATAGATTTGTTAAAAAGAAAAAGTTATTACTCAGACCATTGCCATCGTCAATATAACATCAGCGTTCATGGGTATGTTTTTGTTTTATAATATAGACCACAGATTTCACTCAGATTAAATATGCCCTTCTACTACGCGGTATATAGTACAAACGTGAAAATCATTTTTAATTGAAAATTAATGGTTTTTACATTTAGTATATGTTCTGGGATTGCCAACCAATTAAAACAAAAAGCATTTTTGATACTTTCTTATTAGCCGCACATGCCAGCAGGTAATCGCGAAAGATTTTATCATTTATAGCAAGCTTTGTTATTTTGATTATTTCAGCATTTAAGTGCATAGTCCAATTACATGTCTGTTAAATTAGTGTTAATTTTATGCATTCAAAACATCTTAATTTCTTTTGGCAATTTTGTTATGGAATATTACGCATAAACAAACAAATGCTGACTTACATCATTGTTTTAAGTGTCTTTCAAGCTTAAAAATTATTTTAAAAAGCTATAAAAATGCAGTAAATTGAGATACAGTTTTTAAAGAAATCTTATTTAAAATTGCTTTTTTTTTCTATTCGACGGTGGAAAAATTGCAATTATGTGATATTTAGAAGTTACAAAATTTCAAAAAAAGAAATAAAAATGTTTGTTTAGGTCATTGTCACTATTGATATGACACTAGAGTTACCCACGGACATCTTTTTAGGTGCGTTCGTAATTATATAAATATGTACAGCACCTATAGTCTGTCTGCATATAACAGAGCAAAAACTAACCAACCGAATGGTCTGAAATTTTAAATATGTAGTTGTTGCAAAATTTTGTAGAGTCATTTCAAATTTTATGAAAATCGGATGCATAGTTTATACAGGGACAGTCAAAAGTTTTCCGTTACATTACGGCGAATGGGAAAAAATTATTTCAAATGCATGTTAATGATGTTACAGCCTTTCGAACAGAGTGAAATTGATATGCACTAAAATATACATTCAGTACAATATATGGTGCAAAAAATATTTATAAAAATAGTTATAGTACAAACGCACCTCATTTGCCACATTAGACGTGCAATTTCCCACTTGTTTGCTTTATAATAGAATATTGGACATCTTTTTTTTCCTTTATAATATAGATTGTTTTTGAAATGATTATGTGGGTTTGTACATTTGTTTGTTTAAAATAAAAGCAAAACTATTATTAAACTATTATTTTGTATGGTTTTGTAACTAATAATCAAAGACGCTAATACATTATTAACTGATGTTATCTATGGATTAAAAGTTTGAAAACCAAGACTGCACAGAGAGTTTCAAATTGTGTAATATTTCACTTTTAAATTAATTGAAAATATATCAAGAAATTATTTTTTTACAATAATAATGTAATGCAGTTTTATAATATAATTCATGAAGATATTCAATATGTTATGAATTTTTAAGTAATTTTAATTCAGTGACTTATTCAAATTCAGGGGGTTAAGCCCATTGGGAACATCCTCTTCATGGAACATGATAATGCTCCCTCTCCCTCCCCTTTAAACTACAAAAGTACCTCCTAAAAAATGCACTCTGCATCAATAAACTTTTCAAATGTATTTTGTATTTTAAATGTATATTGAAAATGCATGTATTTTGTATTTGGATTTTTTTAATTTTTAAAAGTATTTTGTAATTTGTATTTTAGGCTCTAAAACCAATGTATTTTGTATTGAAAATGGTTTTTCAGTGTATTTTGCCCACCTCTGATTACATCACATTATTGATGTCATTTTCATATTAAAATTGAAAAGAAAAAAAAATTAGAAAATGTTATTCTCTTTGCAATTTTTATTTCATCTATTCATTTCAGATATCCGAATGGTTCCAAAGGTCTCATAATAACTCAAAATTTTTAAATGTAAAATATTTACATATAAGAAATAGATATAATAAGAATCTTTAAAAAAATAAACATCACAGCCTGTGGCACTTCTATAAAAATGAAGATTATAAACATGAAAAAAAAAAGTTGACATAAATATTTTTGGTCAGAACTTCTCGTACGAGACAAATTTTTAACCAAATCAACATAAAAATCAATGTTTTGTAGAAATTCACTCGGGCTGGGCCGAGATTTTAACTTTTTTCCGGGCCGGTCTCAGACCGAACTTTTAGCTGTTATATTGGGCCGGGCCGAACTTTTTAATTTTTTACCAGGTCGGGCCAATGTTTCTTTTGTATGGGTCAGATCAAACTTTTAATTTTTGTATTGGGCTGGTCCGGGGCCTGGAAATTTCAGCCCGTGCAAACCTAAGTGTCTCTATATGATATTTCAAGATCTCTAAAATCTGGAAAAGCCATGGCCGGAACGATTCCGGAATTTAGATACTGTACTGTATGAATATCAGCTTCTTGGGTATTCCCAAAAATATGGTATCTATTTTTCTTATGTTTTCGATGTTCTCAATCATAAAGTTCAAACTACCGTGTAGAGGTCTGCAAGGGCCCAGGCCCGTGAGCTGGTGAAATTAAGGCGAATTTTCAAACGGGTCGGGTCGGCAGAATTAGGACAATTTTTTTAATGGGCCGGGCCGATAAACAAAATTATCGGCCTATCAACCCGATATAAAAATTTAGATGAAACGGATAAAATATTAACTACTTTCAATAAATCGCCGATTGTGAAGAATAACATCCTATTCCTGCATACTTTTAGTGGCTATGATTCTACATTGGCCTAATTCAGGCAGGGCAAACTAATTTGTCAAGCTTTTGGAAAATCATGCTCGCCTACAGAATGTTCCAACTGTCTGTAATAACCAATATGCTATGCCTCAGGAAGTAAGTGCAGCGGGGGAAACATTTATCGTTACCTTATATAATCCCCAGTACAACGAAGTGACAACACTGCACAAATTGAGATACAACATATTTGCAAAATACCTTATGAAGACCCAATTTAACCTCGATTTTCTGCCACCAAATGAAGATGCAGCACAACATTCATTCAGAGCTTTTCTTCAGATCAACATTTGGAGTGGAAGGATGATAAATCCCACTGATTGGGGGTTGGAAGTCATTCAGGGATGGTATATACTTCCAGTCACCACGAACGATGCAGTTGCACCACCAGAGCTCCTAAGCACTCTGTCATACAAATGTTCAAAGGGATGCAAAAGTTGTTTATGTTCTTATAGGAAGAATGGGATTAAATGTTCAACTATATATGTTACCACTGTAAAGGTGCGTCATACACAAATATCGCGGAAGAAGAAGACCCTCAAACCAGATACAATTAAAAAGTAGATATGGACGAGGAGGCCTTCTATGTAGAGGAGGAAGAAGAATGGACAGCTCGAGGTCCAGCAAAAAAAACTTTCTAAGCTCGATTTCCCTGTATTTCTCTCAAGTAACTTGAGTTGATTTTACCATCATTGCTTTTATACTAATTTTTTTAAATAAATTACTTTTTTTGATTTTCTGTTATTATATTATTGTTTACTAACATTTTATAAAATACATAATTTTACCGTAGAATCCCGTTAATCTGCCCTTCCCGATTAAGCACCCCCTCCCACTTTGTAAACAAATTGGAAAATTCTAGAAATCCCGAGAAAGCGCCCTCCCCGCAAAAAAATTTCGGTGCGCACGTCAAGATCAATACCAGAAATTTTACCTCGCGAGTGATTTTTTTTTTTTGCTGATGGATCAGAAAGGCGTAATTCTTTAATATATCGCAAACTTAAATAGTAACATACATACTTTCGGCGTTTGCACTTACCTTTTGTTTTCTTATCATCGTAAACCTCAGAGAAAGCCGTAAACGCAGTTCAGTTATTCATTTTACGATTCGATTAAGAATCAATTCACGTCATCGAACTTTTCACTACTGATCGGTACTTTCGTTCTGTACAGCTACGTAACTTCATATTTATACGAATAATTAATATTTTTCATAATACTATTAGCCTTGTATATTATTATTACTAAATATATAAAATAATAGTGATAATATCAATTTACAGCCTTTATTTTTTGGTAACTTTCTGAATTAATTTTATGTTGTGTTGGTTTTCTTTCTTCTAAGTTATGGTAGATGGCACCAAAATAACGCAAAATCGGATTTATTGGTATTATTTATTTTATTATTATTATCATTAAGTATTGAATTGGTGATTTAATTTGATATTTCAAGGTGATATACATAATACTTACAACTATTTAAGATGAGTTAATGTAGTGATAAAGTTATTTTTTAAAATTAATTCTATGTCAGTCTAATTTAAGTAGTGTTCACTCTAGAAAAAAAAGGGCAGGGTGCTAGCCACAAAAAGGGCACAGTTGAAGCTGAAAGAGGGCATTTTTTTCAGCGACAAAGGGCATTGTTTCTTCAGAAAATGTAGGTCTTCGAAACCGATATAAGAATTATACATTACTACAAACTCATCATTGTTTATACACGCATTTAGTAACAGATTACATTTTTTTTTTTTAATGTATGGAACCATTTATCCAGAAACCAGTTAACCGGAAAACCAGTTATCCGGAATGATATTTCTGATAGACTGATTTCAGAATCTTTGCAGAAAAAGATGTCATACACTGCCAGTTTGACATAGGTTTTGCTTGAAACAATTGTATAATTTGATGACAACATCTAGTATTTGTTGTCATCAAATTTAGTTGTATGTTAGATGTTTTAATTTTTATGCAGAGGAAACAGAAGGATTTTTGTTCCTAAAGGATCCCCATAAATTACCTTCTTTTAAACTCTGGTTAACTTTTGATCTTTCTTGCATTGATTTTTAATCCAAGTAATCTAATAATTTAAAATCAGAAATAATGCCACAAGCACACTTATTCCACAAAACTTATCACATGGATGCTGCTTTAATGCACAACCAGTTATCCGGAATACATCTGACCCCAAGCATTCCGATAAATGGTTCTGTACTGTATTTCAAAGATCTAGTAATTTTGTTTCACATAAAAAACTATAAAATTATTAGCCCCATAAACTAGCAGTTTTAAGGGTAAAGCAGAAATTTTAAGGGTAGAAAAATTTAGATGGGTGACCAGTTATTATTAAAATAAATCGCTAAATATAATTTAAAGATCATATAAGCTTTGTGAGAAGTGAGGGTGGGGGTGGGGGGAAGAAACAAAAGCATTTTGGGGGAGGGGAGAGGGAGGAATTATTTATCATTAGTAAAAATTTAACAATTAGAACAGAAAAATATTAAAAAAGAGCCTTTAAATTTGGTGTGTTTGATAAGAGGGAGAAGCAGAATTTGGATGATTGGTTATTTATTGTTACAATGAAATGACAGAGTTGCAAGTAAAATAAATCAGAGTTTTAAAGCCTTTGGAGAAGGAGTGGGAGGTAAGAGGGAAGAAGAGGTTGATTAGATTAGATGATTGATTATTCATACTTTACATTTATTACAATACTTTATATTTATACGTTATTTTTTTTTTTCTTTATACTAAAATTTACAATTAGAATAGAAAAAAATATAACATTTATTAAATGATTGTGTAAATCTTCTAATGTGGTTTCAAAAATTCGCGAAAAATGCTTTAAAAAATGAAATTTTTACCTATTCATAATTGGGACATAAAGGGTTAAAGGGAGGAAACGAAATTTCAGAAGGGGGGGGGGGGGTAGATTTAAAAAAAAATAAAATCGGAAATCTGCTAAAATGTGGAAGGTTGTATCCCAGATTAAGAAATAATGGAAAAATATAAGCGAGGATTTTTTGCATAAAAATAGACTAGAAATTACCAAAATTTTTTTGAATTCAGCTTATCATAAATATGAATTCATTACCATTCCTAAATGTATTTTTATTTGTTTAAACTGGCTATGACTCGTCCGACGTTGCTCGAACCTGTATAAATATCGCAAAAAATTAAAAAATCGCTGCATGAATTCCAAATAAACCTTATTGAAAAGAGAACAAACTATATTGGGCTAAAAGTTTAAAACAGGTTTTTTTACTAGTGTGGGAAAATCGCCGTGAAACTTAAAAATCCCGCAAAAATCGATTAAAAAATCGCAGATGCAACATTTTGTACAGTGGGCTGAAACACTGTAATCGGAATTTTTCACAAATGTAACAAAATCGGTGTTTAACATGAAAAATTACTTAAAAATTCAGAAATCACGGGAGATATAATGTACTATATTACGCTAAATATCTAAACCAAATTCTTTTTACAAATGTAAAAAAAATATATATATATCGCGGAATGCAAAGTACTAAAAATCGTAGTGAAAATAACAATAAAAATAGAAAAACTTAAAATCGCAGAGGACAAAAATTAGCATATTAGGCAGTTTGAAACCAAATTCATTTTACGAGTGTAAAAAAATCGCAGCTGAACGCGAAAAAACAGTAAAATCGCATTTAAAATTACTAAAACATCAAAAATAGCAAAGGACAAAATTTACTATATTAGGTTAAAAGTTGAAAAACAAATTCCTTTAAAGAATGCGAAAAAAAAAAAATCAAAATCGCTGAAAATTTAGCAGAGAACAACAGAATATACCATATTTGGTAAAAGTTTGAAATTGAATTCCTTTTACGAATGTCAAAAAATCGCCACTGAATGCGAAAAAAGTCTGAAAATCTCAGGAGAAATCACATTAAAAATTCAAAAATCGCAGAGAAAAATATTTACTATAGTGCGCTAAAAGTTTAAAACCATACTAAACCTTTATGAAGGTTTAAAAAAAAAAGCTGCGAAACGCGAAAAAGCGGTTAAAATCGCGTTAAAAGTCTAATTCAAATCTGCTAAGAATTCAAAAATCGTGGCCAAATTTACTATATTTAGGCTGAAAATTTTAAGTTGAATTCGTTTTACCAATGTCAAAAGAAAAAAAAAATCCCCCGTGGATCGCGCAAAAACATTAATCATCGCATAAAAAAATTCATGAAAAATTCACATAATAAAAAAAGACACTAACGTAAACGGTAAAATCTGCATGCTTCTGAATTTTCATTAAATTATAAATTATATCATTGAGATTTTAAACTATCTCTGCCATTAAAACAAAATATAGTAATAAAAACATTGGTCACTATTTAGCAGAAAGAAAAATAACTTATCTTTGTTTTAAGCAGTATTTGGTCTTGGAGTTTTTGCTGACATCCTTCTTTTATTCTTATAGCTCTCTTAGCACAAGGATTTTAACTTTTTATTATCAGCAAAACGAGCGCAGAATTTGCCAGGCTCCTGCTTGGAACTGAACCTTTCAGTGTTTAGCCAAAGAACGTAACAGGAATTTCTTTGGTTCAATTCCTTCGCTTCAATTTCTTTGGTTTAGCCGCCTCCAGCCAGCCCCTCCCCTGACGTCTCATTCGTTTTAAAAACATCTATTGTTGTACACATAAAATGCAGTATACTGTATAAGGGGGGGGGGGCAGACTTGGCAACAACTACCCCCTCCCCCTTTACCGAAATACTGCCCGCCCCAATAGATACAACTAATTAAATAGGAACATTTCTGGGGGCATTTTCTATTCAGGAGTACGGGGAGTCACTTTACCGCTCTTCCGCTGGATCAAAACCAACTGATTAGGAAAAAGAGAAACCTGAGAAACGAGAGAGAAAAAAAAAAACTATGTAACATAGGACCAGTAATTAGAGATCTGCACGGGCTGGGCCTAACTTATTTTTTCTGCACAGACCCGGGTACTGGTTTCATTCCTAATCTTCACGGCCCAAAATTTTCATTCCTAGTATTGACCCAGCCCGTATGAAAATCATTGTCTCGGCATGCCCTGGTCCGTTCAAAGGTCAGTAAAATTAGGCTTGGCACAATTTCTTTTTCAAAAAATGCATACAGTTTTAAATTGCCATTATTCTACAATTAAACATTCAAATTCACCCTTTTTAAAGAATAGTAGATTTCTACACTTATTAAAATATAGTAAAACGTGTGAAAAAGAACCTGTCAATGACGGAATGTTGTTTTAAACTGAAAAACGTGTTGATCCATGCAAAATTAATATATTACTACATAAGAAAAGAATATATAATACATTTACACTTGCTTAGAAGGGAACTTGTCTATAACGCATTTTTATTTTTTCTTTTCTATGCAATTCATTATTAGATTTTACTGTATAGCATATCTCAGATTTTTAATACTTCAGTATATGGATATGGATTAACAATATTAATGATAACTGAAACATTTACATACAAGAAATAGAGATTCATTAAAAAAAATAAATATCGCACCCTGCGGCACTTCTATAAAAATGAAGATTATAAACATGAAAAGAAAAGTTAAGATAAATATTCTTGGCTTGAACTCCTCGTATGAGACAAACTTTTAACAAAATCGACGTAAAAATCAATGTTTTATAGAAATTCACTCGAGCCGGGCCAGACTCGGGCCGGGCCCGGGCCTGGAAATGTCAGCCCGTGCAGACCTCTACCAGTAATATCCCAAAAGTTGATTACCAGGACCTATTCTCGGCTTCGCCGGAATATAATACATTTACACCTGCTAATAAGGAAAACACATTGACATTTATATTTTTTTTCCCTATGCAATCCCTTCTTAGGAGATTTTACTCTATAGCATTTTTCAGATTTGTAACTCTCCAATACATGGAATACGGATTAACGGTATTAATGATCACTAAAGCATTTATATATAAATAAATTCATTAAAAAAATTAATATTGCAGCCTAAGGCGCTTCTTTAAAAATAATTATTATTATAAGTATTTTTGGTCAGAACTCGTACGAATCAATTTTTTTAACCATATCAAGGTAAAATTCCATATTCTGTAGAAATTTAGTCGGGCCGGTCTCGTACCGAGATCCGTCGGCCTAATCGTTCGGAGTTTTCCGTGTTTTTCTTCGAACCTTGGATTTCCTTGCATAAATACGGGTTAAGTTCCCTTAAAACATGCCCCCCTCGGGCCCATATCCCTCGTGTAGATAATTGGCCGTCATAAACAACACCAACACCTCGGCTCGAGGCTTTAACTATTTTCTGTGCCGGGTCATTTTTCAGGCCGAACTCTTAGCTTTTATACCGGAAAGAGCCAATAATTTTTTTGTATGGGCATGGCCGAATTTTTAACTTTTATACCGGCCTTAATTTTTTTTTTTGTACGGGCCGGATTTCTGCCAAATTTTTTTTTCTATGGGTTGGGACGGTTCCGGACCTGGAAATTTTGGCTTGTGCAGACATCTAATCCGGCATCATGTTAATAAATGCATAAATTGAAAATAAAGAGAAGTTGCTAATTAATCACGATAAAACTGCTGACATAGTAACAAAATGCAAAGTTGAATGCGTTAGTTGTGTCACTTTGGCTGTACGTTGTTTATCAAAATAAGGCATATCTTTTTCCTTATATAAACAACCTAACAGCTGTATTTCCTACTGCATGTCAGTTTTCGATTGCGGTCAAAAGTAATGTAAAATACTTCATTCGCTAACGTGGTTTCATGTTTGTATAATATGTGCATCTGTAAATTAAAACTGAAAGAAGAAAGATTTTTTTTTTCTAAATGTTGGGACTATGATGGAAGCAGGTTTTCTTTTCCATTGATATGATATTTATATATTGGTACCATATACATTCTTCTTAGTTTAAAAAAGGAGATGCAGCTTTTGCTAATATTTCTCGTTTGAGTCGTTTGTTTTTTCTTTGGTCAAGCAGTGTTGGGGGGAGGGGGGGGGGGGGGTTGAGTTCATCTAACCCAGTTTCATAAAAGGAAATCGTGAATATCGTTTCTGGTATAAAATGAAATATTTGAGCAAATAGACACATAGATGTATTATATTTGATAAGATTTTTTTTTTTTTTTATATTAAAAACATAATTGTAGGAAACTTTTTCTATAATTGCATGTTACTTATGACGGCCGACTATCTGCACGAGGGATATTGGCCTGACGGGGAGTACCGTCCGTGGGGGGTCTTTCTAAGGGAACCTAATCCGTATTTAAGTAAAGTTATCCAAGGTTCGAAGAAAACCACGGAAATCTCTGAAAGATTAGGCCGACAGGCGCGATTGCGTTCGAACCCAGCACCACCCATCTCCCAACTTTGAGAGCAGAACCTCTTGGCCACTGGTGCAGCATTTCTGTAATTGCATTTAAATATTTTATTCATTTTCTCATTTTGGAATAGAGTTCAGTTGAATCAATAAAAGTATAGTGAGTTGCAAGTTGACAAAAATTCTTTTTGCGGGTCCAGGACGATTACTGCATCGCTGATCTTTTTTTTTTTTTTTTTTTTTTTTATCGGGTCTGAGTTAAAATCAAATGAAAGTTTCTTATTCTGGGTTTTTAATTCAATTGTTAAAGAGGTTAAAACTTTACTTATAGAGTTGCACAACAAAGATAATTAAAAGATTATAGTTTGTTTGGCATGTTTGCATAATTCTTCGAAATTATATACTAAGCTAATCATAAGAAAGGTGCGATAGGCGCAAAGTACGCAAGACTCGCGTTTATAGGGACCCCAAAAAGACTAAAATACCTTTAAATAGAAAAGGACTTCTGAAAAATGTTTGCATCTGAGTTAGTAACTAGCGACTTCCGCTTATAGCCCCCCCCCCCTCTTCCGGTCAAGAGTTAAGCTTTTTTTTTTTTTTTTTTTCTTTTAAATAAAAATGCAGTACCTCGAAAATTTTCTACCTCTTTACGAAGAAGGCCGGGTCCGACCATACAAATTATTAGCACTTCAATGCTTGTGTGGACAGAGTAGAGTTTTTTAATGCAGAGCCCCGAAATATTGAAAGAAGCAGGATCGTATGCTAGGAGTTTTTTTTTTTTTAATCTAGTAGGGAATTAAAATGTCGTCATTTCTTTTCGTCCGTTTGCCTTTGTTGGTTCATGCATCTACAGTAGTATGACGTTTAGTATGCACCCACAGAAATAGCGTGGGGAAAAAAAAAAGAAGATATAAAAAAAAAATACTTTTTTCTTAAAGCATCCAGAATTGGATCTCAAGAGATAGCATCTCAGTGCAAGAACAGGGGGAATAACTACTGGACAATGCAACTGTTCAGTTTGTAACTTCCCTCTCTGTTCTTGGCAAATCCCTCCTGACCACCCACAAGATAAGAAGGCGAAAAAGGTATACGTAATTAGCTGGAAGCTATGATGATTTGGTGGGAAGAAACAGGATGCTTTTGAAGATGTGTTTCTTAAAATTCATGGAACGAGGAAAATTATAAGCGATTGCTGAGAACGACTCTGGGCACATTTGACTATTTTTGAAACATGAAGGGCACAGTTTGCGATTTAGAAAACGGCGTGGCGCGCTTTACCAATTTTAAAAAGGGCAGGGCGCTGCGCCCTTCAAAAATGGCCTAGCGGGAACACTAATTTAAGTTTCCCATTATAACACATTTCTTTTTAATTAGTTTCATTTGCAATATTTTTCATGTTATTTTTGTGATTTGTATTATTTATTTAGCCTTTATAAGAAAAGAAATTATGACTTAAAAAAAAAAAAACGGTTATTTAATCTCCCTAATTTACAACAGATGGCGACACCGCATAAAATGTTACTAGTTGTAGAAAGAATTTTAGGACATTTTCAAATGCAATTTCTTAGTGTTTTTTAATTATTTTAAATTATTAAGTTCCTTTTATTTTTCTGTTACCATATTAATGACAAATATTAGTGTTGTTATTTATCTTATGACAGATATTAGTGTTATTATTTATCTAAATGCATTCCAGTTTCAAAGCTTTTGAAATCCAGAATTTTCTATAATTTGAAATCGCCGTTAATCGCAAAGTTATACTGTTTTTCTATTTTGTATACAATATTTTTTTCAAAATGTTTTCCTTTCCTCACTTTATTTAAATAATGCATATTTTGTGACGATCGGCCATTACCATCTCCCACCCCACCACCCATAGATAACATTATTACAATTTTAATACCATGTAAGTGCTCCCTCCGATTTTTTTACGATTTTCCGTCATGTTTGGGGGGGGGGGGGGGGGATTAACATTATTTTACGGTAAGTACACATACAATTCTTTCATTTTCCAATTACCTCTCCCTTATATTCATCATTTCACTGAATTTTCAAAATATAATCATTTATGCACCTCAAAAATGAATTTGCTTAGAGACGGCAGGATTAAAATAAATTTGGGGACATCAGTTGTATTTCAAGTGCAACCAATCATAGGTTGTAAAGGTTGGTGAAATTTCCATATTGATGTTATTAAATTCTGAAGTTGTTAATTAAACAGTACCATTTGGAAATTTATGCAGTTCTTCAGTTTTGCAAGCAAAATGATTCATTTATCCGATAAATGGTACTCAAAACAACAATTTTATGAGGCTTTTTTTAGAAAAATTTGGAAAAAGACATATCTTGCTTATTACTGGTGAAATTTTTAATCTGTGGTACTCAATCAACGCAGAATTTTGTGCTCTACAATTTATGAATAAGGATTTTTATCTATAGAGTGAACATTTTTTTTTAGTTGTTTGCAAGATACTGAAAAAAGTCCAAAAATTTTGAGGTTTTCATGGTGACACGTCTAAAGCTCACCAGGAAAAATGGGACAAACTTTAAATCCCTTCATTTGGATGTAAAACAAAGTGATTAAAACAATTTCCAGCTTTCCGTGAATTAACGGTTAGTAAAATCCTACATTTACTGGCCTATTAACCAAGTTTGTAAAGTAGAATAAGATTCAATATGAGCAAGTGGCGCTGATTCAAATAAACAACAATTAACATTATGTTCTTAATTCTATAAAATGGCTAATTTGATTATACAGTGATTTCTATAAGCAGCAGATGGTTGTACTTTTTCTTGTTTTGATCTGCCCAGGATTCTATGAAACAAACTAATTGAAGTCACCATAAACATGAACCAGACTGTTTATTTGAACATTTTGGGTGATCAGGTTATAAAAGAGATCAATCAACATCTTTCAAAAATGTTAAGAGGAATGTATTTGATGAACATTCATCCCATTCTCCATGATTGATTTTCTTTTAGATGAAATTGGTACTCCTACTTTGTATAATGCAAGAGCTTGTTGTGATGAGATCACCCTATAGAAAATCTGTGGAACTATTTGGAGTAAAATGCTGACAACAGTATTCTGATAGGATATGATCTACTCATGAAGGACTCCTATCCTCGTCGAATTAGGTGGTTTTCAAGCACAGAGATGGTGGTAAATGACTCATTTTTTGTTCAGTAAACATATATATTCTTCTTTGCATAAAAGATAAAAAAAGAGGCTGCTAACCTGATACATGACATTCTCTTGATGGGGAAGTTGCCATGACTGATGTTCTTTTAGATGGCATCGGCACTGAAGGTTTTGGCCTATTCTGCATAGCTGCAAGAGCTTGCTGTACAGCTTCTTGTCGAACTTCTAAGAATAGGGAAAAAAACAGCATTTAAAATTATTCATATTTAAGTAACATTTTATTATAAATTGAAAAGTTTCTTTTGATCTCAACAAATCACCTGGAAATGCAAAATTATTAAATATTTGTGACATGCCAAGCTTGGATATTTAACAATAATGAAAATATTTTGTATGAATTTTACAACACTTTTACCTTGCTTTATGCAAAATATGACATCACGAAAATTGTTGCACAGTAATTCAATCTACATTCCAAAACATGAAGCATCTAGTTCTGCATTGTTTGAACACAGATAAGGACAACTTCCACAAACTCTCATGCTATTAATGCTGCTGTGATTTAGTATATTTGCTCATACCAGATTCTACTAATAAATTGTATGCTAGATGGACAGGACCCGGTGAAATAGTTGAAAGGATAAACCTAAACCCTCATTCGTATAAAGTGAAATTACCCGATGGTAGTTTAAGACACGTTCATGCAAATCAAATAAGAAAATTTAATGTAAGAGCACAAACTGTTGGAGTTATTTTTGAGGATGATGTTGAATTTGGTGAAATTCACCACACACCAAACAAAGCTAATACTTTGAATGAAACTAACATTGAAGTAGACCTTAGTCATCTGGAGGATAAGAAATGATTAGAATTAAGTAAACTTCTAGAAAAACATGCACCATTATTTTCTGGTAAAATTCAAGTTGCAAATGTCGGAGCACATAAAATTCGTTTATTACCCGGTGCGGAAAGGAAGAAACCATATACAGTACAGGACCTATTATCCGGAATCCTCGGGACCAACGGCTTTCCGGATTTTGGAATTTTCCGGATTTCGGGTCCTCCCGAATTTCTCATTTTTCCGCGATCCTTCGACGAAATTTGCCTTTTTTTCTTCACGATCATTTGACGAAATATGCGTTTTTTCCACGATTCATTGACAAAATTTGAGTTTTTTCATGATTCTTTGACAAAATTTGCGTATTTTTTCTACGATCATTTGATTAAATTAGCGTTTTTTCGTGATCATTTGACAAAATTTTCGTTTTTTCCGCGATTCTTCGACAAAATTTGCATATTTTTCCTACGATCATTTAACTAAATTCTCGATTTTTCCGCGATTCTTTGACAAAATTTGCGTTTTTTTTCTTCGATCATTTGCGAAATTAGCGTTTTTTGCGATCCTTTGACGATATTCGTGATTCTATGAAAGAAGTTCGTATTCTTTTTTAGATTCTTTTACGAAATTCGCGTTTTTTCTGCGATTCTTTCACGAAATTGGTGCTTTTTCTCACGATTATCTGACGAAATTAGCATTTTTTCGCGATTCTATGACAAAATTAGCACTTTTTCTGCGATTCTTTGAAGAAATTCATGTTTCTTCTGCGATTCTTTGACAAAAATAGCGGATTTTTTTCGCGATCCTTTGACGAAATTCACGTTTTCCTGCGACTTTTTGACGAAATTTGCATTTTGTAAAGATCCTTTGACGGAATTTGTGTTTTTTTTCTCGGTCATTTGACAAAATTAGTGTTTTTTTTCGCAATCTTTTGGCGAAATTGGCGGGTTTTTTCCGCGAGCGATTGACGTAATTGATTTTTTCGGTGACCATTTGTCGAAATTTGCGATATTTTTTATGTCCGAATTTTCGGACTGAAATCCAATTTTTTTAAATTTTCGGAAAATTCAGAACAGAATCAATCACTCCTGATGAAATATCTGACAATTTTCTTATTTTAACGAATCTTAATATAAATTTTATACTAAAATTGGAGAGAAAAATGATTTTTTTCCTAAAGTCGGGGGGGGGGGGGGGGGATCCGTGTTCTCCGGCGGCTGAAGTAACGTATTTTAGTGGTTACACATTGAAGCACAGTGGATTAAAAAAAATTAAGTAAATTTTCAAAAAATTTCAGAAATTTTAAAATTTTAGTAAAAATTTACAAATTTAGAAAATTTTCAAATTTTTTTTTTCCGGATTTTGGGTCCTTCCGGATTTTGGAATTCCGGATAATGGGTCCTATACTGTATTTATAAAATTCCGGGATCACTAAAAAATGAAGTTGATAAACAAATAGAAGAGTTAGAGCATTTAGGACTTACAGAAAAAAGTGAGGCTGAAATAGCTTATCCTGTCATATGTGTTGCAAAAAAGAATGGTAGCATGCGTTTATGTATAGATTTTCGTCTATTGAATGCAGTGACAAAACCTTTCGATTACCCTATGGAAAATACAACTGAACTAATCAATGAAATTGAAAGTGCTAACATAATTACCTGTTTAGATGTACTAAAAGGGTATTGGGAAATTCCTCTTGAAGAATAGAGTCGAGATCTCACTTCTTTTAAAACTCATCGTGCTTCGTACCGATGGAAAGTTATGCCGTTCGGATTGCGCAACGCAGCTGCTACATTTCAGAAATCAATCAACGATGCTCTGGGTGAACACCGTAAATATTGCAAAGCATATCTATATGATATTGCTATTTTTTCATGTGACTGGGATACGCATCTTAAACATCTGGACACTGTTCTGTCTAAATTAACTGAACTGAAGTTCACCGTAAATGTCAAAAAATGTTCTTTCGCAAAAACTCAAATTAAATATCTAGGTCATCTCATAGGAGGAGGTAGACATCAACCAGACCCAGAAAAGTTACGTGCCATTGAAACGATAAGAATCACCTAAAACCAAAACATCTCTTAAAAGTGCATTGGGTTTATTTAATTATTATTGTGTTTACATAAAAAATTACGCTGAAATCGCTAAGTCTTTAACCGACTTAACAAAAAAGAAAATTCCTGAGATCATTCCATGGTCTGATGTTGAAGAAAAAGCTTTTCAAACTTTGAAACGCTTGTTATGTGAAGCTCCTAAGCTTTATACACCAGATCCTAAAAAGCCTTATACTATTCAGTGTGATGCCAGTTCTTATGGAGTAGGTGCTTGTCTGTTGCAAAGGGATGATAAAGAAAATTTACATCCTATTACTTTTACTAGCCAAAAGTTCACTAAGGCGCAACAAAATTGGTCAACCATTGAGCGTGAAGCTTATGCTGTGGTATGGTCAATAAAGAAATTTGAAGTCTATGTGTTTGGTGCTGAAATTGAGTTAATCACGGACCATAATCCCTTGGTATATTTACAGAAATCTGCACCTCAGTCTGCAAAATTGCAAAGATGGGCATTATCGTTACAAAGATATAACAAATATTTCACACTGCCCAGGTGCGCAGTTAAAAAATGCAGATGGTCTATCGAGACTAGTTAGTTAACTGTATAAAGATTATTTAAGTTACACTTTCTTTTTATGTTTTTTTTTTTTTTTTTTTTTTTGTATCCAGTATTAAATTAAGCATCTTTTCGTCTGTTGTGAAATATTTCTGTGTTTAATTTAGTATTTTTTATTGTCTGTACTAATATTATAAAGAAGTAAAAATTGTTTATTTGTAGGAGGTAAGCTCTGGAACTACCGAACCGATTCCAAAAGCAATGGTATCAAAATGATGGTGTTAGTCCAACTTAGAACATAGGCTATATCTTATGTCCGTGCCACTGGCCAAAAGGGGGTGCAGGAGCAAAAAACTTTCTAAAAATGCGGTTTTTGTGTTACTGAAGGGCCTAGAAACATGAAATTTGGAATGGTAGTTACTTATAAGATACTAATGATCTCTAAGGTCATTTCTTTAAAAAATCTAAATTAAAAAGGGGTGAAAATGCGCGAAAAGCGTTTGAAAAAACGTTCTAAATGGCGATTTTTATGCAATTTCAGGAAGTACCAAACCGATTTAAAAAATAAAGGTGTCAAAATGATGGTGAAAACCCTTGATCCAACATAGGCTACATTTTATGTTGGTGCCACTACCCCTAAAGGGGGTGCAGGAGCAAAAAAACGTTCGAAATTGCGATTTTTTGTTACTGAAGGGTCAAGATACATGAAATTTGGCATGGTAGTTACTTATTAGATATAAATGATCTCTAAAAAACATTTCTTAAAAAATTCGAAATTTAAAAAGGGGTGAAAATGCACAAAAAGCGTTCTAAAAAATGTTCTAAAGGCGATTTTTACGCAATCTCAAGAAGTACCAAACCGATTAAAAAAATAATGGATGTCAAAATGATGGTGACAACTCCAATATAGGCTACATTTTAGGTCGGTGCCACTACCCCTAAAAGGGGTGCAGGAGCAAAAAAAAACGTTCGAAATTGCGATTTTTGTGTTACTGAAGGGTCCAGATACATGGAATTTGGAATGGTAGTTACTTATTAGATATAAATGAGAACATTTCTTAAAAAAATCGAAATTTAAAATGGGTGAAAATGCATTCTAAATGGCGATTTTTACTCAATCTCAAGAAGTACCAAACCGATTTAAAAAATAATGGTGTCAAAATGATGGTGACAATCCTTGCTCCAACATAGGCTCAATTTCATGTCGGTGTCACTATCCCTTAGGGGTTGCACAAACAAAAAACGTTTTAAATTGAAATTTTTGTGTTACTGAAGGGCCTAGAATCCAGAAATTAGGCAGAGCAGTTATTTATAAGATACAAATGATCTCTAAGAGCATTTCCTAAAAAATCGAAATTTAAAAAGGGGTGAAAATGAGCGAAAAGCATTCTAAAAAACTTTCTAAATTGCGATTTCTACGCAATCTCAGGAAGTACCGAACCGATTTAAAAAATACTGGTGTGAAAACAATGGTGACAGCCCTAGCTCAATATATATACGTCATTTGTATCTATTCTAATATTATAAAGAAGTAAAGTTTGTTTGTTTGTAGGAGGTGATCTCTGGAACTACCGAAGCTATTTCAAAAGTAATGGTATCAAAATAATGGTGTTGTTCCCTGTTCCAACATAGGCTATACCTTATGTTGGTGCTACTACCCCAAAGGGGGTGAAGGAGCAAAAAGCGATCTAAATTGCGTTTTCTGTAATAGTGCAGGTGCTAGCAACTTGAAACTAGGGATGGTAGTTACTTATAACATATAAATGAGCTTTAAGAACATTTCCTAAATAATTCGAATTTTAAAAGGGGCGAAAAATGTTCTAAATTACGATTTCTATGCAATCTCAGAAAGTATTAAACCGATTTCAGTAGTTATGGTTGGAAATTGATGACAGCCCTTGCTCCAATATAGGATCTATTTCATGTCGGCGTCTTTACCACCTTGCGGTATCATTTTAAAAAACATTCTAAATTGTGATTTTTGTGATACTGAAGGGGCTGGCAACTTGAAATTTGGCATGGTAATTACTTATGAGATGTAAATACTCTCTGAGAAGAGTTCCTTAAAAATATGAAATTTAAAAGGGGTGAAAATGAATGAAAAACGTTCTAAGTAACTATTTCTACGCCATCTCAGGAAATATAAACCGATTTCAGAAGTAATGTTTTCAAATTGATGTTGACAGTCCTCGGTCTAACATAGCCTATATTTTACATTGTTGTCACTACCACCTGGGGGTTACAGGAGCAAAAAGGTTCTAAGTTGCGTTTTTTGTGTTACTGAGGCGGTCTAACATTTTAAATTTGGAATGGTAATTACTTCAAAGATGCAGATGCTTTCTAAGAATTTTCGAAAGAAAATTCCAAATTTAAAAAGATGAAGTGAGCGAAAAGCGTTCTATAAGAATTCTAAATTACGACTTTTATGCAATCGTATGAAATACGAAACCGATTTCAAACATAATGGTTGCAAATTGATGGTGATAGAACCTGCTCAATCATAATTTATATTTTATGTCGAGGGTTGCAGGAGCAAAAAACTTTCTAAATTGCGATTTCTGCGGTACTGAAGGGGCTAGAAACTTTAATCCAGAAATGCTCGCGCATATCCAAAATATGTACGATTTGTACTTTAAAACCAGTAAATTCGAACAAAAATCATCATGTTATTTAATCGTCAACATTCTGCAATAAAATAATTCGAAGATTACTTTTCAAAAATTATTGGTGAGAAATGTAATAAACGTGCAAATCTTAGGTATGTCATACCCTGCGCGTGTAATGCCAGGCTAAATATAGCACGGTAGTTACTTATAAAATATAAATGTCTTCTAAGAACAGTCGAAAATAAATTCGAAATTAAAAAGGGGTAAAGCGAAGGGAATGAGCGAAAAGCATTCTAAAAGGGTCCTAAATTACGATTTCTATGGAATCTCAGGAAATAATAAACCGATTACAGAAGTTATTGGTTGCGAATCAAGAGTGACAGTCCTTGGTCTTATACGGGCTATATTTTATGCCGGTGTCACTACCACCTGGTTGGCAGGAACAACAAGGAAGCCTTTAAAAACATCTAAGTTTCGCTTTCTATAGAATATTGGGAAATATCAACCGATTTCAAGGTTAATGTTGGCAAATTAATGGTGACAGTCTCTGTTTCAACATTTTTCGAGACATTCTATTTCAACTCTGTTTCGGCATTTTATGTTGGTGCCACTAACACCAGAGAAGTAGTAGACTGTTAGACAAGAAGTTTGGAATTCGACATGATTGTTAATTTTATGATGTAAATATGTTAAGATGTTTTCTAAAAAATTCAAAACTTCAAATGAATACTGAAATGAGCGTATGAAATGAGCATAAGTCTCAAAATACTTTCTAAATTATCATTTTATTGGAATTAGTTTTAGTTCTTCTTATTAATTAAAATCTCATTTCTGCCTATTGCACTTTTAGAATGAAGTTTAGTCAAACTGTGGCTTAATTTGTAATTTTTGAATTATTTCAAAAAGTGTTCTTCTAATAAAACATAGTCATGCAAATATCACTTGGCATATTTGAACTATTACGCGAGCAAAGCTGTGTGGTTTGCTAGTTAGATATAAATGATCTTTAAAAACATTTCTTATAAAAATTGAAATTTAAAACATCGGGAAAAGTGTTCCAAAACACGTTCTAAATGGCGATTTCTACGCAATCTCAGGAAATATCAAACCGATTTCAAAAGTAATGATTTGAAATTGATGGCGACAGCTCTTCCTCTAACATAAGCTCTTTTTTATATCGTTGTCACTATCACCTGGAGGTTTCAGGAGCAGAAAACGCTCTAAATCGCAATTTTTGGATACTGTATGGGCTAGCAACTTGAAATTAGGCATGGTAGTTACTTATAAGATGGAAATGATCTCTTAGAACATTTCCTAAGAAATTCGAAATTTAAAAGCTGTGAAAATGGGTGAAGAGTGTTCTAAAAACGTTCAAAATTGCGATTTCTACGCAATCTCAGGAAGTACCAAACCAATTTCAAATGTAATGGTTGGAAATTGATGGTGACAGCCTTTGTTCTAACATAAGCTCTATTTTATGTCGGTTTGTGTCACTATTGAGATTTTTGTGATACTGCAGGGGCTAGCAACTTGAAATTAGGCATGGTAGTTACTTATAAGATATATATGATCTCAAAGAACATTTCCTAAAAAAATCGAAATTTAAATGGTGAAAATGGGCGAAAAGCATTCTAAATTGCAATTTCCATTCAATCTCAGGAAGTACCTATCCGATTTCAAAAATAATGGTGTAAAAATAATAGTGACAACCCTTCCTCGAAGATGGGCTCTATTTTATGTCATTACCACTACCTCAAATGGGGTGCAGGAGCAAAATGTTCTAAAAATGTGATTGTTATGTTACTCAAGACCCTAGAAACATGAAATTCTGCATGGTACTTACTTATTAGACATAAATGATCTCTAAAACACGTTCTCAATGGCGATTTCTGCGCAGTCTGAGCAAGTATCAAACAGATTTCTAAAGTAATGATTGGAAATTGATTGCTCTAACATAGGCTCTTTTTTATGTCTGTCACTACAATCTTGAGGGTTGCAACAGCAAAAAACTTTAGAAATTGCGATTTTTGTGATACTAAATAATTGATGTGTCTAAATTGTGATTTTGTGAAGTGCTAGCAACTTGAAATTAGGCATGGTAGTTACTTATAAGATATAAATTGTCTCTAAGAAAATTTTCTAAAAAACTGGAAATTTAAAAGTGGTGAAAATGGACGAAATGCGTTCTAAAAACATTCTAAACTGCGATTTCTACGCAATCTCAGGAAATATCAAACCCATTTTAAAAGTAATCGTTGCTAATTGATGGTGACAATCCTTGCTTCAACATAGGCTATATTTTATTTTGTTGTCACTACTACTTGGGGGTTGCAGGAGCAAAACCTTTTATAAATTGCATTTCTTGTGATACTGTGGTGTCTAAAATTTTGAAATTTGGCATGGTAATTACTTAAAAGATGCAAATGCGTTCTAAGTACCGTTGAAACATAATTCCAATTTTAAAAGGATGAAATGAGCGAAAAGCGTTCTAAATTACGATTTTTATGCTATCTTATGAAATACCAAACCGATTTCAAAAATAATAGTTGCAAATTGGTGATAGAATTTCTCAAACATATGCTATATTTTATGTCAGTGCCACTAACACTAGAGGGCTGCAGGAGCAAAAAATGTTCTAAATTGCGATTTCTGTGATACTGAAGAGGCTAGAAACTTGAAATATGGCATGGTAGTTACTTATAAAATATAAATATCCTCTATGAACAGCCGAAAATAAATTCGAAATTTAAAGGGTGAAGTGAAGGGAAGGAGTAAAAATCGTTCTAAAAAAGTCCTAAATTACGATTTCTATGCAATCTCACGAAATAATAAACCAATTTCAAAACAGTAGCGTAGCTACATATTCAGCGCCCTGGAGCAAGTAAAGTTTGTGCGCCCTCTTGTCTCTCAAAAAAGTTCTGTTCAATTATGTTTGGAAGTTACATATATACATATATATATATATATGTAACTAGCTGACCGCCCGGCGTTGCTCAGGCCCATTATAATAATGTAAACAAAACTCAAGTTTGTATGATTTTATATATTCATAACCCGAGCCCACAGAACCCGAGATAAGAATACGAATCCTAGCAGTGGAACTATAATCTTTAAAACAATCGTAAGCTAAGTTGAATGGACCGATTTCCGTTGAAATAGAGCCCATAATAACCGAGAAAAGAATGCACCGTTAATGTTCGAAAATGGTGGTAACAGAAGTCTAAGATAAACTTTCACAATGTAGAAAGTAGCTGAATATTAAGCTAAGCTTAATTTTCCATTTACCGTTGAAATCGGACATATTGAACCCGAGAAAAGAATGCACCATTAATGTTTGAAAATGTTGGTAACTGAAGCCTAAGACAAACTTTCAAAATACAAAAAGTAGCTGAATCATAATCTAGGTTGAAATAACCAATTCTCGTTGAAATCGGCCCCCTAGAACCCGAGGACAGAAGCACCCCGAAGCAGTGGAAGGTGCTTGTTGCCCCCTCCCCCTGTAAATTTAACAAATTACCTTTAACATTAACGTGATATTTAATTTACGGATGAAATTCCATCCCCTCTAAAGCTAACCACTTACCTTTAACAGTGGCGTGAATTTTAATTCACGGCTGTAGTGAGTAAACGTAAGTTGATGCCCTAAAAGAAGATTAATGTTCGAAAAAGGTGGTAGCTGGAGTAAAAGAAATTTTTCATGGTTTCTAAAGTAGCCGGAGGACCCTAGAACTATGCTTAAGAAAATTGCAAGACTATCGGATAATTTTTAAAGAAACTGCACCAAGGACCCTAAGAAGGCGATTAAGATCCAAAATTGGTGGTAGCTGAAGTGTGAGTAATTTTTTTGTTTTTCATGTAGTAGCTGGAGGACCTAAGAAATAGTTGGGGAAAAAATCCTAGTGAATCGGACCATTTTTATAGGGAGACCAAAAGAAGCTTACTGATAATTGAGAACAAAGCTTAAGATGAAAACACGATAAAAGGTCCTAGTACTTAGCGCTTTAGATTTTCAATTAGTCGAAATTAAATATAGGGTATAAATATTAATCATTAGAAAAAATTTCAAAGAAATGCTTAAAAAAGAGCCCTTGAATCCCAATAGAAATATGAAGGTGTTGGCTCGGGGAGAGAAGACCAAGACTCAATTTTGAAGTTATGCAAGATTGTGACACAATTAGTGGGTGAAAATGCATGGCACAAAAAAAGTTACCCAAGGGGGGCAGTGTCTGAACTGAAATGTAGAAACGAAAAAAAAAAAAAAAAAAAACTAAATGGAAAAAGATCCCTCAAAATGATAGTCGGATTAAAAGGGGCGATTTATTACCAATTTAAGGCACAAAAACTTCAAGTGGCCTTGTACCAAGCCCCAGGTGTCCAGGGTCTGACCTGGAATGTAGCTGGGCAAGGACCCCAAGAAGGGATTAATTTTCAAATTTGGTGGTAGCTGAAGTCTAAAACATTTTTATGTTAGTCGTGTAGTAGCTGGATTTCCTAAGATGTTGTTACAAAAAAAAAGTTAGTGAATCAGACCATTTTTAAGGGAGATATAAAAGGAGGTCCAAAAGGGGCCAACTGATAGTTGAGAGCAGGGCCCTAAGATGAAACATGTTAAACGGTTATAGTACTTAGTGCTTTAGATCTCAATAAGTTTTGTTCTAACTATATACAAAATAGCTGACCGCCGTTCAGATTATCACATTTATAGACAATGTTGAAACAGTCCCGTTTTCATGTTAAAATGTAATTTTTAACAAAAAATGTTTGAATTACGTTTTCTTTGCCGAAAATATTCTTTATAAATACTTTTGCACATCAAGCGCAAAAATCAATATAATACACACATATATAGGGGAAATCACAATCACAGCATTGTACGAATACACGAAGCCTATACATTTCAAACAAATACTTGATAAATGATTTTACAAAAAAAAAAACTAAATAAAATAAAATACGTATACAGTAAAACCCGGATATAACGCTCTTCCGGGGGACCGGGCTTGAAGATCTTTAAAAGCGGGAAAGCGTTAAATGCGGGAGAAGGTTTTCGGCATTTTATAATTGAGAATATTAGATTAAATGCTTTAAATAATGCGGGGAATCATTTTTGTGTATTATTTAAAATAGAAACTCTACAGCATAGGTACAAAAACGTTTCCTACATTTAAAATATCACAAATTTACATAGTGTTTACAAAGTATATTATTATTTCAAATCAGTATAAGCAAAAGAATTGTCAGCATTAAAACAAAATCTGCAAAATATATTTAACATTTCTATTAGGAACCTTTATCCTTATATTAAACATAAAATAAAACTATGAAAGAAACTAATAATATTTTTTTATGTAACATTTGTAATCTTGAGCACCACTATGAAGACTATAAACTTTCACTTACTGTTTATTCTGCTGTAGAGAAAAACTCTTCGAGTTTCGTCTGACGGGTGGACGAACGACCACATAAAAGAGCGTTTTCAGCTTTGTTTATGTGTCTTAATATATCTTCATGTGAAGCGGCGGTATCTACTGAAGCGGTGTATAGACGGATAGTGCTAAAAGCTTCCATTACTTCAGCTATCGTAGGGATGCGCTCTTAAACATCTCCATCAGCAACTTCATCAGGGTCCTCTTCTTCTGCGGCATCTTGTACAGTGTCCCCTGTAATGTCGTCAATTCTCCTAACGTTGCTTATGATAACGTCTTTATCAATGTTAAGATAGTTGTGAAGGCTGTGTGCGTTTTCTGCAAGATGCTCGCAAACAGCTTGCCAGTCCTCGTTGTCTATAGGATCCGACCCCTCTTCAGCCGCATCTATATCATCGTCGGGATTGGTTATGAAGCCTGCCTTTTTAAAGCGATTATGAATTATTTCAGGTTCGATTGCATCCCAATCAGTGCCTGATTACCAACGGGGCACATTCCACCAGTAAAAAGAAACAGAAATTTTTGCCTCATTCATGGCAAAAATTTTACCTGAATACGGCGTTTAGATAGGACGAGCATTTCTTTTAAAATTTATTGGTGTAAGTGTACCCCGTTGGTAATCACGCCCTGATCCCAATCAGCGCTAAGGTAGTTCATGGCGTCGAGGAGAGTTACAGAAGATTGTTTTTAATTTCCATTTCATGTAGAAATCGTTTCACTATACGTTTGCGATAATGTTGTTTTAAAACCTTTATGATTCCTTGATCCATCGGTTGAAGTACGCTTGTGGTGTTTGCATGTAAAAATTCCAGAGAGACGTTTGAAATATCTTGTATTTCTTGGAGATGCGCTGCGCAATTGTCTATGAATAGTATGACATGCCTATTTTGGTTCCACATCGCGACATCAAAATCAGAAATATATTTAATGAACTGGCGACCCCGTCATCCAAGCTTTACATTGATGTGCATACCCAGCAAACACATACCTTTCGGCATACGATCGGACCGCAGCCGGAAGTGTTGGTTAAGTGTCGGCGTGAGCACAGTGATTTCGGTGAAGTGTCGGCAGCATGTTGGCAACTGAAACATAAGAATCGGCTTTTTCGACTGCCGGTTACCATAATCGGCCCCCTTATGGTTATATATCGGCAAGCGAGTTACACCGGCAAGTGACGCAGGACCGATATGTGATTTCTGATTGTGGCGTCATTAGATTTGCCAACATCGGTCCGAATTTGGAATTTTTAGTCTTAGCCGACATTTTTTTCTTTTTCTTAATTTTGTTTGAATTTGAGTTTTGATAAGATATGCATATTTCATGTATTTCATATGAAATTCTAACAGTAATAAAATAAAAAAAATATTCAAAAATAGCTTATATATATATATATATTTTATATAATATAACATATAATTATATATAATATATATATATATTATATATATTACATATATTATATATATTATATTATATATAATATATAATATAATATATAATTTTATATATATTTTTTAATATACATATATTTTAAAAGCTGTTATTGAATTCATTTTTAAAGGCTTACAATTATTTGAATCATCAAAAGAGTTTCTTAAATCGCCCCTTAAAATTACTATTCGTTATAAATTTAATCGTAAAAAAAATTTCATAAATTAATTATTTTCTAACTATATATTCATTTTAAAAGCAATAGCTATGTTTCTTATTTTATTTAAAAATCAAATTATTAAAAAAGTGCTTAAAATTATTTTACAAGCTATAAAAATATAAAAAAACTACCCAACATTTTAGCATTAAAATTTAAAAGAAAGATTCAGAAATCTCCCACTTCTAAAATATTATTTACCAAAAAAAAAAAAAAAAAAAAGATAAATTAATATTTCTATTTTATTTGATGATTAAAAAATGTTGATAAGTAAAAGAATCTTTTTTGATACTTAATCACTAAAAATATATTCTGCATTAAATCATCAAATGATAAAAAAGGAAGTCTTATTCTAATTAAAAGTGATTAATTACCAACCTCTTTTTTTTATTAAAATTAATTTTTCTATATTACAAACATATATTTCTTGAATTAACGCATTTAATTACATTATAATTCCTAAAGAGAAAATTTTATTAAGAGAAAAACCTCTGGAAGTCACTTGTTTTATTTAATAAGCATTCTAAAATTTATAAGAGAGATTCAGAAATATCCCCCATTTAAAAATGATCTTCCAAAAGAAAAAAAATGTAAATTAATATTTTTATTTTATTTTTAAATTAAAAGTATTGATAAGTAGCAAATTAATATTTCAACATACTCATTAAATATATGTTCTACTTTAAATCATCAAAACCACATAAAATGAATTCTTATTCTAATTAAAAGTTAATAATTACTAACTTTTTATTTATTAAAATTAATTTTCCCATGTTAAAAAAATATATTTTATAAATTAACGCAACGCATGTAATTACATTATAATCCTAATAAGAAAATTTGGGTTAACTGAACAAGACCTCTAAAAATATTTTTTTAATACTTAATTATTCTTACATTTATATCTCTTCTTAATTATTCTTAATTATATCTGTATCTTAATTAAACTTAAAATTATTCTTAAATTTGTTTGCTTTAACGAATTCGCTAAGATATTTATTTCATTCATTTAAATATTAAATTAACTTTTAAATAAACGCGCGTAAGACAATTATAAATAAATAAATAAATAAAAATAAAATAAAAACACTTCAAAATTCTAATTTTACCATCTACCATTTACCTTTAATGACAAACGATGACGTATCGATAAGACTTCCCGTTATTACCACATACAACCCTCCCCTGATCAAGTCTGGGTGGCCAAGTGATTAAGGCGTCTACCTCCTGTCCTTGGGATCGTAAGATCAAACCCAATCTCATCCAGCGCCGAAACACGTTCTTTTCAAATATGCATTCCGCGATGACTCATAGATGGCGCCATCAAAACAGATTTTTTTTCAATTTATGCTGGTGTCGGGCTGCGACTGGCATTCGTATGGATAGCTATCGGCGTGCTGTCGGCATAGTGTAGTGCCAATACGGGACCGGCTGTGCGCCTATCTGTCGGGCATCACTCGCCCGGCGTGTCGAAAAAGATACGGAACCGGTACGGCAGCCGGTATCGTGCCGATACCGTCGGTAACGGTAAAGCGGCTGTCGGCCGATTGTTTACCGATAGCTCTGTGTTTGCTGGGTAGTCACAGGGCTGTCATTTGATGTTCTGGAAACAGCGAGGTTTGGCCGATTTTCAAATCACCAAAGGCTTGTGTTTGTTGCTCCCATTAGCATTGGAACAAACAAGCACAGTCAAACGTTCTTTACTGAATTTTCCTCCTCTCTTTTAACTTTAAGGACTTATCAGGCATCGCTTTAAAAAATAAGCCAAATTCGTCGGCCTCATAAATATCACATCTGGCATAGTTTTTGATAAGCCTTGGAAGACTATTCTTTTTCTAAAATTCTGCATTCTCTATGTTCTCGGCAGTGGATTCGCCGCAAATCTTCTTGTACACAATGCCGTGGGGCGGGTTCGAAATCGGTCTAACCACCCATTAGACGGAGTAAAATCTTCAATTCTTAGCTTTTGGGCTACTTCTGCAGATTTTTCTTTAACTATAGATCAGCTTCGTACATAACTTTTTCTAAATCTTCATGTTTTCCTGTTTTCACTCTCTTTTTCTTTGAGCCACCAATCGCAGCATTTTGTTCAATATCTTTTCTGTTTTGAGAATCCGAAGAGACGATGGCGTGATATTCATAGATAATGCAAAATCTCTCTGGCTCAGAATAGGCGATTTTTTGTCATAATTGTTTAGAATTTCTAATTTTTTCGAAAGTGTCAGCGTCTTTCTTTTCCTACTCATAGCTTCCATGTTGCACCTAATTGGAGTTGGCAGCGATGCTACTTACTTATGTGTAAATGAAAAAAGCGAAAACAGTTTGTGTGAAGTAAGAGACAGACAGGTGCTGTTGAGATGGACGGCATAAATTCTTTTGTTCTCTGATCCAATGAGAAAAAAACCGCCGCACCGGCTAATTTTTATTTTACTTACTCTTTGTGCGTTGGCTGCGTGCCAATTCCATGTATCCCCTATTTCTCTCTCTCTTTGTACGGGCGAGAAAAAGAGAACTCTGGATGTAAACCAAAGCACCAAAGCATAATATCTGGGATTTCTTTGTTCAAAGGACCAATAAAAAGCGCTTTAACAGCGGGAAAGCGTTAAAAGCAGGGAGCGTTAAAAGCGAGGAATTTTTACATTGTTCTTATGGGTATGGTTCAAGGGATCGGGACAAATGAGCGTAAAGGGCGGGAAAGCGCTTTAAACGGTGAGCGTTATATCCGAGTTTTACTGTATATATATTTAAAGAGAGGCCACGCCCTTTGGTACCAGATAGGCGGAAAATTTTTGGGGCAGACCATGTCGCTATTGGTCACACAGAAAATTACAGAATATATACGTTAGGTTTTAAAAGATTTAAATGGGTCTCAGAAGCAAAAAAAACTTTCAAGAAAAAAAAAATCAATTCTTCTACCTTGCAAAGAGAAATAAAAAATGCTTCAAAAAAGTGATTTAAAAAAAATATATATTAAGTGATTTAAGACTTTTCATATCTAATGCCTATATTAGCTTCACCTGAGGGAAGGAGCAGCTTTACCTGGTTTAGGGCTCACGGTTGCCCGGCGGGCCAATCTGCCTTATTAATCCTAAAATTCTGCGATTAAATAAGGTTTAATGCGGAAAAGTGCTGTTACAAAAAAGTGGTGTAATTTTGCATAGGCTATAATCAGGACCTAAGGAACACTGAATTTGGTACTTAATTTTTTCTCTCTTTTTGAAGCTTATCGATTCTGCATTTGACATTTGCAATATTTTCAAAATCTCAAAAACAATACTCTCAAAATTTAAGTTGTTGCTTCCCCTTACCCCCCCCCCCTCCCATCTAAATTTTGTCGCCGTGGGCTGATGTGGAATATGTTTAAATCCAGCTCTTATTATTGTTTTGTAATCTGTATCGATGCATGTTTAGTTTCTACAAAACAAACAAAAAACCCTTCAAAATTTTTGTTTTCTTGTATTTCGTCTGTAAAATGGTCAATAATTTTCTACAATTTTATTTCCTATTTTCCTATGGGCTATTTTTTTTCCAAATCTTAAAATAATTATCGTAAATTACTACTGTTACATCGTACATATAGGTTTCTCTGCGGCGAATTCTTTGGCTACCATTATTTCCGCACAGTAATCATCATGATAAATTTCTAAAACATTTCTGATAGAAATGTACCAGAAAGATTATTTTTTGGAAATAGTGGTAGCCAGTAAAGTGACCGATGAGAGCCCTGTTAAATAAGTTTTGATTACTTTAAGATCTGAAAATCTTCAACGGTCGTCTCCAGAAAAGTCACAGAAAATAATCAGGCATGCTGAAACTGTGTTGGAGAAGTTACTTGATGCTTCAATATGGTATGAATTAAAATTAAAACTTCCTGAATAGAAGTCATTTCTTTCAACTGTGTATGAAAACATGTTTTAAATAGAAATGGTTGAGGTTAAACACAAGGTAAAATATCATAGGAATACGCTGATTGTAACAAGATTCATCTATAATGTCTGATTAACAGGGTTCGTAAATATCATGATATTTTCGAAAATATAAAAAATATCTGATATTTTGATATATATCCGATATTTTCGATATATATCCGATATTTTCAAAGCAGCCAACTGACCACTGATAATAAATGTTTTCGAGCATAATATAGATTAGAAACTAAAATATATTACACTTAACATGAAAACTTAAAGAATATTCTAAAAATGCATTTTTCTTTTTTTCTTTTTTTTCACTTAGAACAAAATTGAAGATGAAATAATTGAAAACAGTAACAATTTGATTTATAAACTTATAAAAAAAACTAACTATATGATTCAGTATCAAGATAAAGTACAAAAAATAATCAGATATTTTTAAAACAAAATTTTAAATACAAAAAAAGTTTTTTTAATTGAAAAATTTTAACATAAATGTAAGTATAAGATGTTTTATTTCATATTTCCTAACATGCTGTATAGTTCAAACTCAACTGAACCAAGACTTGAGAAAAGATTCTTTTCTAATGAAGCTGTATATAATTGCTTATTTAAATTAGTCAGTTTATCTTTCAATGTTTGTTCTGAATTAATTATGTCCCACATAATTATTAGTTCAACATTTAAAAAAAAATGTTTCAACTCTAAAGTTTGAAAAATATATTTGTTTTCTTTTTTTGGCTAAAAAAAGTCACATCCAGAAGAGAAGTTTATTTATCTACAGATTCACAGTCAATAACAGTTGAAAATTTATTTCATTTATACTGAAATATTACAAATTATGACTGAAAATATCAAAAATATCTTGCACACATTCATATTATGAAAATAAATATCAAATGCAGAAAATATGAAACATCTTGATATATTGAAAATAAATATCAAGTAATATGAAAATATCAAAAATCTTGATATTTTGAAAATAAATACTGGATATATATCCATTGATATATATCAACGAACCCTGGCTGTATATAAATGATTATCAGAATTACATTTTATCTTTCAATGGCTGTTCTGAATTAGCTGTATAACGTAACTATTAGTTCTACATTTAAAAATAAAAGTTTGAAACATAAAGCTTGGAAAAGATTTGTTTTCTTCTTTTCCTAAAAAAGTCACTGCCAGAGGCAAAAGTTCATTATCTACAGAATGACACAGTCAATAACAGGTGGAAATTTCATTTACACTTGCTTTGAATGTGAAAAATATCAAAATTTCCTTGCACGGTGATATTTTGAAAATAAATATCAAATATACAAAATATCAAACATCTTGATATTTTGAAAATAAATGTCAAGAATTTGAAAATATCGAAAATATCAAAAATCTTGATATTTTAAAAATAAATATCGGATATATATCAAGATATATATCCATTGATATATATCAACGAACCCTGCTGATTAATAATGAAAAAAATATGCAAATATTTTAAGAAATCTTTATTTCGCTTTTTCTAATTTTGCGCCCTTAGGATTCGTGCGCCTGGAGCAGTCTGCTCCAACTGCTCCACGGTAGCTACGCCCCTGTTTCAAAAGTAATGGTTCTGAATCAAAGTAAAGTTGGCAGTCTCTGATCCTACACAGGCAATATTTTATGCCCGTGCCACTACCACCTGTGGTTTCTAGGAACAAAAAACGTTCTAAAAAAGGCCTTCAAAAACTTTCTAAATTACGTTTATTATGGAATATTAGGAAATACTAAACCGAATTCAAAATTAATGTTGGCAAATTAATGGTGACAGTCTTTGATTCAACTTATACATTTTATGTTAGTGCCACCACCACCAGAGAGGTGGTAGACCGTTAGACAAGAGGCTCCGAATTTGACATGATGGCTAATTTTAAGATGTAAATGAGTAATAAGAACGGTTTTTGAAAAATTTAAAACTTCAAATGACTAATGAAATGAACGGTATGAAATGAGAGTAAAAGTTTCAAAATACTTTCTAAATTATCATTTATTTAGAATTAGTTTCAATTCTTCTTATTAGTCTCATTTCTGCCTAAAGCAGTGTAATAATGAAGTTTATTCAAACTGTGGCTTAATTAGTAATTTTTGGATTATTCCTAATGTATAATTTCTTCTAATAAAAATTAGATATACAAATATCACTTGGCATATTTCAACTATTATGCGACCAAATCCACGGGTTTTGCTAGTGTAAGATAAAATGATACGAGAATAAAGACAATTAGGGAGACCAGGGCTAGTAGGCGCAGTTTTTAGTTTTTGATTTTTATAAATTTTTTATTTAAGTTTTTTAACAAACTTTAACTGCACTTTTAAAGAACAGACATTTGGCTATAAATACCCGGAGTTTTGAGTTTGTAGCTTTTGTACTTTGTTTAGCGGAAGTCTAAAATAAAAGAAAAATTGTGCGCCAACCTACCCCGTCACGGGGCAAGTTGCCTATACCTATGGGGTAAGTTGGTACACGCTTTATAAAAAAATTAAATGAAGCTCAAATAAGACACGCAGTTAAGTGAAATCAATTTCATTATTGCCAGTAAGTTTAGACTAAGGCGTTATAGCCGTACAATGTAAATTCTAAATTATACAAACATAAAAATAATGAATAAAACATTAACATTGACTAACTTCTATCCTACTGTATATCATCATCAGAGTTACAGTTGCCACAAATAAAAAATCGTGTATCTCCGTTTGGGAAAGCCAAGTGTGCCCAAAATCTTGCATTGCAACCACTTTTCTCGTTGTTTGCTAATTTCCAAGCTACCAGTGCACACCAAACACCGAGCCAACCTGCCCCGTGTTCAATGCGCCTACTTGCCCCATAATAAGTTTCTTCACAAAAGTAATCCTCTAAGCATAAATAATCCAAGTAAATCACATATGGGGTAGGTACAGTTAATCATACACTAAGAAAAATTGCCGCAATTATTAAGTATTAGAAATTAGAAAAAGAATGAAGCAACAAAAAATTACTCATGAGTGCAAAAAACAGAAAAATCATAATGTCCACTGCACGTTGGTAACGATGCAAAACTACATTGAGGATTTTAAAAAGCAATAAGAAAGGTACTGTGTGACTGGTTGCGCAATCTATCCACAAGCAGGCGATTTATGAGGACTGCGCCTACTTACCCCTGTCTCCCATACACTATTTAAAAAACTGGTGGGAATCAAACAATCTGAATTTAAAAAGAAAATTAGCCTACACTGTCCCTGAAAGTCACAGGCGAGAGAATTAATGGGTTAAATGAAATAGAAGAAGTTCAAAAAACTTTGTATTTTTTTAAATGAAAATTTTCATACGCCCTTTATATTTCTACCCCCTATATCCCCTACACAAATATTTCTACCCCCTTTAATATAAAATTTGTTATCATTGAATAATTTATTTAATATACTCAATAAGGATGTTTTTTTAAGTTTAAATACATAAAGCGCTTCATCACATTTATTTTTACTCTTTTTTTCACTTTTATCTTATAGTACTTTCAATTATCCTTGGAGTTTTGTTTATCTTTCTTATCTCTTCTTTTATGTTTACCTTTTTTATTCTAAAGGGTGACACTAAAAAAATATTGAAAGAGAAAGACTTCATTTAAAGATTTTCTGTCTTTTTGGAATTTTTCTGTTTGTCATGTTTGATTTCTTTAGTTAGTTATTATCTTTTTGCTAATATTAAGGAAGTAATTATCATCTGTGCTTGCTTTCAATTAATGCAACTCAACAACATTTACAATTTTTTTCAGGAAGCTTACTGTGAAAGTATGTAACCGAATAAAACAAAACGTATAATTAAATAACTTCATAACTGTAATCTATAATGGAAAGAAAATTATAATAGCAAGATTTCAATAACATCTTTAAGTAATATTATGTATATTTTTATTTATACAATTATGTTAATCCTTATAATATTTATAAAAGTGAAAGTGTGTATGAAGTCAGCGTCGAAATGGCATTTTTATTTCAAAAGAACTAATTTTGCATTCAAATAATGTTTAGAAATTTATTAAAATCGATGATTTCGTATGAGTCAATAGTCGAAGAAATTGCCAAAGATTTCATTACTTATAGCAGTCCTTTTTATTCTTGATCATTTCAGTTGTTTAAGCGCGTAGTTCGATAACATGTCTGTTAAATTTGTTTTATTTACATTATTTATTTTAATTTATTGATGAAGGTTTTAACTTCGTTATGGAATATCTGTCGGAAACAAATGCTGAACTATTTATATTAACTTAAGTGCAAACCGATTTATCTTTCATAATCCTCTGCACGCGATAGAGATAGATAAAGAAAAATCGTGCTTTAAAATTATCTGTAAAAACCCAAATTAATGAGTAAATTTTCAAACAAATTACATTTGTAAAAACCTTTTTTCTCTATTTGACGATGTAAAAGTTGAAAATGTGCAATGTTTAGAAATTTAACTTTTGCCAACATCAAAATGACGTCACCGTTAAGGACGAATTATAATATAGCCTAAATTATGGAACCGTGTTAGAGAATATAATAGGTGAAAACCATATATATATTTTTTAATTGTTTTTTCATTTAATATATGTTTTAGGTTGTCCACTAACAATCGGAAAATCATTTTGATATGAAAAATAGCAATTATGAAATTTATTAAAAGCGATACTTTGTTATTGGTCTCGTGCCTGGAGTTAACAGCCGAAGAAATCCTAAAGATAGCTATTTACAGCAGTGATATTTTGTTTAGAAAATTTCAATGGTTTAAGCACACAGTTCGATTATGTGTCTTAAATTTGTTTTATTTATTTATTGATGAAGTTTTAATTTCGTTATGGAATGTAAGCCAAAAACAAATGCTGAAAGTTTTTTAAATTTAAATGCAAATGGTTTACCTTTCATAATCGTCTCTCTGCACACGATAGAGATAGATAAAAGAAATCATTCTTGAAAGTTACTTTAAAAACCATAAAAATTTAGTAAATTGTCATACAGTTTTCTAACAACTTGCGATACAGGTTTCAAACAAATTGCATTTTAAAGTACAATTTTTTCCCTATTAGACGATGTTGAAAATGTGCGATGTTTAGAAATTTAAAAAATCGCAAAATCTATTTAGTCGTATGCTAATAATTATCAAGGAGGATTCAAGTTAAAGGTTTACTGACCAATAGGACCACAGAGGATTGCAGGAACAGCCAATAGGGTTATTCATATTTCAATAAATAATTCATATTTATAAAAATTTTAAAAATATTGTTAATTGTATATTCGCTATTCCCCCATTATCAGATTGTTGGAGGTTACAACCCTTCTATAACTGATACTGCTCTATTTAAAGTATAGCATCCTCATTCTCCAAACTCTTCTCAGTCTTCTACTCTTTCCAATATTAGCATTGTGTTACCCTTCTTTCCTAAATAAAGCTTTCCCATTGCTAACATTCTTAAACAATATGATTTCAAAATAATTTTTGCCCCTACCAAAAAACTCAATCTCTCCAAACTCAAAGACCCCATTGAATTATCCAATTCATGGGGTATTTACCGTATTTATTGTCAGTGTGACCTTTCCTATATTGTACAAACCAAACGCTGCTTAAAATTTCATATCAAAGAACATGAACAATATATTAAAAAAAAAAGAAATAAATAAATCCTCTATTGCAAAACATTGCTGGGAGATGAATCATACTTTTGACTTCAGTTCAGTTACAATAATCTCTAAACTTACTTCTTTCTATACACAAACTTAAATTCCTTGAAGCATTTCATATTTATAAAAATTTTAAAAATATTGTTAATTGTGAATTCGGTATTCCCCCATTATCAGATTGTTGGAAATCTTACATAAAAACTTTCTCTTATTATTATTATTTTTAAAGCAATTTCTTACTACTTCGGTTCCATTTCCCATCTATTTTCCTATTGGCTGTTCCTGCAATCCTCTGTTTTCCTATTGGCTGTTCGTGCAATCCTCTGTTTTCCTATTGGTTAATAAACCTTTAACTTAAGTCCCATCTCTCCTAGTATGTGAGTAAATTTCCGCCATCCACTGAGGAAGGTACAGAAACCGATATGCTGGAAATTAAAAATTTTTGGTGCTTTTAACGTTATTTTTTACACTTCTTAGTCGTATGCTGTTGCCAACTTCAAAATGACGTCAGCATTACGGACGTGAACTTTTGTTCTTTATAATATAGGTGATATTTGAATGGAATATTTTTTATGTACGAGTATGTGACATCGGCGAAAGCATTTCAATCTTGTAGTTCTTTCTCAGTTTTAAGCTGTTCTGCTACTAACATATCACAGAATTTTCTAGATTTAACCCTCTGACCTCCAATGAAAAAAGCAAAATTGTAGTGTAGTTTTCAATGTAATTTTTAAAAAAAGCGAAAAACAAGTGATTTTTCAAAGTTGATAAAAATATAATTACTTATATAAATATTCTTCAGAGTATTAATCATCAGAGTCAAAACTCTGTACTAAAACTAGTGTCGTGAAGGAATTTTCACCTTGTTATTAATATAAACGTTTAAACATACATCAACATAACATATAAAGATATTAGTTAACATAAATAGTTAATACAGGGTTATTAACTATTATCTTTCTATGTTTTTAACACCTTTTTAAGAAATTATATGTATGTTTTAATGTTTATAGTATTAATCCTTACTCAACACTCAAGGTTTTAAAACTGCATGATGTTTGAAGAATTATGTTAATTTAAATAAGGCTTCTATTGCAGTGAAATTTAGCTGAACGAGTATATCAGTATATTAGTGAACGAATATATCAGTTCATGGCGCTGAGAAGGTTAATAACTGATTTAAGAAAATAGTTCTTTCGAAAAGTTTTATCCATGCACATTTTCTTCGCGTATATTAATTTTATATGCTACAATCTTAAATCGTTACAAACCTACATATTGAGCGCGTATAAAAAATTTCCTTTTTTTTTTATTATAAAATATGCTCTTATCAAACATATTTAAATCAATGATATTAAAAGTAATAAATTTACGAGAATTGCCGATCTTTCTACCACAACTTTCATACGAAATGTAAAAAACACAGGTGTTCTTAATGTCTTTGTTATTTTTGAATTTATTTAATATACACAACAAACATATTTTATTTAGTTTACAACGGATAGAGCTTTTCTTGTATTATTTTCCCACTTTTATTATCCGCTTTAAAATATCCTTAGGGTTATGTTTATCATTCTTATCTCTTTCGTTATGTTTACATTCTTTATTCTAAGTGGTGACAGTAAAAATGTGTTGAAAGAGAAAGTCTTTATTAAAAGATTTCATAATTTTTCATTTTTTTTTTTAAATTTTTTACTGTTTATGTCTTAATAATTTAAAATATTCAGTTAAAATGTCTATTTATTGATTTTCAATTTCTTAATAGTATCAATAATCTTAAGTCAAAAAAGTAACTGTAATAAAAATAAGGTTCACTTGCTTTACTTTTAATTAAAGCAGTAGCCCACCATTTATACGTTTTTCTGTGGACTTACGATGATGTATCAATAAGTTTTTGCCCTCACATAAAAATAATTAAGTGAAATTTAAGAAATTGCTACATTGTATTAGTCCTTTTCTATACAGTCACCGTGCACAGTAACACATTTCTGAAAACGGTATTTCAGAGAGAGGGAGGGAGGATGTATTCCAGGAGGCGCGATAGTAGACCCAAAGGGGATCATTTTTCTAACTTTTGCCGACCCCCACATGTGCCATATTGTTCGAAAGGCCTGTGACCACTTATTTATGCTATTCGCCTCCCGAGTCCCTCCCCACAGATTTGCCCTCCGGGGGCATGAATGATGTCCCCAAAATTTAGAAAAGTGCCCCCAGGAGGTCAAATTTGGGGGGGAGGGGGGAGGTACAGTCATGGAAAAAATAAACACCCCCTACTAACTCCTCAACAAATTATCGCAGAAGAAAGTTACTGGTACCGAACGATTGGAAATATAGTCTACTTTTAAATGTTGTATATAAATTTTTCTTAGGGGGCCATCTACAAATTAAAACGGATCCAAACTTTTTTTTTTCAATGGCAATACCCAATTTTAACGAGATATTTCAAATCTTCGGTTCAAACTATGCCCAGACTCCCAATTTCAAATCATTTGAATGATAAGTTTTTGAATTATAAACATTCAAAATTGAGTGCTTCTAATGTTAAATTACATTTTCATATTTTTATTTATATCTCCTGATATTATGCTCCTAATGTGCTAATTTTTTTTGCAGCAATAATACTAATATACCCAAACATAAATATGTTGAATTTGAAATTTTTATAATTTTATGATATGAACTATGAATTATGAAATTAATATTCGAAAAAATTATGAATTGCAACCTACAATTTTTTTGATGGATTTAGATTTATTAAGTCCTGTTTTATGGAAATCCAAAATTTCACATTTTTCTTGCAAGTAGTTTTCGAATTATGCTTAAAAAACGGCAAAACGATGGTTTAAGGGGCCGTTTATGATTCAAGTGAGTAGATTTTTTAAATTTATTCTGCTGTCCTGTAATCTAACAGGCTTCATAGACTCCTTGAGTGGCGCTTAAGGTGCCTTGATCAAGAAGGAGGCTATCTCGGTTCACAATCGAGTACAGAACTTCAATTTCGATACGGACCTTAAAATACGCCCGTTTGAAAATAATTAATTTCTCGGAAACTTATGGTACGAATTGCATAAATAATTGTTTTTAGGCTAATTGATGAGTGTAGAGTTCACTTATGCTGACAGAATTGTGTACTGCTATTGAAAAAAACAAAGTTATGGTTCATTTTAATATGTAGATGGCCCCCTAAGGAAATTTTATACACGTCATTTAAAAGAAGATTTTATTTTCAATCGTTTGGTACCAGTACCTTTCTTCTGCGGTAATTTGTTGAGAAGTTAGTAGGGGCTGTTTAGTTTTTTTCCCACGACTGTACATAGCATGAATAAGTGATCACAGGCCTTTCCAACAGGGTCGGTAAAAGTTAGAAAAATCACTCCCCCCCCCCCCCCACCTTTGGGTCTATTATCGCGCCTCTTGGAATACATCCTCCCTTTCTTGGAAATACCGGTTGCAAAAAGTATTACTGTGCACACTGACTATAGAGAAGGGATTCATAAAATGTAGCAATTTTATAAATTTCACTCAATTATTTCCATGCGAGGGCAAAATCTTATTGATACACCCTCTTATATAAAAAAACGTAACTCCAACAGAATGATATAGACCAATATAATAATTAAATTTCAATAATAAATTTAAATAAGATCATGTAATGTTTTATTTGTATGAATAAGAAATTTTAAATAAAATTTAGAGTTATTTCATTAAGCAAAATTAAGATTTGCTTTTTAAATTTACTAGTAATATTTACATGCATGTGTCCATATCATGTACCGTATTTTCCGGGAATAACGCCGTGGTGTTAAACTAGATTTTTCTGGTTTGAAAACAAAATTGTGGCCAATAACTAGGTGCGGCTTGTAAATAGTACCAAATTTACGGCCAATCTTTATTTAAAAATTTGGAAATCTGGTTAGAAAAAAAAAATCCATGATCTTATGTTGTACTTCTGAAAAGAAAAAACAATGTCTCGCACGGCAGAAAGGTATCAAGGTGTTTACAAACAATGCAATTTTCATGAGCAAAAAATTGCACTTTGCCCGGGCATAGCATCCAATCACAATTATTCTCTTCAAGTTCGCCTGGCATCTTGCATGCCATATAAGGAATAACTCCTCCCATTTTCTGCCTCGTTCATTCTTCGCCAGAGCCGATAAAACTACAGGAAAACTATTTTACTCTATGTTCGTAATTACTTTCAGCATTACGTTTGGCAACAGTTCGATTAATCTTAAACACAATCGAGCGCGAAATTTGACTTTCCATAAGACTTTTAGCATTAGTTTGAAATCCGACAATTTCATTGGCTGTCGGTGAACCGAACTTCTTTCCCTGTAAGGAAGAAATCCATTTTACGAAACAGCGCTACTACTCATTTCATCAAATGTATTTCTTGATAATAATAGCTTGATGCATTAAAAAAAGCTTATGTGTCTCATACTGAGCACGGAATCAATTATTATACAGTTAATAATATAATATATAATTATTAAATTTGATATAATTTTCTAGTAAGAAAATTATTAACAATTCTAAAACAACATTGACTTAGTTAAATTATGATAAAATAATGAGATTGTTATAATAAGCTGCTTAGAACTTTTTTTTTTTTTTTTTTTACCCAGATGTTTGCAATCAGTATTAAAGTTCTAGCAGCTTAACTAAAAATAAGTGATTGAAGTTCCATCTAGCTATATAAAAATATTTTTCTATGTTAGTTTAAAAGATACTATTATTACATTTAAATAGATGTTTTATTTTAATTATATAACATTAGCTCCTATAGGAGCTAATGTTATATATGTAGTGGTATTATGTAGTAAAATTTAATCACAATAATATATTTTGAATAAAAATTGTAAAGCTACTGATAATAAATTAATAAATAAAGAAATTTAATTATTTAAATTTATTTAAAGAAATCTAATTGACAATTTTTTTTCTTCAAAGGAACTGGGGATAAAGATCAACTGATTTTAACTGACTTAAGGGTGTTCTCAAATTCAAAAAGGCAACTTTCTGACATAAGTTTTAATTTATTTGTGTTCGAAAATGCATGAAAGTAGCTGGTGTTGTTGCTCAGAAACTATGTAATTGAGCTGTTTTTTCCATCTTTTTTTGCAAACGCAATAGATCTTTCAGAAAATAGTGTCAAAGTGGACGTTTTGAACCGAATTTCCGCGCGAAGGAAGGAAGATCACTGAAGAGCGGGCGAAAAACGTGTTTGTCACGCGGTCAAAATCGCTTATAACTCAATTTTATCAAAAAATGGAAAAACAGTTCAATTCCAAATCGCTTCCATGGCTAGGCTTTCCAATTTTATACCTTTTCGTTAAAAAATGAATTTGTAAATGTGTCAAAACGTTTTGCGCTTGTTGAGCCGAGCAGTTAAGAACAGCCTTAAGAAAATATTATTACTCTTTAATTATTAAAGAAATTTATTTATTAGAAAAATACCGTATAAGTCATATGAATTTTAAAATTTAATTCAATTATCTGTATAACATTTGCAATTAAAAAAAAAAAATAGTAATCTAAATAACAGATAAATTTAAAATGATCAGAACTTTATAAAATTCTAACTTGAAAATACTTTTAATGTAAGCCTAGGAGATTTATTATTGCATTTTAATAAATGCTTACTTTAATTATTAAAAAATAGATTAAATGAATTTTTTAATTTAATTATTTAAATTTATTTAAAAAAATCTAACAGAGCTCGTAATAAAGATCAACTGATTTTAACTAACTAACTTAAGAAAATATTATTATTACGCTTTAATTATTAAAGAAATTTATTTATTAGAAAAATACCCTATAAGTCATATGAATTTAAAAATTTAATTATCTGTATAATATTTACGATAAAAAAAAATTGAAAGCAACCTAAGTAACAGATAAATTTAAAATGATCAGAACTCTATTAAGTTCTAACAAGGAGATTTATTATTGCATTTTAATAAATGTTTACTTTAATTATTAAAAAATAGATTAAATGATTTTTTAATTTAATTATTTAAATTTATTTTAAAAAATCTAATTGAAAAAAAAAAAAAAATACAACGGTACTCGTAATGAAGATCAACTGATTTTAACTAACTGACTTAAGAAAATATTATTTTTACACTTTAATTATTAAAGAATTTCTTTATTAGAAAAATACCCTATAAGTCCTATGAATTTTAAAATTTAATTTAAATATTTGTGTAATATTTAACATAAAAAATTATAAAGTAACCTATCATAAATTAATAAAGATTTTTATGTCTCAAGGATAATTTTAAAATAAAAAACCTTTAATATATTAATTCTGATAATTTCGCATTTATCTGTTACTATAGTAACAGACAAATTTAAAATGATCAGAACTTTATAAAGTTCTAACATGAAAATACTTTTAATGTAAGCCTAGGAAATTTATTATTGCATTGTAATAAATGTTTACTTTAATTATTAAAAAATAGATTAACTGATTTTTTTAATTTAATTATTTAATTTATTTTAAAAAATCTAATTGCTAAAAAAATTTACAAAAGAACTGGTAATAAAGGTCGACTGATTTTAACTAACTGACTTAATAAAAATCAAAACAAAACTCTAAAAAAGTGAAAACGCCGGCAAAAGGACAGAACACGCAACTTTAGTATTACAAATGCAAAACCTTAACCAGCCGTAGTCTTGACCACTGGGCTAGATCATTCATACATTTGAAATACCAAAATACCATGTGCCGGCCTCGGCCGGCTTTACACAGTATTCTACTCTTATACTTGTCCTTTCAGGGAAAGAAGTCCCGTTCAATTTCATTGTCTATCGGTGAAGCATCAGCCAATGAAATTGCCGAATTTCACACTAATGCTAAAAGTCTTATGGAAAGTCAAATTTCGCCAATCGAGCATGTAACCCCGATCCAAAACAAACGGAGATGCGATCTGCCGGCTCGTTTTTTTTTATAATGACACGAATGATGCAGATGATTTCATAGACACCAATCAAAGTTTCTCACCTGAAATTTAAAACTTATTCCACAGTGATACCGAGGACAAAGATTTTGATGGGTTTTCAAATGTATAACATTAATTATTCATTGCTACTGTATTATTATTTTTTTCCGTTTGTTAAAATAAATAACGTTGATAATGGAATCAATTGTTCAATTAATTAAAAGATAAATTATTTAAGTTCAAAATGCTTAATTTTATGTCCGCCAATTAATAATTTTAATTAATTGCACTTGGTATATTTTTATAACGTATGTGACGTTATGAACAGCGCAGCGATATACCCGATGCGGCGTTATACTGGGTGCGGCATTAAACTAGGTTTTTTTGTTTTGTTTTTTAAGTAACTGCGGCGTTATTCTCGGAAAATACGGTATTTCCAAATTTCAGATATAGATTGTAGATATAGTTTTCTCATATTTTCATGCATTTTATGTTCTTAATATGTACATATATTATGGGGTCTCGGGACTCTTAAAGCTTCAAAGTTTTCCAAATTTGAATTTTTTTAGATGAACTCCTATTTTTTCCGAACATTTTGATATAATTGTTTTCTTGAAATTCCCATTAGAACACAAGTTATGGTTTTTAGAATTATACCCGGTCAATAGTTGAAGCAGCGTTTCCGAAACTTTGATGTCATTTTTCTCCGAATTAATCAATTGAAGTCAATTTTTCCCTGGCATAACGCGCAGGCTATCTCAAAAACCTCTGAATATTTTTTCCTGAAATTTTCAAAACATATGCTTCATGTTACTCTGCATAAACGGAACCTAAAATTTCCTTTTTATTATTTAAAAAACATTTTTTTAGGTGATTATACTGTTGAAACTTTCAAAATTTTGTATTAGCTAAATGCAACTTTGTATTAAAAATATAAAAATGCTTTAAATACAAATTTGTTTAGGTTCAGATTGATTGCTACAATTCGAAGTATAAGTAGGCACCACAATTTTCATTCTAACTGCAAAATGTATTTTGCAATTCTGCGCGTAAGCTGTTATACCAATTTTCTGCTCGTCAACAGTATGACAGTTTGGAGCTCCCTATAAATGTTTATTCTGCATGTTGCAATTTTTTAAATACATGAAATGAAAGAACATACTTATATCTTTCATCTCAATAAAAATTTTCTTTTAAAGTCATATAGATTTTAAGATATTAAATGTTGAAAATGGTCTTTCATTTTTTTCAGTTCAAGAGTCTGAGACACCTTAAAAATATGAAATATATGAATAAACTTTTAGCTTTATTTTCCAGGCATGTTTTGATCAATACTGTATTAAACAAGTTATGTTTTTATTTTTTTTTTATATAAATAATTTTTATTAAATCTGCATAGCAAAAAAAGAACATGTTCTTATCAGTTTTAATTAAAAAAAGTCCTAAGTTCGTTTTCTAATTTTATAAAACCACGTCTGCATTTTCTTCCAATTATTTGAATGAATAATTAAACATATGCTAAATGTAGCTTTAGTAAGTTCTCATATGTTACTTTTAAAATCAATCAAAACTTTAAAAAAAAAAAGTCTGAATGAAATCCTTCCTGCCTCATAAATGTGGGATAAATGTACTATGGTAGAGGGTCATTCCTTAAAAAATCGATAATGTTGTTTTATGAACTTTTGCCAGATATTTTATTTTCATTTTTGTGGGTGTGTCCTTGTTTTTCTGATGCTGTTATCAGTGCAACAGTTTGTTTAATATCGACATGCATGGTTACATCTTTTCAAAAAAAGGCCTAGATTTTTTTTTGCACTATAAATCTGCCTTTAAACCATTTTTTTTTTTTTGTCTGTTTAGGAAAAAAATGTATTTTTTTTAATTAACTGTAAGCATGCCTGTGGGCATCGCACAGACACACGACTCACACACACACGTATACACACACACACACACATATATGTGTGTGTGTGAGAGAGAGAGAGAGAAAGAGAGAGAGAGAGAGTATAATAATTCTAATACAGAATCGATCGGGACAGAGGAAAAATTTCGTTGACGACAACATTTCACTTAAGACAAACTTTGCTTTGTCTATGGATTTGCCGGATAAAAATCTTTCCGATATGGACAGATATATAGATTTGCGCCTTTCGCAGTCTGCCTTAGGCAGAGTTTGCTGTGCGTGCGTGCGCACCAGTTCCTTCATACTAAAACCCGATCGAAAGGCAGTTTTTGTTTTTTGAATATATGATGCCGACTGGAAGATGTCTCTCATATTATGCTGGCGATATTGCAGTCGGTGTAGTAGCAACCGAGAAATTTTAGTTGTATAAGGCATCAAGAATAATCCATGGCCAACTTCTTCGATAGTTGTGGTAAAGCCAGCGATGCTCATAAAAAGAATTTTTTTATTAAAAATGATCAAATCCGCAGGTTTATTGGGAAAAACTGTCAGTCAGATAAATATTCGCATCTTTAAACTTTAAGATTAGGTAATACGTAATACTTCTATAACGAATTAAACTTGCATAACAGATACATTAAAAAAAAAAGAAAAAAATGTCAGACCCATATTGTGGCAGAATGCTTAGACATTGCGATACACATTGATAAATGTGGCCATTTGTTTGTACCTAAAAAAATTCTGGTAACCTTCATGATAGACATCTATAGGCCTCATCAAAACAGTGTTTATAGGAACTCACAATTAAACACAACTTAGAAGTCATCAATACAAGTAAATAAAAAAAAATAGGTAAGTACAGTAGACTCCCTCAAATCTGCACAGCTTGGGACCAGAGGTTGTGCGTATTTTAGAATTTTGCGGATTTCTGGTCATTGATTTGTTTACATTTTTGAAACATGAATTTGATTGGTAGTTAAGCAGGGGAAATCACATATTTAAATATAACTGTACTGACTTATGCTTACAATAACAGTAAAAACTTTGAATACGGAAACTCAGAACGAATGAAACATTTCGTTTTAAGAAGGTTTCCGTCTTAGAAGGTAAAATTTTAATATACAGTAGAAGATCTTTATAACGCAATTCTCCATATAACGCACAACTCCTCAGATGTAAACAATGATTTTTGCAGTTAAAAAGCACCTGTATTTTCACATTGTAAAATATTGCTACACTCTAGAGGACTAAATTTGGCACATTAGTTCAACTTTATCTTCTAATTTAAGACCTTTTTGCTGAAAAAAATGCTATTATTACAATAAACATTTTTGAAAATGTCTAATATAAGGGATGGTTGTGTCAGTTATATTTGGATTATGTTTATCTAGTAAATTTAACAATGTCTGACCTATATTATGCAAAAATTTATAATTTGGATAATTCTTGGTAACAAGGAATGCAGTATAAAGATATTCTAATGTATTTTGATATGTTTCAGACATATTTGGCCATGTTTACAAGGTGAATTTAATGATGTGATCCATATAACGCACAACCTTGCATTTTTAGGTTTGCGTTATAAAGATCTTCTACTGTATTTGACATGAATTTTTTTTTCTTTTTAGACAGGATTCTATTATAGACAGGTTTCATTTTTACAGGTATCCTCACTGACTGTTAAACCATCCGCTCTATAGTATAGCTCTGAAAAGAGATGCAGTAGGGTAAAATTTGTGAAAATGAAACCTGTCTATAACAGATTTCCTTCTAGAAGGGGAAAAAATCAAATTTCGTTGAAAAAACATCATACAATTATACTTGCTAAGATGGAAACCAGTTTAAATGGAGCTTTTTTCTAGTCCCTTTCGAAGTTTTAATTACAGGGGCGCCATTTCACGAGTCTCCTGATGAAGGACAAGGAACATTTTTCTTTGAGGAACAGGGAATGTGGAAAATTGCACAACTTGCAGAACTGCACAAATCACACAGAAAAAAATTCTGCACAATAAAACATGCTCTATGTGATTTTGTCTCCATAATTTCTTTCACAAGCATGTGATTATTCCACAATTTTTTTTTTTTTAAATTTTCGTGAAAGTCCCCGATTTTTCTTTCTCTCAAAATCTGCAAAATCAATTCGTTAATGGGTCGCAGAAAAAAATCGTGAATCTTTGAAATTTTGAAAAAAAAATGTCTCAAACTGGTTGCTTAAAAAATAGCTAATTTCTTCAGACTGTGGAAAAAATCACCAATTTCATCAGAGATCGCGAAAAGAAATGCAGATTTCGTCAAATGACAGCACATACAGAAATCTTGAATTTCGTAAAAGAATTGTGAAAAAAATCGCGAATTTCGACAAAAGATTGCGCAAAAAATCACGAAAATTTAGTCACACAATCGCGCAATAAAATCCAGGAGAAATTTGTCAAACGATCGCGTAATAAGGTCCAAAATTTTGTCTAACTCTCGCGCAAAAAAATAGTCGGTGGCAAAAACAAAATCACGAATTTCAATAAATGATAGTGATAAGGAATCGTAAATTTTGACAAAAAAATCATGAAAACAAATATCGAATTTTGTCAGTTAGTTGCGGAAAATATTGTGAATTTCGGCAAGTGCTCGCGCGAAAAAATCCATTTCGTATAACGCTTTCAGAAAAAAAATCATGAATTCCGTGAATCGATCGCGGAAAAAAAAAAATCGCAAATTTCGTCAGATGATCGCGAAAAAAAAAAATCATGAAATTCAATTAGTCATGAGATAATCAGCCAACGAACGTCATGAATAGGTCACAAAATCTCCAAATTTTGTGATCTGTAAGTATAAGAAAATTTTTGTTAGCGATTTTCTGCAAGTGAAGGTAAAGCGTTAATTTTTTCGAATTGAGTTTTCACTATTATGAGATGATTTCATGTTAATCCGATTTTTCAAAGAAATTATGAATATTTTTCAGATAAAAAAACTACATATTTGAACATTAATGAATACTATGTATATATTTTCATTTTTCTACAGAAAAGGTAAAATTTATAATTGATATTCATATAAAAAAGCCCAAATAAATGCACAAGAATTACTTTCATGTGTATACATATAATTTAAAATTATTTAAAATACATTTGAAAAACCCAGACTGTTTTCAGTCATCAGTGGGATTTAAATGTTATTTTCTTTGCGCTTATTCGAGAATTGGCTAGAAGAAAATCATTGTGATTGTTGTGTCAGTGATTTTGACGAGTTTTCCCATGAGCAATTTGCACACAGCTGAGAAGCAACTAATAAAAAAAATTCTCACATGTATTTTAAAAATTAACCAAAGTACTCATTAAAGATATATGTCTCACTTTGAGGGAGTTCGAATAGCAAGGCTTTGTGACAGCGTTTCTGTCCCATAGCTATCATTTTTATTCAAAATTAATTTAAAACATAACTTTCTTATTTTTAGATCATATTATCCTCCCCCCCCCCCCCTCTTTCCTATAATGAAATATGTGATTAAATTCATTTCTCAAAACCATCCAGATTTTTATTAATGTGTTTTCTTTCTTCTTTCTAAAAACATCTTTATTTCAGGCCGCTCAAAGATTCATTTCTTTTTTTCTTTTTTTCCCCTTATCTGTCTGTTTCCGCTGCGGCTGCTAGTAGCAATATCTCTTCATTTAATCGCATCTGATTTTTCCCACCGCAGTGAAAAGCTTTCTTATCACTGCTAATATGGAACCGTTGAAAATCTTTTAACAGCAAATGTGAAAGGAATGTATTTTATGCGAGTCTCTACATCTTTCTCTTTCATCGGTCTGCAGTATGTAATTTTAAGTAACACTTGTTTAAGCGATTGCCAGTCTGTAATATAAACACCTCCCAGATGTTTCTGCTGTCTCTCACATCGAAATGAGATGCGGTTTTTAAAATCACGTTTCATGGAGGTTAAATCTTTTTGTCAGTTGATTTACCAGATGCCTTTCGTGGCATTTCGCGATTGTATGTTGCGGGCAATTTTTAACGTAATCATTTCGATTAGATAATGATTCCCAGGATTTGTGGACTGGCAACCATTTTCCATCATGCGTTTCATTGTTCTCATTGGGGTTGCTGGATTTTTTGGGTTAATCATTTGGCTCGCGAATAAAACCTTTGTCCACAGTTCGTTCAGGGTGCCAATGTTTGAATTTGGCGAAGTGTAGCGACTAGTGTTATATGATTCTTGTGAAATCACGGGCACACAACTTTTGATCTCAACAAAAAAAGGATGTAAGACCTTCACGGTCTGTGGGTCACTCCCAGGCGTACCTTGTAAAATATGGACTCTCTCTCTCACTCTTAATTAATTATAAGTATGATCTCTTTTTGTAACTTTAAAGTTAAAAATGTTAAATAAATTTTCATAGTTCCTGTAATATGGTTGGAGTTTTTGCATTTTAAGTGAATCCATCCCACTGAACACCGATACATAAATTTGGCCCATCGGCCGGTCGTTTCTCAAACCTAAAAAAAAAAAAAAAAAATGCTTATTTATTTAAGAGAGAAATTCCCCCCACCCCCCTTTTTTTTTTAATATTTTTATGCCGCACCTTCGACGTAGTACTCCTGCAGCTTAAAAGGACAATTTTATTCTACAACTTCTCTGCCCATTCCTGATGTTTCTGTAAATACCAGTACATGATGAATGATCCGGATGATGTATGTGCCGGAGCACCGCTGCTACATGTCTTCAAAAATTTTGTTTGCATTTTAATTGAAAACTGGACTGATTCTATGCACAATCCTGATACTACACTAGTGACGTTGGAATAAAGACGTTTGTTACCTATCATCTCACCTGATATTATCATCAACACCAATTTTGTGCTCAATCTCTCCTGGAGTCTTCTAGACTGCTTTATCTGTGATTCAAGTTTTTACAGGCGATCTGTGTTTTCTTCAAAAAATGTGTCAACACAAAAAAAGTAATAGTTCAGCACCAGTGTACTCGACAAAAAAGGGTACCTAATAATGTTCGGATTCATCACAATTCATTTTGTTAGGTTGTTTGTGAAATAGCAAAAAAAGGAAAAAGGTGAAATCTAGTGAGTCTTACAAAAAAGTGCACCTGACAATGTCAAAAATTCATCGTGCTTCATTCCGAATATTGCCTTTGTGATAGAATGTTTTTTTCTTTTCAAAATGTGTTTTTACGCAAGGTAATCTAAAAAAAAAAGTGTTTCTCACTTAAAATATGAGGGACGCATCATTTAAAAAGTATGTGCTTTTCTGTGACTTATAGGAATATCTCAAAGTGAACAAAGTATGACACTAGTTGTGCTAATTACTACAGTTAAAAGTGCATTTTTATGTAGTGAAAAAAAAAAAAAAAAAAAAAAAAAAAAATACGCTACAAATTTCAACATGAACATTTTTTTTCTTTTTAAAATCTTAATTTTAATTAATACAGTATTTTCCTTTTTATATTTTTTTTCAGTTTCATCTCTTTTCATGCTATGATAAATGTTTCTATATTCATACGTGTTTAAAATTTTATTACTCCATACTATTCCATATAGTTTTTATTAAGGCTGCTTATAAAATGTAATAGCCGGAAGAGAGAAGATATCGGCTTTATAAAAGAATTATTGTTTTTTTTTTTAAACCGTTAAACTTGCAGCTATAATTCTAAGCTGCTCTTTGCATGTTAATGTTTAAAAGGTAAGTGCTATTTCTGTTCAGTTATTTTATGGATGTTTAAATATACTTTATTTTCATGCATGACAAGGATTTTCTGGGTTTAGCATTTATTGAAAGATATTGCACTTGCATTCCTTGTCGCTATTGAACAAACAATTGCCTTTTAAAATTTATCTAATTTATCTGTGCACATTTTGTTGCTTTTAATTATAGTTATGAATGACATATTTTTAACGAAAGGTGTGTTTATTTTTTAATGTAATTTCTATTTTGATTGAAAAGACATGTATTTGTATTTATCTCTGTTATGAATATTTAATATGTTAGGTAATATTTCATCTGCTTTTAAAAATATAAGTTGTTACTTACAGATTGGCAGTTGATGTGTAAAGTAAAATTTATGAATAATTGAGATGGATTTCTAGGGGTATAAAAAAAAAAGGGTAGCAAATTTTTTTTTAAGTGTGTTGCATTTGATTCATATTAGAAACTTCCTGAGTATCTTGCATTGACACATTGACGCACTTCAGAGATAATATATTCCTTTTATTTTATCTCCAGGCCTTGAAGTTGCTTCTCTGTTGTTTTATCATTTGTTGGACATAAATACGCTGGCTCGTATGCTGTCTGTTAACAGTATGATTTAAATAATATGTTGCGTCATATTGCAACTTATTCAGTATAGTGTCTTTTATGAGTAGTTTTCTGGGATTTTTAAATGTTTTTTTTTTATTGTTAGTTAAGATGTTGTCATTCAACCTTTCTTAAAGATAGTGATAAAAAAAAAGTCTATAGATATATTTATCTTAGATTGTAAATGACTTACTTTTAAATACCTTTTTACACTATTGGATCTGGGACACACTTTTGAAATTTCTTTTTAGAGTTAATATATATTATTTTTTCTATGCAGAAAGTTTTATGTTTTATGACTTTATTATAATTTTTTTTGCACTGATTAAGAGTAATGTGAAATATGTTGGATTTGCATATTGGTGGCAATTTAAAATAATTATAGAGGAGGTGAGCATAACTCACTTCGTTGCCTGGTAGCTCAACCGTATGTTGTTTCAAACTGGGTGGTAACTTCATTGGCTGGTAGGTCGATCGTACATTGTTTCAAACTGGGTGGTAACTTCATTGGCCGGTAGGTCGATCGTACATTGTTTCAAACTGGGTGGTAACTTTGTTGGCTGATAGGTGGCATTGCCCATCCACGAGTGCACTTTAAAAAGGCCCACTATCTTTTACCACTCTAGCATCGCTGTATTTCTTCTGCCCTTTCTCCCACTCTTTGAAGAGATGGAGATTGTTTGTGGTTTGATAAAAGATTAAATTGAATGCTTTCGCCAAATATTTTTAATTGGGATTTTTAATTAATATTTCGCATTAATTGCCGCAGACCTTTACAAAAAACTAAACTTGTTCTTGAGACACACTTTATGCACATTCTGACACTTCTCGCGTGTCTCTGTGATGCCTGAGAGTTTAGATATAGAGGCAAATGACAGAAACTTATATCAACATTAATAGTAGTGATAGACTGGTTGCCATTTAACGAGCATCCAGTTCATGTAAATGAAACAGATGTTCGATAAAGTTACTAGATCGTCAAAGTTAGAAAAGCAAAATTGTGATCCATTCTTGGGATTATTAGCCAAATTTATGGAGCTAGGAGGACACTTGATAATGAATGAGAAATTTTTTAAAGAAAACATTTTAAAGGCAGTAAAATGTTGTTCATGAATTTTGAATGTTTCATTAAATAGCATTTATCTATGATTTTAAGTAGAAGAATATTGTTGCATTTATAGATAGTCACATTTAGGCACAGAATACTAACGATGATATGAAAGTTTCCAAATTACCTGAGTGATATCTGCTTTCATTTCTTGTAAGCCTACGCTGAGCTCTTCTTTTAGCTCTGGTAGATGGACTAGCAGCACCTATTAAAAGAAAAATCATATCTATATTAAACTGAAAAAATATATAAGTTTCATGCTATCTAATTTCAACACTTTATTTACAAAACATCAATATATTTTTGCTAATGTTCTCTATTCCATTTTTTGAAGAGGAAAGTAAAAATACAATAAAATCTTGAATTGCAAATAACTTGAAAAATATCCACATGTCTATTGACATAAAAATGATCAAAGTCACGAATCAAGTTATTCAGTCATGATATTAAAAACTTCACAATTTTAATCAATAGTAGATGAGAAAAAGGGTTTTGGCATAAATTTCTCAATCACATTATGAATATCAGTATTTGTTAAAATTATTTGAGTAAAATCTAAAATAAGAGAAAACTGCATTCTACACTTCCCACATATCTTTATTTTTAGAAATATCTTTGTTTCTCTTGGCAAAAGAATAATGAACATATCACTAAAATCACTGAATTTGCGAGAAAGAAAAACAGAGTTTGGTTATTACTTAGCAGATTATTTCAGGCAGGATGCAAAGCAGCATTCAGAGGGTAGGGAATAACAATTTCTTAATGTTTAAAATGGGTCATTCCACGTGAAATCAACCAATTTAAAGAAAAAGTGTTGCACCATAGTCACAGATTTTTTTTAAAATTTTTATCATAGAAAGACACAGTAATGAAACCCTCAAACCTGAAATTTAAAAATAATTTTCGCAATATTGGCTGAGATATAGCTATTTGAAAATTGGTCATTTTTACCAAATGACGGCCATCTTGGAATCTTATCAATGTCTGTAAATGGCCATAACTTGACAACTAATGGCTCAAATTCTATGTTTCTGATACCAATTTGAAGCTATTTGTACAAAAAATGTATATTTCACATCAAAATAATAGTACATTTTTATTTCTTTACTTTTTATTATGTGCAAACTGAAAATATCACCCAAAAAAAGGGCTGACTATAATGGTCCATAAAAAACAATGAATCATCATGAATTTTTCTGAAACTTGGTAGAAACATTCCTCCATCTGTGTGCTTTAAATAAAAAAAAAATTGGAGAGGTAAAATTTGTTGTTTTAAAATAAATGTTTTTTTTTTACACATAGGGTGTCTTAACCAAATAGTGATCATTTTAGAATATGTAAGTATTCCTAATTTGAGAAATAATGGTTAAAATAAAATTTTCTAACATCTGAATTAATGTACTGTGTGTATATTATATAATTAAATAAAGAATTATCAATTTGCAGCTATTTATACTAAATATTCATATATTGTATTAAAATACTAGTAAATTTTCATTCATTTCTACAGTACTTTTTATTTCATTTAAAATATGAGAATAAAATTCTCAAAAAATATTTACACAAATATTAAATCCCTTAATATAATGGACTACAAAAAAAAACATAATATTTTTCCTTGAAATGTTGGAGAAATACTAGCTGTAAATTACAGTTGAATTTATTCAATTGTGTAATTTAAATAAAATTAAATAAAAAATATATAAATGAGTTAATTGAGTTCACATATGATGTTTTTAGTTCACACAGAGTTCAAATTTATATGAACAAAAATCTAGATACAGTGAGACAAAAAAATAAAAAATAATATAATACAAATCCAGGGCAAAACATTGAATGTGATGAGAAATAAGTCGAAGTTTAAACTTACACATGGAAAAAATCTAGACAAAATAAGAACAAAATATTTACTTACATGCATATAACTTTAAATCTGAAGAAAAAAACTAGGTATTATATTATAAACTACCAAGGTTTTTAATCAGTTTTATAAGTAAGCTCAGTTATACTAAATATACTGAAATAAAAATTACATAAACTGACCTATTTACATCTGAACATTTAATGCAATCTGTAAGATTTAAATATATATATATGTATATATGCAGTAGAAGTTTTCTACTGTAAAAGATCACACACTAATATTAAACTTTATTAGTAGAAAATCTGTAAAGTGAGGAGTATAAATTTGCCCATATAAATTTAATTTTTTAAGTGGGAAAAGGTCTTAAATAGGTTCTATGCATAGGGGAGAGTGGGGAGGAATGGGACACTTTTTACAAAAGTGAGAAAATCATTTTTGTTCGACACAAAAATAAAAATTTCGATTTTTAGAATACAAAAGGGAACACTTTCTAATGTCCTTGAACAATATAGAAACATAATTTTCAGAAACAATTTTACATTTAAAGAAATTGTAAATTTCAAAATGTGTCCCATATCCCCCTTCCCCCCACTAACAGGGAGGTATGGGACAACTATAAAACAATGTATTATAAGAAGCAAATAGTCTAGTGCCAGCTATATTTACAATATAACACAGATTGTAGGTTCATAATGTCTGTGCTACAATATCAAATTCCAGTATCTTCATCACTGGAAGGATAATTCAGGATTGTTAATCAGAAATGATATTAAGAAATCATCTGTTCAATTTATTTATATTTTGAAGTAAAGGAATATATTTTCAATGTTATAATTAATATGCTAGCCTTTAAAAATATTTGCTTATTAGCAATTTATGCTCATCTTATTAAAAAGTAAGAATTAGACATTTTTCTCTCTACCTTCTTTATATTAAACTTCTTGTAGAAACAGAAATACTGCTTTTAGGCATACTTTAAATTATGGATAATATTCCAGAAATAGGGAAACTCTTAAATTAGGAATACTTACAGATTCGAAAATTATCATTATTTGGTTAATGACAAGCATTCATTTTAAAACAACAAATTTTACCTCTCCAACTTTTTTTTAATTTCAAGCACACAGATGGAGCAATGTTTCTACCAAGTTTTAGAAAAATTCATAATGATTCATTTTTTTTTTTATGGGCCATTATAGTCCGCCCTTTTTTTGGGTGATATTTCCAGTTTGCACATAATAAAAAGTAAAGAAATGAAAATTTACTATTGTTTTGATGTGAAATATACATTCTTTGTACAAATAGCTTCAAATTGGTACCAGAAACGTAGAATTTCAGCCATTAATTGTCAAGTTATGGCCATTTATAGACATTGATAAGATTCCAAGATGGCCGCCATTTGGTAAAAATGACCAATTTTCAAACGGCTATATCTCAGCCAATATTGCAAAAATTAATTTTAAATTTCAGATTTGTGGGTTTCACTACTACGCCTGTCTATGATAAAAATTTTTAAAAAATCTGTGACTATGGTGCAACACCCATTGGTTGAATTCATGTGGAATGACCCAAATTGTTTATTTTATTTAGCCACTTAGTTATATTATTATTGTTATTTAACACTTTGAAAATTAACATAAGAATTTGTTAAGAATCTAATCTGATGAAAATTTTCCTAAAGACAGGCGTGCAACTGTAATAATACTTTTAAAAAAGTGACTAAAATGTGCCAAAAAAGTGACGAATACTTATTAAAAAAATTTTTCTTAAGCAAAATAATTCATAAATACGTACAGTCGTGGAAAAAAAAAAAGTAAACACCCCCTACTAACTCCTCAACAAATTATCGTAGAAGAAAGTTACTGGTATCGAACGATTGGAAATAAAGCCTACTTTTAAATGATGTATATAAAATTTGCTTAGGGGGCCACCTACATATTAAAACGAACCATAACTTTGTTTTTTTCAATAGCAGTACCCAATTCTGACAGCATAAATGAACTCCACACCCTTCAATTAGCCTAAAAACGAGTTTTTATGCAATTCGTACCATAAGTTTCCGAGAAATTAATTATTTTAAAACGAGCGTATTTTAAGGGCTGTATCCAAATTGAAGTTCCATACTGGATTGTTAACTGAGAGAGCCGCTTCCTTGATCAAGGCACCTTAAGCGCCACTCAAGGAGCCAATGAAGCATGTTAGATTACAGTACGGCAGAATAAATTTCAAAATATCTACTCACTTCCATCATAGACGGCCCCTTAAACCATCATTTTGCCGTTTTTTAAGCATAATTTGAAAACTACTTGGAAGAAAAATGTGAAATTTTTGAATTTCCATAAAGCAGGACTTAATAAATCTAAATCCATCAAAAAAATTGTAGGTTGCAATTCATAATTTTTTCGAATATTAATTTCATAATTCATATCATAAAATTATAAAATTTACAAATTCAGCTTATTTTTGTTTGGGTATATTAGAATTATTACCACAAAAAAAAAATTAGCACATTAGGAGCATAATTTCGGGAGATATAAATAAAAATATGAAAATATAATTTAACATTAGAAGCACTCAATTTTGAATGTTCATAATTAAAAAACTTATCATTCAAATGACTTGAAATTTGGTGTCTAGGCATAGTTTGAACCGAAGATTTGAAATATCTCGTTAAAATTGGGTATTGCCATTGAAAAAAATGAAGTTAGGATTCGTTTTAATATGTAGATGACCCCCTAAGAAAATTTTCTATACATCATTTAAAAGTAGACTTTATTTTCAATCGTTCGGTACCAGTAACTTTCTTCTATGATGATTTGTTGAGGAGTTAGTAGGGGGTGTTTTCCACCACTGTACTTTTAATAAAGGATGCATGCTAATTGTCAGCAATAGCAATTTTTGTAATTAGCAATAATGACTATTTTTTTAAGAAAAAAAAATACGAGTAGATCTTTGAGAACTTTATTTATTTTTATTTTATTTTATTTTTTTAGATTAAGCACGACGATTTGAAATCAGAGCTCAAA